>CM047880.1:3340510-3415952 GCA_026212405.1 Petrea volubilis
AGGGAGAATATTCCTATTATCTTAAATATATGCTTTCTTGTTCATTCCAAAAACACACAAAAAAAAAAAAAAAACAAAAGAAAGAGAGAGAGAGAGAGAGAGAGAGAGAGAGAGAAGCATTGTTCTTACTCTATATGTTGTACATTCCAAGATAATAAGCCAAGAATTATAGAAGTAATGATGTGGTTCTACTAAACTATCGAGTACTGTCAAATATTGTAAATTAAAAAAAATGTTATTCGTTTTTCTAAGACTTTACAAGAGCTCTAACCAAGCATTTGTGTGTGTGTGTATACATATATATATATATATAGGATACAGGTCGAATTTGGGAGTGTACGCATTGATCGAACGCATCAGTCGAATGTGAGGTGTAAGGTATATGATCGGAAAAATATGACCTGCAACAAGGAAAATATAACGTGAGTTAGCCGAGGCCCGATGCTAAAGTCAGCCGATCAGATTGTGTGGTGATTTGAGCAGAGTAAACGGGAAAAAAGCAGTTAATGACTTATGTCTTACCATAAATGCAAGTGTATTTATAATGTGTCCACATGGGCCTCCCCTATGGAACCCTTGACTGAGTAGACCATCATTTGATGAGGTGGAGTGACCCATAAACTTAAAGGTTGGGTTTAGTGGCGTTAATTGCCTCTTAATTAATGAGGTATGGAGTTAGGTGATTGCCCCAAACCTTGAGAACTGACAGAGCATTTATTACCAGCAGAGGTTGAGTGGACACGGTATAATCCCGATTGATAAAGGACTCGACCAGGGTGATCGACGAGATCGGTTCGAGGGTCTGCCTCCCCGATTGATAAACACTAACCTAATTGGCATGCCGGATTGTTAGCTTGAGCGTTAGGGAAGGGTGACACATGGCGTGCGTAAGCCGGTCGAAAATGCTGCTCAAAAATATGCCATGTTTGATGATGCCCAAATTCATCGCCGAACACAGAGGCCCGATTTTGCGAGGTATTGTCTCGCACTTTGAGATAGTGGGATTTTGTCTTTTAATGAAAAGGCAGCTCACAAGATGAGGGAGAAATTGGAGCTTATAAGCTTACTAAGTCGCTAGACTTCTTCCAATATGGGATAAGAATATAATATCATCATAAATTCTCCAATCGAGAGACTTGGAAAGAGGCACAAAGCCATTGTTCTTATAGACAGAGCCATTTGATGATGCCCTCAAAAGCTTAAATGTTGACAACTCTCATTTACTATTACACTTAATAAGCGCATTTACTATTACTTAAACCTACCCTTCAAATCATTTATCTACTTTTGATTTAGGCATCGAATATAAGAAGTCATATTGGTTCATTATCTTGGCAGGTCAAAATCTTCTTTTCACTTTCATAACATCCCCGAGACTAGACGCATATAAACCAAGGTCCAAGGCAAAATAGTGTAAGCTAGAATAAATCTTCATTCCTATTTTAATTTTATATTATAATTCTTTTATATGGATCTATCATTCAACTTATTTCTAGGGATACTCATAAAGAAAGAAAACTTATTTCGTGGGATGCTTAGAGATAATTATGTCTTAAAAATTCATTTTTTTCCTAAAATTATATGCCAATCAAGTAATTATACAACATGGAAAATATAACATAAAATGAATTTAAATACAAATACGATGTTTGGATCCACATTTGAACTAAATGGTCCAAATTATTTTATATTTCATATTTTATTTATTAAAATAAATAAAAAATACAACAAAATTTGAATCATTAAACACATATACATAAGATTCAAATTGAGTGCATACAGAGAATTTCCTGAATAAGAATATGTCGCTCCATGACCAACGAGGTCACATGTTCGGTTCTCATGTATATTGTTTTTTTTATCTATTGTATAAATAGATTGTATCTTCTATTGAACAATAGATTTTTTTTGTATTGTTTTGTGACTCTTCGAATTAGATAGTCGATTATGAAATATAATGTATTAGATTTTAATTATTTATGTTGAACAATAGTTTGATTTTTTATATTATTTAGTAACTCTATGAATTGAATAGTTGATTATGAGATATAATAGGTATAATCGATTTTAGTTATTAATGTAATTGTTCAAAATGTATCCTCCCACTCTTTATAAAAGAAATATATAAAATTGCAAGTCATAAAAGGTGATTTTAACATAAAATTATTATCCAAACTTGATTTGATCAATTTTAATAAATTATATGATAAATATATTATACTTAATATATAATTGATCATTTTTTTTAAAGTATTGATCATTCATAAGATAAAAATAAAAATAAAAATATTTGTTATATAATTAATATTAATTTAATCGAGTCGGGTGTGAGATAGAATTTGAGGAATTTAACTTATTTTGATCTGTCGCTCAGGCTAATTCTCTTCTTCCATTCAATTTTAAATAAAAACCGCCGCCTTCAACCAGCTCATTTATTTAAAAAAACTCGACTGCCCCACCACGCGTTTCATTTTCAACACCCCAAGTCAGAACAAATATGCAAGAAATTAATTAAAAAAATAAAACCCCCTTACTATAAATAACTATATATACTATATTTATATATATATATACACACACATTTGCAGCTTTTCATATCAACCTCAATCAATGGCCGCACATTTTTTCCTTGATTTTTCTTGAATTTTCCAACCAAACCCAACTGCTCTCTAGAAACAAAATAATCAAATAAAAGAACAAAAAACAAACCAATAATCCCATCATTCTGAAAAAAATCCTCGTATTTTCTGGGAAAAACATCTCTGTGAATTTTTGCTTTTTGTTTTTTTTTTTCTCTCTATATCGGATTTTCTCGTTTTTCGGGCTCTCCATGACGTCGGAGATAGAGCAAGCCTCGGGCTCCGGCGTCCCGGCGGCGGCGGCCGCGGCCCTGTCGTCGGAAAATGCCCTGTTCAACAAATACGAGGTCGGAAAGCTTCTGGGCTGCGGCGCGTTTGCGAAGGTGTACCACGCCAGGGATGTCAACACCGGCCAGAGCGTCGCCATTAAAGTCATCAACAAGAGCAGGCTCAACAACAAGGAGAATCTCATGGCGAACATCAAGCGCGAGATCTCGATCATGAGCCGGCTCAGGCACCCCCATGTCGTGAAGCTTTTTGAGGTTATGGCGACCAAGAGGAAGATCTATTTCGTTCTGGAGTATGTGAAGGGTGGGGAGCTGTTCGCCAAGGTGGCGAAGGGGCGGTTCAGCGAGGATCTGGGGCGGCGGTATTTCCAGCAGCTGATCTCCGCCGTGAGCTACTGCCACCTCCGCGGCGTCTTCCACAGGGATCTGAAGCCGGAGAACCTCTTGCTCGACGAGAATGGGGATCTCAAGGTCTCCGATTTCGGGCTCAGCGCCTTCGCCGATCAGATCCGCGGCGACGGGCTACTCCACACCCTCTGCGGCACGCCGGCGTACGTGGCGCCGGAGATCCTGGCGAAGAGGGGCTACGAAGGCGAGAGGATCGACGTCTGGTCCTGCGGAGTCGTTTTGTTCGTCCTCACCGCCGGCTACCTGCCCTTCAACGACCCCAATCTCATGAACATGTACAAGAAGATCTACAAGGGCGAGTTCCGGTGCCCCAAATGGATGTCCCCGGATCTCAAGCGCTTCCTAGGTCGGATCCTCGACACCAACCCGGAAACCCGGATCACCATTGATGAAATCAAGCGGGACCCCTGGTTCAGAAAGGGCTACAGAGAGGTCAAATCCCACGAGGATTGCAGCTCCGTCGTGAAGGAGGAAGATAAGAAATTGCTCGATTTGAATGCGTTTGATATCATTTCTTTCTCTCGCGGGCTGGACCTATCCGGGCTTTTCGACCAGAAGAACAAATCGACGGCGTATGTGGACCGGCTCACGGCGGAGGAGGCGCCGGAGAGGGTCATAGAGAAGGTGGAGGAGGTGGTCAAGGCGGAGAACGGCGGAGTTCAGTTGAGGAGAACGAAGGATTGTGGGGTGGAGCTGGAGGGGCAGAATGGTAATTTCGGAATCTCGTTGGAGGTTTACCGGTTGACTGACCGGTTGGTGGTTGTGGAGGTGAAAAGGATAGGTGGGGACGCCAACGCATTCTCGGAGTTGTGGAAGGACAAAATTAGGCCCGTGATTCTCCGGCAACCGGAGCAGGAGGTTGCCGGTAACTAGGGTTCTGGTTTTTACCTTGCCGAGGGGTATTTATGTCATTTTTAATTGGATTGTCATTTTTTTTGAAACATATATGGTCTTTTTGCAGAATTGATGCATACATGCTCTGCTACGTATATTACAGTTATCACGCAAAGTGTTGATAGGATTAAACACATGGAAAAAAAAAAAAAAAATCCCACAGGCCCGGGATTTTGAAGATGTCGGCCCGGGTTGTATATGTGTATTGTGTGAATACAGATTCTGTTGTATATTCTTTAACTTTTATTGATTTGAAAATATATATACATTTATATATATATATATATATATATATATATATATATTTTGTTATTCCTTTTGTGTAATTTGTGATTTACAATGAAAATTTACCTTTGTTGCGACATATTTCCCTTAGTGTCATTATTTATCATTTCATTATCTTATTTTTATATCTAATTATCTGTTATTTTATAGAAAAGAATATAGTATTGAATGGATTTTCCCTAAATTTGTCCTCGAAATAAATACCACCCGTAAATATTGTTGAAAAGTTATTGCAAGTCACTAATATGGGAAAATTAGTTAAGTTGACCATGAAAATTATGACTATTAAATTCTCCTTAGCAAATTAGTTAGGAATGTATGTAACAAAACTAAGCTACTAATAATATGATACATTACTTTTTACATGATAAGGGGCTCAAATTTTGATATTGACTTGTTTTTGAAATATGAACAAATTATACAAATTTCCTTTTAGGTATGAAAATTACAGATACCCCCTTTCTTTGTCATCGAAATTTGGCACATAAATGAAGAAAATTAACAAATTTGATAACATCGTTGGCATATTCAAGAACAAATTGAAATATCTTACTATAATTGCAACATAATTGAATTACAATACATAATAATCGAGAGAAGGGAATATTTATGAGTTGTAACATCAATATTTATAAAATTGAAATCAAGAGATCGAAAGATTTTTTTTATTAACCTATTTTGAAAGCAACTTTTTCAAACTACCCTAGTTTCTACAAGTTTATTCTTTTTGCCCTAGTTTGAATAGTGCATAGATTATTATATTATTTCTTCTTCTTTTGTGATAATTGCTCTATTGCCCCTACTTTGTGGTAACTTCTATTTAGACCACTTAAGTTTCAAAATTAATTTTTAAGCCAAGAGACTTGTAGTGTTGAAGATTAGGTCTTGCACTTTAGTCTATCTTTGTCTTAAAGGCATTTAATTAGATGTAGTAAGACTAAATCTGAACTAGAAGGTGAGGTCCTTTATGGATAAACAATTAAAAATTGAGATTGAAACTCCTACATTGGTCTACATAGGAGAAGCTGAAAAGAAAGGGAACTATAGACGTATTACTCACATTCAAGAGAAAGAAATTAGTAGTCATAATATGGCTAGAGTTTTAAATTATGTGGTAGATGTAGTTGGTAATACATATAATTTGATAGGTGTTATTCATAATGATATACAAAAAAATAGATAAAATAAAAAATATTGATCTACCTGAAAAAACAAAAAAAGATTATGGAAGACTTGGTCAACAAAGACATAAATACAGGAAACAAAAATATTGTTTCTGAGGAAAAAGACAAAAAACTCCTATTGAAGTTAAAACCACTATGCTCAAAGGAGCTAAAAAATTTCAAGAGCATATCTTAACAATCGATATTGCAAAAGAAAAAAGAAATGAAGATTTTTTAGAGCTTATAGGCTCCTTAAAATCGTTTGGTAATTTTTTTTTGACAAAGGAGCTTATAAGCTCCAAAAATAAGATGCTTGAAGTTTATAAGCTCCAAAAAAAAAAAAAAAAAAAAACTTAGCTAATCCCAACTTTTTTTTACACGGCTTATAAGTTGTTTACTAATAAATACTAAAAAAACATAAGTACCCTTAATATTTTTTTAATATCACAATCCTAACCTTTGAACAAGTAAAACCCTAATCCTTCTCTGTTATTGACGTGATTATCTGCCAATTATTTCCCTCTAAAATCTTATTGCTCCTCAATATCATGTTCCCGCTAAAATCCATTCCCTTCTCAATAATTGTGATTTATCTTTGTTAAAACTCTATTCGTCCTCAACCACCATATTCACGTGGTTTCTCTCCAGATCTGTTCCTTGACGTGGTTTCTCCCTGGATCAGTTCCTCGACCTTTTTTCTTCGAAGTAATGTATGTATTCTCTTATTTTCGCTCAATTCTTCTTAGAGGTTCTTGGCCTTTTTATATTGACACAATAAATATTTGTATATTGGGATTCTTTGTAGTGGTTTTTGGCCTTTTTATATTGATACAATGAATATTTGTATATTGGGATTTTAATATGTATATGAATGGTATTAATAGTATTCAAGTTTAATTTTGAGTTTGTGATATGATTATAAGTTGTGTCTCTAGTCAATGCTAGCTAGGTTTTATTGTATCATAATCATATCATATCATATCACAAACTTAAGACTTTACGTTAGGATTTATTTTTGTTAAAATACTTTAAGCTCCTGAATTAAAGCAAAGGTTAATGATAAGCCCGTAATTTAGCTTCGTATTAAGAGATAACTCTAATTTCAAATTGAATTTGTAATAAAAGATCGACTTTGTGAAAATATTTATATGAAAAAATATCTCTAATTACGTGTTCTATGGTATTTGCTGTTAATTCTTGGACATGGATTTTATCTCATGAGTTTATGCTTCAATTACGTGTTCTCTGTGAAAAGGGTCCACCTTAAGGACTAATTTCTCATAATTAATTCTTAAATTGAATAATAATAATAAAGAAAAAGAAATAATTCCTTGACAGATAGAGATATATCATTTGTATTCAAAAGTCCCATTTAATTCAGTCATCATTTTACTTTTTTTGACAATTCTGTCATCATTTTAACTTGTCACAATTGATAGTTGGGCCAATTTTGATGCTATTTGTAGCATTACAAAGCTTAGGTAGCTGGTCAGCTCTCACCAAGTTAACCAGAAAAGAATTCGTCATTTCATTCAAACATTTAATCACATATTACTCTAGTGCTTGATTGTACCTCGAAAATTTTTACAAGTGACTATAGTTAATTGATCAACTCTCGTGCGGTGAATTAATTATATCTTTCCTCATATAATAAATATTGGATGGTGTATTGTTTTGATGGTAATGCTTGAATTTTTATTGGCTACTTACTATTGGTAAAGTACATCTATATGTGAAATCAATTAGGTCCACCAAACTGATCGATCATCTGCGAGGTGGGATACATTTGCAAACTTAAAATTTATTGAATTATGTGAAGAGGAGATTGACAAAGGTAACAGGCCAAATAGTCATTTCAACTTAAATGGTTGGAATAATTTGCTCAAAAAGTTCAACGAAATGACAGGAAGAAATTATGTATACAAACAATTCAAAAATCATTGGGAGAGTATGAAGAAAGAATGGATACTTTTTAGGAAGTTGATGCACAATGAGACTGGCATAGGCTGTCTCATTGTACAATTGATGCTAGTGATGAGTGGTGGGAGACAAAACTCAAAGTAATTTTCTTTATATAAGTTCATATATATATATATATATATATATTATTTTATCAATTAGATATGTTATTGATTGTTTAAAAATGATAATTGCAGGAAAATAGTGACTATAGCAAATTTAGGAATAAGGACTTACCTCTAATTTGGTTTCAATATGATAACCTTTGTTCTGATGTTGCTGCTATGGGGGAGAGAGCACGAGCACCTAGTCAAAAATCTGGCAACAAATCAGACTATGTTGATGAAATGTTAGATAGAAATGTTGAATCATCAAAAGACCCTGAGTATCTTGAAAAGTCACAAGCTAAAGATACTTTGGGATGTAGAATTTCATTTGGTTATAAAATAATAAGTGAACATTGTTTGCAAAGAAAAGCTCAAAAACAGGTTAAAACACAACTGTCTAAAACTATTTAAAGGCAAAAATGTTGTGATAAAGTTCTTAATGAAACCTGGGAAGTTGGATGTACAACCAATACATCATATAAAAAGAAAGGTAAGCATTATAGATTTAAAAAGTAGAAGAAGAATAAGGCAAAGTTAACAAGAGGTATGCTCGAAAGAATAATAAAAGGAAATCCACTAAATTTAAGAAAACAAGCACTTGTTATTTCTGCAAAGAAAAGGGGTATATAGCTCCATATTGTCCTAAAAGAAATCCAAAGGTCATAAACTTTAGAAGAAAATGAATTAGAAGTATGTCTAGGAGAAGAAATATCAGAGGACGATGATATTGTTTATGTAATCGAGTCTATATCCTCTGAGGAAGAAGAAGAGGAACAAGTATTCATGATGAGCACTGAAACTCAAGAAGAGAATTTCGAGTCTATCCATAATGAAGAACTAAGCCAAATCAAGCTTGGTGATGTAATCAAAGAAGAGTTAACCTTAGATAGTAACAAATTGGAAAAGCATAAGCATTTAAAAATTGAAGACTTATATAAAAAATCTAAGTTTAAACCTGGGCAAGTGGAACATTTTGAAAATGTGTGAAGGAATTACTCAAGCTAGGGCTGCATCAAATGGTCAAATAGAAATCTAGATATTTGACAAAAATAAAATCAAAAGACTTAAGGAAATATATCCCATAGTCAGATTCATTCATATTGGAACAATACAAATAAGTATTACTCCTTTATTCAGGCTTGGAATTTATTCTCCAATTCTTTGCATTGTTCAAGATAAAAGGTTTCATGATCCTATCCAATCACTAATAGGAGGAATTCAATCTAATTTGGTCTCTGGAGAAATAATGTTCAGAGTAAAACCAAATTATTTTGTTTCAATACAAGGTAAAGGTATTCAAAATACCATAGTCTTGAGAGTTCAAACATAGAACATCAAAATTGGAGGTATTCATAATGATTTAATAATCTCATGGAAAGCTGTTCATCAACTTATGAGTGATACTTCTGTAAAAACCAAAAGCATAGACTCAAATATAATTGAGCTTTATGAACTAAAATCTTTTAATACAGAGATCCAACCAAAACTCATAAATTGGAAAGATCTAAGTCTACCAAAAGACTGGTTGTTTGAAAATTTTACTGATGAAAAGGCTAAAAAACAACATAACCAAATAGAATTTCAAGCTTCAGGAAACACCCTTTATTTTAGAGATAATAGAATTTTTGCAGGTAGGAAATCATTTAAGTATGATTTCAAAGAAGAAGCAAGCAGTTCTAATTAAAAAGAGCCTATAGGGATAAAAACTGTCCAATTTCCTGTTCTTCCTAGTAGTAAGAGACTTGAAGAACAAAAATCAATCATGTTCAAACAAATAGATAATGATTTTGGAACAATCCTCTTTTCTTATAACCAAAATAAGAGAAGATATTGTTATATAGAAATAACTTTTGATTTCTTAGGTTACAAACCATATAGTTTACATGCCCTTATAGATACAGGGGCAACATCTTCTGTATGCTAGCCAAATGCCATACTAATGAATTATGACGAAGGATGAAAAATTCAATTGCCTCTAGAAATGCTAATAACACTACTAGTCTAATGGAATATAGAACCAAAGATATTCCATTTAAAGTGATGACTACTAAAGGTAAAAGAACGTTTAGAAAGCCTAAACTTTCATGTTTTCCCTAAATGCATGGTGACATAATTTTAGGAAATAACTTCTTGTCTCAACACTTTCCAGTAAGTATATCTAATGTCAACTTTTAATCATGGATAAGAAAAAATCTTATGCAATTCCGTGGTTACATAACTATTAAAAATTAAATGAAAATCTAGAGTTTGATGTTATTTAATTCCTAGGAAAGATGTTCTAGTTAGTCCAACTAGAGGAGCAAAAGTGTTCAGTAAATTTGATTGTAAATCAAGATTTTGGCAAATAAAATTAACAGGTGAGTCAAAACCATTGACTGCTTTCTCAGCTCCATATGGTCATTACCAATGGACTGTGTTACCATTAGGAATATGTAATGCTCCACAAATATTCCAAAGATGGATGGATGGAATCTTTAAAGACCTTAAAGATTTCTGTCTATTTTATATTGATGATGTTCTCATTTTCTCAAAAACAATTGAGGAACATAAGCAACATCTAGAGATTGTTTGCACAAAGTTTAAAGATAGTGGGATCATTCTAAATCCCAATAAGATAGAATTGGAGATAAGCAAAATAGATTACTTAGGAATAATCTTAAGTTCTATAGGAATAGTTCTTCAACCTCATATTACTACTAAAATCAAAGAGTTTCCAAAAAAACTGGAGACATTGATAGAGTTACAAAGTCTTTTAGGTTAATGACAGACAATTTGTTAAGAATCTTTTGAAATGTGAAAAATCATTTTTAGAAAAATTAAAAAAACCTCAGAAAAATCAAAAAAATGTCAACACTAAACTTGATTGGTCTAATGAAGATACAAAAAGGTTACAAGAAATAAAAGGTTTCTTCAAACCAAATTTGAAAGTTTATTTCCCAAAAGAAACAAATTTACTAATCTTAGAAACTGATACTTCAGATATGTTTTGGGGAGTAGTACTCAAAGCCGTGAATATATCCCAAAAGGATATCCAAAAAGAAGATGACTTACTACAAGTACTCAAAGAACAAAAAGATTCCGATGAGATAATTTGTGGATATAATTTTGGTAAATTTAAACCTAGTGAATTGAACTATATCATTTTCGAAAAAGAACTTTTAGCCATAAAAAATGGTATTAAAAGATTTCAAATATACTTAGCACCAGTTGAGTTCGTTATTAGGACATATAATAAAGCTGTTAGGGATTTTCTAAAAAGAAAAAGGTTGAAGATAATCCTAGACTGGTCAAACTATATCTCTCAGTTTTCTTTTGAAGTTGTTCATATTAATTCTGATAAAAATGTTCTTGCAGATTATCTTAGCATACACCCAAATGGATATTAATCTAATATATCTTTGTGCATTGTCACAGAATCAGGGAAAAAGACCTACTGCCTCTAGCTCAAAAGGAGCAAGAAACTCTGCACCTAAAAGAGTACCAAACATGATGCCAAACAATCAATATTGGTATTCTCCAAACCCTTAATATTAGTATATCCTTGACAATCAGTCTGGGTTCACCCCTTACAGTTATGCAAATGCTATTAATAATCCAGCTCCTCAAAAAATTGAAGAGCCAAAAGATTTTTATAATTCTAGAATTGATGGAAAATTTTATGAACCTTTGAACAAAGTATGGAAAACCCATATAATGGGAAAGAGAGCTGATTTTAGAAGAGTTATGACCGAATTATTATAGGAACTAAAAAAGTTTGGAAAACCCGTATAATGGCATGATTCATGACCCAAGGATTAAACCAATTCTTGAAAAAGAAATTTTTTAAACATATTTTCAAAAATATCATATCAAAGGGATCAATTATGATATGCAATTATATCCTTTTTCACATGAAGCCATTGAATGGAGATTAGTCTGTCAGATTACATTCAACCCAATGGAACCCATGCATATTTGGGAGTTCCCCGCCATAATCAAACACATGATTTATGAAATTCCTGAAGAATATAAGAGAAGCCCTCTTACATTCAAAATTATAAGTTCTGTTGGAAGGAAAGAAAAGCAAAAGTTCTTCCAACCATATCAGATTTGGACTTTGGAAGAATACCAATACCAAAATGAACCTGAAGAAGCAAAAACTGAAGAAGAAATTCTTATTGGTCTTGCATCAGACTATATGATATTTGTCCAAGTATTCAAAAAGAATTTGAAAAAACTCTTGTAAAAGAAGACAAACCAAGATCAAGTTTTGTCACAGATGGAAGAAGGTTATTCAAAACCTCACTATTTACTCAATTTAAACAAAATTGTGGAGAAGTTAGAAAGTTTTTGTCTGATATAGCCACACTTCAAGTTGATGTCCCAAAAATTGTAACTGAAAAATTTGATGAATATTGAGAACAATACGAAGTTCAGCAAGCATCTTATGCCAACGAGGATATGGATGGAGTGACTATTGGAACACATTGGATTTCCCAACAAGGCACAATATTGAAAATATGATGGAAGGGTAAAACTACAGAAGCATGGTGGCCCCATTCAAAAAGAAGGCTGGCAAAAAATAAAGCTCCACCTGAACCTGCAGACTCCACTATAAAAAGATGAAGGAATCTGCAATATAGATACTCAGGCTCCACATATCTCTTATTCAACCAAATTGAAAGGAGGCTTTGGAGCCCAAAATTTGCCTATAAAAGGAGGCATCCTTAGATGGAGAAGGCATCGAAGAAAAAACTCATCTCTTTGCACTCTCTTGAGAATAAACAAAGTTGCACTCATTCGCCATTTCCATTTCCTTTGTAATATTTTAGCTTAGATTAAGAACATAAGAAGTGTTCTATCATTCCTCTTTAAATTGTTTGAAATTTGTTTAATTCTGCTAACCAAGCACACTCTGTAGCTCTGGTATCAGAGCCTCGTTAGAGGGCTGATCCAGGAGACTACTCTTGTATCTAGATTGTGTTCAAATATTGTAAACATGTCTAAGGTATGTTAATGTTTACATATTTGGTACTTATTTGTCATTTATTTGAATAATTTGTGGCTTTTATGTAAATTGCGTCTTTATAGGACCAAATCATATATATTTAAACATTTGTTGGACTCAATTGAATATTAAAACAAAATTTGAATGGGAAGGCCGGGATTGGAAACTCCAATCAAGGGTACAAAAGAAAACATTTTTTAAACCAAGGCATTTTAAAAATAAATGGCGTAAAAGAAGGCATATTAAAAATTATTATGATTTCTTTAACCATATATAATTTTAGAAGAGGATGCAGATAATTACTGTTTCATCTTTTGATACATAACAACGGTTGCTCAATTTGCAAAAATTTTTCATGGTATGATTCCGTATAGTCCATGCATTTGAACCTATCAACTACACCTTTAAATTTGATTATAATTTTTTTTGATACAATCAATTCAAAACATCCTATAAAATGTCAATTAGAATGCCATATACGCACTGTCATACACTCACCCAAAGGGGAAGGAGAGAATACAATAGGGTTCGAACTTAAGATTTCAATGGTATTAAATTCGAACCCTCGCCATTAGACTACAGGTTCAGTGGCTATTATGAATAATTCGTTGAAAAGGGACATTCCAATTCACATTCTATATAGGACACGAGGTGTTACAAATGTTCATGTGCTGGACCAAAATTGTGGGATTTACTTGAGATAGGGCAAGGGTCGGTGTCATGATAAACATTATCTTTGATGTAGACCCTTTGAAACCGTGCGGTTGCACAAGTGACAGTTCAAATGCCGTGTTCATTGTAAAGATCCACTCAGAATACTTTTAAGATGGTTTGGATTCATGAATCGTGAGCACCAAAAACAACTTAACTTGTGATATGGAAAATTACATTTATAATCCCTAAAATATGATATGATTACGAATTAGTTCTCTTTGATTCAAAGATTATAACTAACCCATCAAAATTTAGATCCGTCTTGTACACATTAATGAAGATGATAAGAATATAACTTTCCCCGTGGCAGAGTAGTCGCCACAACCACCAAGAGATACACTTCATCTAGGCTGAAAAAATCCTCCCAATCAGTTTTGTAATTCACCAATGTTGCGTTTGTAACGAGCACACGCAAGCGTACGTATCGCACAAGTAGTATAAAAATATCGATCTCACGAGGACTAATTCCTAAGCAATTTTCTAATCTTCTTCACACAATTTGTGACTTCTTAATTCGAGCAATTGAAAGTAAAATAGAGATATTTGTGAAATTGAGAACAAGTAAAGCAAGATACGAAAGTAATAAACTAGAAAAATACCAAGAGAAAATAACCTAGGTCTTTAACTTCCCCTTGCATGTCTTTTAAGCGATTCTCCTAAACCTCTTTATCAAGTAACAAAGCATGCTCAATAATCCGAAATTCTATTTTATCTAAGCTACTCTCTCGATATAGCATAAACCTTACTAACTAGATTAATTCTCTATATCTATATGAGAATCGAACCTAGATAATAGCATTAAGAATCAATTTCTAATGATTACCCAAGGTAAGTTGGTACTCTCGTCCTTCCTACGAATTATATTCCCAAAGAATATAAACTTAGGTTGCTTTATTCAGTTCTAAACCATGAAATCCTCTCTCGAGCTCAATCAAGGTTAACAAATCAATTCTAATGGTGGCCAATCACTAGAACGCATTAAGACCAAAACAAAACAATTGATATGCAAAGTACTTAATAGAGATTCATAGAGATTCAATAAAAATCCATGCAAGGTTCCATTAAAGACCTAGAAAAGAAATCTAGTTCGTCATACTACAAGAATCCATGGCAAAAAGTATGAAGAAAATAAACATGAAAACAAGGAAGAGATGAAAGAAGAACTCTTGATGATGATGCAAATCTTCTTCTTTTTCCCATTCTTCTCTTCTCTTGCCCAAAAGTCTTTCTTTTCCTTCGTCCCTTTTCAGCCTCCTTTGTTTCTGCCCCTCTTCTCCTTTTTAAAGTAGGAAAAACGCCCAGAATTCCGAAAACCTAGTTTCCAAATATGTGCCCCCGCCTAGGCGGGATTGTGAGCCGCCTAGGCGGGATTGTGAGCCGCCTAGGCGGCTAGCTCGCTGGAATTTGACTCTTCGGTGCCGCCCAGGCAGGACATTTTGCCGCCTAGGCGGCTAGCCCACCGAAATTTACCTCGTATTTTCTTCAGTTCCGCCCAAGCAGGATATTTTTACGCCTAGGCGGCTAGCTCACTGTTTGTTTGCCCCATTTCAATTGTTTTGTCTCCAAAACCCATCCTGCCAAAGAAAACACAGCTAGGCAAGCTAAATAACATTTCCTTCACCAAAAACCAACAATTTAAATTAAATGGAGCTAAAATTTACACAATAAAAAGCCAAAATAACTCTATGAACTAGAGTTATCAACCAACCTTGGTGAAGTAATTTCACTTTATATCATCACAACTATTATTATGCACCACCATCTATAATCCACCACCACGACCACCACCACTGTTCTTTTGAAATTAGCTTCATATATAATTTCTACATCTTAACCTCTCAGGACCATACAAATATCATTCCAAAAACTCATCGAAACCATTAGAAATACAATTTATCACTACATTCTGTATAGATGAAGGATGAATTTTGTTTGATTGATATATATTTCAAGGATTATTTGTAATTTGTAAAATTACAAGAATTAATTATTAATTAGACTATATTTGTTTTGTTAAGGTTCTTTAGTTATTAACCAAAGCTATTAATTTATTGGGTTGTTCCTCAAAGTCACAATCTCAAAATATTCACAGGTTAGGTTCATGCTTAAATAACAAAATTACAAATTATTTTATATTCTATTTTATAATTCACAATCTTTATTTTCACAAAGTTACAAATTATTGTTTAACGGGTCGCACTTTTTCATACTCTATATTTATAAAAAGACAAATTATATTTACATTCCTTGAAGTATGTATAAATTATCTCCTATGGTTTTAAAAATTATAAATACCCTTAAGATATGTATCAGCTTAACATAATTCATTATTCATCAAGGTGGGATATAACTGCGAGTTATATTTCAAACATTTTCAACGGGGTTTAAGATAAGATTCGTATAGTTTTGACAAGTGCAAGACATAAAAACTATATATTGGGTCAATTTTAAAATAAATAAATACGATATTAGTAGTATCAAATTATATATGATAACGCACAATGATGGTTGTGGTGATACAAAGAAATATTACGTAGCAAAGGTTGGTGGAATAATAAAATTAAATGAGGAATTTTTCCAGGCTTAACAAGACGCATCTTTTAATGATCGAGTTGATTTCGATGGCTATAAAAAAAATTATTTTTAGGATATCGTTACTAGTGTTTACAAGAAATAATCTAAATCTCCAAGGTATTTGTAATTTTTATAATAAGAGAGATCAATTTGTAAATACATTGTATCTCTGGAGTTAATTTAACCTTCAAAAAATTGCACAATTCCCCAATTATTCAAACCCTCAATTCATGAAATTGTTGAATTTAGTGCCGGATAGCGTACTAATAACTTAGAATTTCCTAATTCATGCATTAAATTTTATTAATTCTCACATTAAATTTTGTTAAGTTGCACATTTAAATTTTATAATTCGCTATTTATTTTTTTGGTTAGGTATTTGGCTTTTTATGAGTTCTTAGAATTGGTTCAATTTTGTGAATTAACCCAATTTCCACAAATGGGCCTATCATCTTTGTTGTAAGCCCAAATATTTCACCTTAAGAATAAGTCTAAATTTCAGAATTTGGCCCAGTCAAAATATTATTAAATTCAAATAGTGCAAAAGGAGAAAATCCATGAACCGCAACGGTCGAATTTCTTGATCGAACATAGAGAGAGAGAGAGAGAGAGAGATAGATATGGGGAAACGAAAAGTGAGAAAAGAGAACCAAGAAACCCTAATTTCACCCCATGAAAATGGCGAAATTGATGATGAAACCGAAGAAATTAACGGAAAAAAATTCTTCGCCTGTTATCTGCTCACTTCTGTCTGTCCCAGATTCAAAGGCCACACCTACATCGGGTGAGATTTCATTCAAAAACACTGGCTCGATCATGGATGTTATATTGAATTTGACTATATCGATGTCGAATTTTATTTAAATCTATTGTTTTCTTTTTTTGGTTTTTGGAAGATTCACGGTGAACCCACGGCGGAGAATAAGGCAGCACAACGGCGAGATTGGGAGCGGCGCGTGGCGGACGAAGCGGAAGCGGCCATGGGAGATGGTGTTGTGCATTTATGGATTCCCTACTAATGTTGCTGCTCTTCAGGTTAATGATTTTTATTTATCTTAGCTGCTCATTTTGGTAAATTAAATCTGCTAAATATCATCGTTTTACTGAAAATCAGGCTATAGTCTAAGAAAGATGGGCAATTCTTGTGAGTAGTGTGCCATGTGAAGGAGTTGTGTTTTCCTTGAGCTGAAGATTTGTTTTGTGCCACTGTGGTGTTTATAATTTGATGAAAATTCGATCTCAATTTTTTATCTTATTATTGGTCTCGCACACTACTCCAAGTGTGTCAAGAACCTGGATTTTTCTAATCACGAGTTTCGAATGTTTATTTCGGACAGAATAATTAGCTGAATCTTCATCTCTGTTCATTTGCTTGATCTTGATTTGCCTCTGTAATCATGAGTTTTATATACTTATTTCTGAAAGCATAACTAGCTGAATTTTCATATATATATATATATATGTGTGTGTGTGTGTGTGTGTGTGTGTGTGTGTGTGTGTGTTTATTTCGGACAGAATAATTAGCTGAATCTTCATCTCTGTTCATTTGCTTAATCTTGATTTGCCTCTGTGATCATGAGTTTTATATACTAATTTCTGAAAGCACAACTAGCTGAATTTTCATGTATATATATATACATATGTGTGTGTGTGTGTGTGTGTGTGTAAGTTGCCTTTGCAATGAGTTTCGAACATTTATACCTAGAAGCATAATTAGCTGAACTTTCGTCTCTATTCATATGCTCAATCTTGATTTGACTGGTTTACATCTAATGGGTCCTGAAAATTGATATTTTATCATAAAATTTTACCTCCCAAAACGTGATTTGTAATCATTGCATACTAACAAGTCATGCGTGAGTGGAAATGCTTATTAGTTAAAGATGATCTAGTTGGCAACAAGATTTTCTGTTTTTGCTGAAAATTGTTTGATTGAAACTTGACAGTTTGAGTGGGCCTGGCAACACCCTGCAAAATCCCTTGCAGCAAGAGAGGCAGCTGCAAGTCTCAAATCCGTCTCTGGACTTGCTAACAAGATTAAATTGGCATATACAATGCTCACTCTTCCTGCCTGGCAAAAGTGTGCAATTTTAGTCCTAAGAAATGACATGGAATCAGTTAGAGGGTGTTTGGCTAAACTTATTTTTATGAGCTTATAAGTTATTTTTGGAACTTATAAGCTTCTAGATTGTGTTTGGTAAAATCAGAGTTCGTAAGTGATTTTTGGTGTAAATATGACTAAAAAAAGAATGTCCTGCCCTTGATTTCATGTAATTAGATGGTTCTTGAGAAGGTAGAGGTGTTGTATAAAATTAATTTAATGATATTTATGCCCTTTTACTAATTTGAGTAAACACCTTATAAGATGTTTTACTAATTTGAGTAAACACCTTATAAGATGTTTTACTAATTTGAGTAAACACCTTATAAGATGTTTTACTAATTTGAGTAAACACCTTATAAGATGTTTTACTAATTTGAGTAAACACCT
The DNA here is from genome assembly GCA_026212405.1 of Petrea volubilis. Classification (NCBI taxonomy): domain Eukaryota; kingdom Viridiplantae; phylum Streptophyta; class Magnoliopsida; order Lamiales; family Verbenaceae; genus Petrea; species Petrea volubilis. The sequence goes on from CM047880.1 coordinate 3,358,959, forward strand.
TATAAGATGTTTTAGAAAAAGTAGGGGGAAAACTTGCTTCTTTTAGGAGCTTATAATCTAAACATCTCATTTTTAAGCTTTTCTTTATGACCATCTTATTTTAAAGCTTTCCAAGGCTCCTTTTGTCAAAAAAATTATTGAACACATTCCGGAGCTCATAAGCTAAGCCAAACTCCCTGTTAGTTGATTCAATCTGAGAATTTGCTTTTGGATATTCACGAGTTTCTTTCTTTGTTCAACTTATGTTTTGCAGTTTGAACCTCACTGTGAATTTATTCTCAACAAAGTACCAAACGTACACCTCTAGTTGTCCGACCTTGCCACCACAAATGCAGACCCGAATCCAAGCCATGGATGACTTGCCCTGTTACAATGGGAACTATACATGTATGAACGATGATGAATGGGAGATTGACGAAGAATGTGATGCATGCGACAGTTTCCATCCATCAACAGTACAAGAATCGACAGCGGTAATAGAAACAGTTCACGAGTCGCTGAGCAATCAGGGTAGTTCTGAAGGAAATGTTGACATACGAATAAATCACAAAGATGATATCAGTTGTGGCATAAGTGGATGTTCGGAAGAAACCTTTGTAGCGGATAAAGAATCAGTACCAGTCAAGAGTTCCGGTTTTAATGATGAAGTCGAGATCATAGATATTCTTACACCTTCACCGGGCTGCAGAGTAGATTCAGGCTGCAAGAGGAGGAGACCGGCTGTGTATCCTGAGATAATCGACTTGACCAACTCTCCCATGTATGTCTAGTTGTATTCGATTTATCTGTCAAATAATGCTGAGATGTTTTACTTTATTATGCCTTGTTATACCCGCGCATGATGCGCGATGTATAAAAATGTATCTACATGAGGAATCTGTATAAGCTCGATTTTTAGTTGAGCCTGAGTTTGTAATATATACGCCCAAATGAAGTAAAACAGTTTGAGCGTTTATTTGCTTGAAAATAAAGTGCATAATTGAATCACAGTGTTAAGTAGTGCTGAAGAATTGATTAGAGTGTTCGCATTAACAACTAAGTTTCTGCCTCCTTTTGGATCAGAGGATGCTATTGCTTAGGTACACACACACACACACACACACACGTATTCCATTATGAATTATGTTATTTCTTTTGCTTAGGATATAAGTAAATGTATATCTTCTCATATATAAGCTTGAGTTACACAGAATCATTTGAACTTGTGTAACTTTTGGGATATAGGTGAATATTTGTACTTTAGTGAAAACGGGTCTTAAAAATCTTGGCAAAATGAAAATTAAAATTTCAACTTAGAAACGAAATAAGAGAGTGTTCGACTAAGCTTTTAAGTTTTTCAAAATATCTTATAAATTGTGTGAGAGTTTATAAGCTTTTCAAAAGTGTGTTCATTTTTTAAAGTAAAAAAGTTTATAAACTCCAAAGATAAGCTCTTAGGAGCATATAATAACAATGATGATGATGATAATCTCCCTCCAACTTGTTTTTAAAACAGTTTATAAGCTATCTAACGTTAAAAGATAAAATAACATAAAAATCTTTATTTTCTTTCTCAATAATACATTTCTACTATCTCAAAAAATATTTATTCATGTGAAATTAATTTTACTTTATTAACTTTTGCCATTACTACATTTAAAAGAATTAATAAGCTTTCATTTTTACCAAATAGAATTATAATTTATAAATGCCAAAAATATCTTATGAATTATAGGATCTTATTTTATCCACTCTGGCAATTCATTTTTAAATAAGATGTAAGAGCTTATAAGCCCATAAATATTTTATAAGTTGTACGAGCTTATGAGCTCATTAGAATAAGCTTAGCCAAACACCTTCAAAATCGATTCCCATACAAGTTTTTTTTTTTCCTGAAAAAAAGTAAACATTGCCTTGCAAACTTTAATATTTTATAAAAATTTAAATTCCTCCCCCGGCCAAAAAATATCCCGAAATAAAAACTTCTGATTTTGTCCCTATACATTCTTATTTATAATTGTCGGAGAGTAATCGATTCCAATTTAAACAGAATTTTTGTTTTTTCTGTGCTATTAGTTAGATTCAATCCAATCAAATTTGAAAGAAAAACAATCATTAGGTCGTGAAAATATTATACAAAAAAAAATAAAAAATCTTTAGGATCATGAGGATAATGAGTTATTGTTGCTACCCTAAATAGGATATTTTGACATTCTTGGTGTTCATGAATCCATTTGGCCTAAAAACGTGGGTTCACACAACAAGCGTTCACCATTAATGGAAAAGGTGGAATCATGGGATAAACTCGCAAAAAGGCAAAAAAAATTTGTTTTCACCTATTTTAGACCACACACACCCATGAAATAAACAATTCAATTATTCAAATTATGCTATGTTTTTAATTTATTTCTTAAAAATATCAACATACAAAATATAAAATGGATTAAATCTTTTAGTGTATACATAGAGCAAACATTTAATTTATACGAGATTTTTTCACAAAAAGCAAGCAAAAAACATTAGAAAAAGGGCTCAGCAGTATGATTGAAAACCAAGAACTACAAGAAGAAAATCTTGGCCATACAAGCACTCATGTTTTGGGAAAACAAACAATCCCTGTCAATCATGCGAATGCTTTGCACCTTAAAAACCTACCACACTTGCATGAAAAAGATACCATTACAAAGTATACAAAAATCCAACAGTCAAATTAGTTGTTCCTGCTGTTGTGGTGGATGATCTTGCCGTTGATCCGAATGCCGTGTTTGCCTGTCCTGCGAAATGGGCGTCTGAGAGGGCACGTTTTGCAGCCGAGGTTGTTGCTCGCCTCGTGAATCCCAAACAATGTCTTGAAGACAAGGCCTTATACCATCATCCAATATCTGCTGATATTCCAATGTATCTCCATTTGTTTTCTTGACTTCCACCAAATGAACTGCGGGCGCGAGCACAAAGATCTCGGCATCAATGGACAGAATTCCTTTTCTACCCTCCCTCAACCCTTCAAACTTGAACAACCCGCCGTCTTTTTTACTTATCTTCAATTTCATAAGCTTGGCGACTTCTTGCAGCTTGGAGATTATAACAGATGCAGGCTTCCAAGAAATGAATCTTGATTCCTTTTTTGCACAACGGTCCTCAAAAAAACCCGATAAGTCAACTCCCTCCGAGAGGGCAATTATGTCAAATGCATTCAGATCCAAAAGACTTGTACAATTGTCTTGCTCACAAGAAGCTGCTACTTCAGTATCTGATGATGAACTGGTTGAACTACTTTGTGGGTCGTTTGATTTTGGTTTGGGATGTAATCCCCGTTTGTACCAAGTACTTTCTTTGATTCTCGAAATCGGGGCTCTACTATCCGGATTTGGATCCAACATTCTTGAAATTAGCCTACGTGCTTCAGGTGAAACCGAACTCGGGCATTTATACTCTGCTTTCTCAATCTTTCTATACATCTCCATCAAATTCGAATCATGAAACGGTAAATAACCCGCCAAGAGTACAAAAAGAATAACCCCACATGACCAAATATCAGCTTTTGCCCCGTCATAGCCTTTCCTGCTAATTACCTCAGGGGCAACATAGGCAGGGGTCCCACATGTTGTGTGGAGAAGCCCGTCTTGATGTTTCGACTCGGCTAAGGCACTCAGACCGAAATCCGAAATTTTCAAATTCTCATTCTCATCTAATAATATATTTTCGGGTTTTAAATCCCGGTGGTAGACACCCCTGCTGTGGCAGAAATCAATGGCGTTAATTAATTGATGAAAATATTTTCTTGCAACGTCTTCCTTTAACCTGCCCTCCTTAGCCACCTTGTTGAAAAGCTCACCTCCTTTGGCATATTCCATCACATAATAAATCTTGGTTTTTGTGGCCATGACTTCGTAGAGATTAATGATGTAAGGGTGTCTAACAAGCCTCATTATGGATATTTCACGTTTGATTTGATTCATGATCCTCACCCGAGTAAGCTTCTCCTTGTCTATTAATTTTATGGCCACGCCATGCCCCGTTTGGATGCTTCTAGCATAGTAAACTTTCGCAAACGTCCCTTGGCCTAATAATCTCCCCAACTCATATCTTTGCATCAACACAACACTGTTATTGTTATGATCCATACTGAACCACAAAAATAGATAAACCCCTCTCAACAAACTAGGTTCTCCCGTTTAACACTATAAATGCGTGACTCAACCGTCCTCAACCAAGATTCTTGTTTTGAAAACGGGCACTTTCCAAGTTCGCGACAAATTACACAATCTCAAATAAGCTGTGCACAAGTTGTAGCCAAAATCTCTCATCAAGGATAAAGCAAGGGAAGTCTCATAAGGCCAAGACCGACAAACCTCAGAGTAAGAATCCCGAATCAAGATCATTTTTCAGCATCCCAACGAACAAAATCCTTCAAAATTGGGCAACTGATTATCAACAGCACAACCCTATTATGCGACCTAAAGGCAACCGGCATTTATCATAAAAATTGAGTATTGCACAAGAGAAAAGAGACAATAAAACATGTAGATAAAGAAGAGAGGACAAGGACAAAGACTAAAGAATGAAAAAGAGCTTCAAACTGGTTCCGATCAGCTTAACTGTCATTCTTATCCAGAATATATTTGGATCTTGAGTTTACATAAGTTAGGTGTAGGGCCAACTTCATTTTAGGCCAAGGCGGCCAACCAAAAGTGTTATGCAAAAACCTACTCAAAATCAGATATGATGCAGTTGTTACAATTTGTACTAGCTTTTATCACTAAAATCAAGAACAAAAACAATATGGGCTTCAAATGCAAGTACACCCTGAACAACGTGTAAAATTGAAACTCAATGATGGCCACAAAGCCATCAACCAGGTTAACATTCAGGATTGTTAACAAGATAACTGGGTAACACTGTTCACCTTTCATTTCTTATGGATTTCACTTTGCTGATGACCAGAATTATTTTCAACAACTAAGATTCATATCATAACTTACAAATATAGCATCTCTAAACAGCAAAAGGCAAAGATTCTAGATGCCAGTACAAATATTTTCAAAAAAAAACCTAACTTTTCATAATTGACCAAGTTACAACTTTTCATATACTCTGAATCAGGTAATACTATATTTAAGAATCAAGAAAGGTGGAGAACTATCAAAATCTCGACAAAAATACCCACAGCCCGCAAAAGGAAAATACTTAAAAAAATAAAATAAAATAACACAATTCGTGTATAATTTCTTGATGTCAGGTAAAAAAAGATCACTGTAAAACAGAATCCCAATTCAAGAAATAGATAAAACACAAAGGTAATAAGATTTGGTTCACCTCTGATACTTTCTTGGAGCCGGTAGAGAGAGAGAGAGAGAGAGAGAGGGAGAGAGAGAGGCAGAGAGAAAACGTTTGCAATGGTCGAGAGAAACGTGTGACGGTGAATAAATACAAAGAAAAATTAAACAAATATAATACCAAGTCTGAGTTTCAAGATTGATCTTTCCCGATTTAGCGACAGATACACAGACACAAAATTAAATAAAAAAAAATGATACGCCATTGCATTTACATGCGGGGTGGCCCCTGTTCCCACTTTGAAGCCAAATATTTTATTCATTGGACACCCATAAAGTGCCTTTCGTTGTTATCAATTAAATTCAAGATATGGTACCGACATAAAATTATTTGACTATATTCAATACATATACACAATTGAAAATAATATATATATATATATGTGTATATATATGTTTGATTTTTTTTTCTTTTGGTGTTTTGTGCTACAGGTTTTAGAAAAATGTATTTTAAAATTTGTGTTCAAAATTGTGATAATGTATGTGGGGATAAAATCTGGAGAAAGAAATGATGAGATTGACGGCATTTTTTGGTTATTTTTAGTTTTTAAATAAAAAATATTATCGCTTAGTTAGGTTTCAGTATAGATATATGTTTTTGAATTATCATACATATGCGATGATGATGATGATGATAATGATGATGATAATAATGTGACATAATTAATCATATACAAATTTATATGAACAGATACTTATAGTGAAATTTATCTTTCTAAAAGTAAAATTAAACATATTTTTATTCCCAATATATTTTGCAAAACCGACTAAAGATTTTTTTTTTTGTGGGAAAGGGTACATTTTATTCAACAACTCATGTATTACAGATCAATTTATTCCGTGATAGTTCAAAATACAAATCAAATTGTTACATAGTAAAAAAAAGAAAAAGAAAAGAAAAAATTGTTACTAAAGTTGAAACGGGATCAACTCATTAAAGTAAAATAAAGACCTGCACGATTCGATGAGAAATGAAATACAAGAAGACCTCACAATGTTAAAGCCTCAAACTCACCATTTAAACTAAAACTCATCAGATTATACGACGTATTTTTAAGATACTTCTCTTGGCATACAACCAAATAAAATCAAACATTCAAGTAATTAATATTGTCCGCAAATAGTTGGTGTCATACTATTATTATAATTAAGAATAAGTTAAATAATTATTTAAAGAATTAAAATATATGTACCTTTTTTTATATATAGAGAACTATATATTATTACATATCAATCAATTACTTTAATATACAACAAAAATCAAACGATTTTCAATCATAAATAATTATCAAATATAAATAATTTATTATACAATAGACTAAATGCAATTGCTCAACAATTTATACCCACATTAGTGAGACTTGAACTCATGATCTCGTAATCATGATACATTAATTACGGTTATAGAACAAAATAAATATAATTAAGATTCATCGAGGATAACGATAATTGTCAAAGTATAATACATATATATATATATATATATATATATGGTATGTAGTGTGGAAGGATATATTTGTCTATCTTAACTTTAATTTTGAAAAAGAGTTGACACGCAATTCATACGGGGTATGTTGTACTAATCCCATGTAATTAACATGATCAATATTTAATACACTACTTAATCCCCACGACGAGTCCAACGCAGCCAATGACAATGAGGTTGTGGAGTTTAATAAAATTTTGGATATGCTAAGATACTCACATATTAAATAATCCCACCAAGCCTATCTCCTTAGGCAAGTTGGATCCTCTAGAAACACTACATCTATATCTATCGGCTATATATATATATCACTATTATAAAAGTAGAAACCGTATAAAACTAATTTAAAATTCTTATAATTCTTCTTAACAAATATTTGAATAGCTAAAGAAAGGGCATAAATAGATTTTCTTACTTTCAAAGTGACATATAGTTAGAATACGACATTAAATATTTTTTCGAGTTGCTATTATTTTTCGAAGTTAGACCGTCTTTCTATTAGCCCAGCTCAATTAAAGTAGTTCAAATGAGTGAGTGTGGGTGTATGGGCTTCAATTCGACCGATCAATGAAGTACATTTAAGTTCTGTTTGGATCGGGGGCCAAGGGTGGTGTAGCCTAGGGTATAGAGTGTTTCGAGTAGCTCGATTAATAAGAAAAGCTCAATCGTGTTCGAGATAACAAATATTTAATATCTCTCATGTCTAACAATTTAAATTTTTAAATGATCAGATGGTCATTTAACAGGTTATTGGAGTAGCAAGGCACAAGGGTAGGTTTGACAATGTGAATCAGTGGGGCGAGTTTATGTTCGGGGGTGCTGAACCGGATTAGTGTGACTAAAGGCAAGAGTTCTAATGTCTAAGTAAGTGTAAATCGATAAAAGAAGAAGAAATTATGAGAGATTATATTACTTGGTGAAATGTAGAGTTTGTGTGGGATTTTAGCAATGATCAAGTATATGTTTTTCATACACTTATATAAGGGGATACGATTTAATATCTCAGAACTTAAGAGAGCATTACTTCACAATATTATTACTATTACTATTCTTCATATTTCGTTCTTTGATTCTTGTTCTTAATCCTAAATCCAATCCTGGTGGTACTATTATTTCAGGCACAGACGACTCCATAGCCATGTCAGTGAGGTTACGCAACACAATTGAATTTTTTTTCCTAACATTATATGAGCTTTTTGTATAAAATATTAATTAATATGGTATTACATGACCCTTCGAATCCCACATTAAAATTTAAACTGTAATGCCCCAGTACTTCCTAGTATTTTAAAATTTATTATATATTATGTTTCATGTAAAATATTTGATATAAAATCTTTTAATTCCTGAAATTTTTATGATTTCCAAATTTTATTCTTTAAAATTACTTTATAACTTAGACCTTAAAGTATTAATTTTGAATTATGATTATTATTTTTTGGAAAATTTATTTAAATACATATTTTAGGCTTGCATTTATTTTATTTTCGAATTTTATAAATAAATTATACAATTTTCGAATTTTATAAATACAACAATATATTTTCTGACTTTATATGTATAATTTTCAAAATTTAACTATGTATCAACATAATTTTCGAATTTTAATTATTCATAACCCTAATTTTCGGATTTTAATTAAATGATAAATATAAAGTCTAGATTTTTAGTATATTTTACAATTGTTTTGCAAGAATATCCCCTCCAATACATATATATACTTGGTGATTTATCTATCTACATGTACACACACACATCCATATATATATTAGGGGTAATTTATATATCTACATGTACACACACATGTCCATATATCAACTAGTGGTAATTTATATATCTACTTATACACACACACATCCATACATATATTAGTGGAGATTTCCATATCTACATATCCACACACTCATCCACATATATAGATTAGTGGTGATTTATGTATCTACATATACACCTACATGTCCACATATATAAATATATATATATATATATATATATATATATACTAGGTAATTCATATTGTGATGTGTATATATAAATGTCCATATAGAATGTATGGTTTATATATTTATTTTGTTATAATATTAGCTATTTCTCCTTTCCTCCTCTATAATTAGGCCTCGACTCCAACCCCATTTTTCATCCAAAATCCCGCCTAAAAACACACCCCCACATTTATTCTACTCTCAACACCCAAAACACTTTCTTTTTATAGTCTATCTTCCACCCACATATATATATATATATACAAAACCTTTCTATTTTCATCCATATATACCTATTAGCTTCCCATATAGCCCTTTATTTACCCACTTTTTCCTAAAAACATTTGAAGGTAGGAATTTTGCTTGATTCCATAAGTCTAGTTGTTTATGCTTGCATCTATGTTTAAAATACTCCTTAAGTGTAGTTTATATGCTCTAGTTTGTGTTGATGCCTTATTATGCCAAGTATATGCTCTCCTAGAACATAAATTGTGATCTTTATGTGAAATTTTGTGATTATGTTCACCTATTAAACACACACCTTCACCTTATGTGATTAAGTGAAATTTCTATTCAACCGTCATGTTGATTATTTTTTATATGACTATTTCTAGACAGAAATAAGATAGTGCATCAGAGTGGCGTAGCGGAAGCGTTTAGAAGCCATTTACACAATAAAGTTACTTTTGTATTTCTTTTGAAAATTGTAACTTTTGTATTTTGTACAAATTTTATGTGAAAATAATTATTTATACAACTATGAAAATATTACCGTTGCGCGTTTCGGTCCAATACATTTTAATAGAATTAAAGGGTATTTTTCCGGGTCGTGACATAAACAATTTAGAATTAACCCATTATCTATAATTTAAATAATAAGTACATTAAATTTTGACTTCAATAATTAAAAATTCTAAAGTCGCTACTGATTTTAAGAAAAATATCAAATCTCTATTAGGTTTCTTCTTTGATTCATTATTCTTTGAAACTCTGAAAATGAAAATACTACAATTTCCATAACATAAGCCCTTTTTTCAGCTCTCTAATCCACCTATCTTTTACATTTTAATCCTTTATTAACAAATTAGTAATACTTTAGTTCCTCTAATTGACTCTCTGACAAATTTCACTTGAAAACACTTATTTAAAGAGCATTTTTGTCAATATTATATTATTGTTACTCTTCTGTCTGCTGTTGTGTAAAAGATAGAGGTGATAAGGTGCAAACTAAATTTCAAAATTAATAACAATTTCCTTTAAAAAAGTGTTCATTAAAACAAAATGAACCAAAACATCACCATTTGAACTTTTGGAACTGAATTAATTCTAACTTTAAACTTCAAGAAACACAAAGTGATATTTACCCTTATTCTAGATTTATCCCACTAAAGCCTAACGTAATCTCCAGCCATGATTATTGTCTAGACAAATTTTATTCTAGATGTGGGCAATATTTTCTTCGACCTTCTGAGCGTCGTGCCATTGTTTAGGGTTGTCAAAGGTAGGATTCTGAACGAACTTGGAATCCGATAAACTCTCTCAATATTCAAATTTGATTCGAATTCTATAAGTTTGTATTCAATGCAATTGAGTCCAAATCTGGTAAAAAATTCGAAACTTGATAAGAAAATCTGATTCGATTAACATTTAAAAAAAATTAAAACTTTAAAATCAACTAATAAATTTAAAAAATTGTTTTTTTTATGTAAAAAATAAAATTTTAATTAAGTAGAAAAAATATTGTAGAATATATATAAAAACTATATACTATTTTGTTAAAAATATTATTTTGAAAAATAAAAAATAGTGTATTATTAATTAGTATGGTTTATATATTACATTCTATTTAAGTTTCTTTACTAATATTATATACATAATGTTATTAATTTAATAAAAAACATTATTAGAGTTCAGATTTGGATCTTTGATGGATTGGACTGTTCGATTCCATATCCTATTTATTTATTTTGAATTATGAATCATTATAATTCGGTCTGATCCATCCGATATTTTAATCAAGTGAATATACTAAAATTCAGAGTGGACTTAGATCGGATTCGGATTAAAATCCAGTCCATTGACGGCCCTACCTTTGTTTGTGTTCTCCAAAAATTGGGTCTTGACGATTAAGACAGCCCAATACTCGTCAGTTTGGTCGATACCAGGCACAACAATTTTTGATTCCCAAGTTGGTTGGTGTGGGACAAAAAGTGCAAATCGAGCTGAAACAAAGGGGCGAAAAAGGTAATTTTCCCTGATAATTTATGAAACTTTGTACAAATCTGCAAAGCCCATTATCTGTAATTTCCTGAATAATTTGTGAATCTTTATACCAATATGTTATGTTTTGAATCAAAGATGTATACATTTACTGAAAATTTTGTTCTCAAAACCTATTATCTTTAGCCCAAACATAGGTTTGTGGACTTTTGGTGTTGTATCGAATGGACCTCCACACATAAGTTTTGAGCCATTTTATTTTGTTTTGTTGGTTGAGAAATGTGAAATAATTTACATGTTTATTCTCACTAAATTACTCATCCCACCAAATTTTCATCAAAACAAAATTTATTTTCATAAGATCTTTTAAATTGATTTTGTATAGAATTCAATTTGTCTCGAATATGTGTGATAATAAGAAAAATACATTCTTTTTCCTGATACATTTTTAGTCCTGTAACTTTGTGTAAACGGGATTTCAATCCTTCTCATTAGGAAACTATAGCCAACTAGGAGCCAACATAATAGAATTAGGTCTACTTGGCATTTCTATTCTATTTATTTTCTTAAATTATCTTCCCAAAAATTAATAAAAAAAATTAAAAAGAGACACCTGAAGCTCCATCTTTCCCGTGAGCTTTACTCCAAATTGAAGTTAGAAATAGCTTTAGAAGCTTGAACCCATCATTATCAAACCAAGATCTCATTTTTTTTTTCTTTTCTTTTTAATCAATCCACCCCCCCCCCCCCCCCCACCACCCATTAACGACAATTATGTGAGCCTAGCTATACGACTAAACTCAATGCATTCAATCTCATTGTCTAAATATTGAACATGTTCACCACGAAATTTTTTTGCCCGAACCCGATTTTATTGCACTCGATCAATTGCATGGCAAGTATAATAACAATTGCTATGTAATTTGCTATTTCTTAAACATATACCAATGACATGAAAAATGTACTATACTCACCATATAATTATTTTTGATGTGATCAAATTCAGTGTGGATTAGAAATTCCCCTTGACCTCCTAAAGAGAAAGACGATAAACTCATTAAATATTGTTACCATGTATTCTTGTTTTTATTTCACCCCTGACTAGCCAGTGATGAATAGGCAATATATAGATTGGGAAATGGCAACCATTCATCTCGGACAGATTTTTAATCTCCATAAGTATGTATGTGCTAGGATGCACAGGTTGTGCATCACTACAAGAAAGTATCCTGTTCGCTAATGAAAAATTTGTGACGAGAGATTTTGTCACAAATTTAAAGTATATGTCATAGATTAGTAACAAAATTTATGATGGAAAGATTTTGTCACTAAATAAACAATTAGTGATAAGACATTTACTAACGAATTTATCATAAACGAATTCCGTCACAAAAATTAAATTTATAATGAAGTGAGCAGTCACTGACGGGGTTGTATTCTTATAGTGCATGAATATAGATATTCTGCATTGCACAAATCAATACATGGCATGACCATGCATGTTATACATGCCTGTAGTATAAAAAGGATATACATATATAAATTCCAGGCTAAGACCAACACACACACACACATATAAATTCGTAGCTCTTTTCTTGCTTGAGTAGGTAACTAAATCTTGGGCTTACTCAGCACACTTCTAATAATTTGATTAACATCTCCATTGAAATGTTTATATACATATATATATAAATATAATATCTGAAACAACTATAATCAACACATTAAGTTTCAATTCTTGAAGTCTTTGACAGAAATGAGTTCACAAGTAATTGTTTTAGTTGTCCTCCACTTGTCTCTGATTTTTCAAATTTCTTCAAAAGTGCGAGCTATGGAACTGGCCGAATCCAATACCGTTGACACATGTAAGCATTTTCGATTAATTTGTAAATTTCTATCATCAATATATACATACATATACATATATATATATATATATATATATATACTTCATATGATGGTCGATTTCTTTAACTAATTCATGATCTAAGGATATATAAAAAGAATTGCGTTTTAACGGCGCATGTTTTGTGATGCTCACATATTGCTTAGTAACACGTTTTCAACTTATTACAAAATTTGAAGTGGGAGTTTAACCTTTTTTTTTTTATGATATTAGTATTAAACATTTTAATTAAGAATTATGCAGTTATATAAGTAATTGTTCTAGCGGGGATTTCCCGAAATAAGATTCCATTTTCTAAATTAAAATTAATTTTTTGAAATTTCTTTCCACTAAAATAATGAGATTAAATCATTTCTCTTACCAAAAATTTCATTTCAACTTGAATACAGCTTTATGTTATGGAAATTAACATCTACATCACAAACATTTTAATTTAAAGTTGCATTAATATATTACACGATATAAGATATATTTTAGATAATCTTGTCATTGATATATATATCAAAGAAAATAAATTGATTGACAAAATTATTCTTGTGGCTTTTCAAAGTTGCAAATAGAGTTGAGCGATACCTAACCAATGGAGCTGGACTTGGAGGCGAAAGGCCGGAGGGATTTTGCGAGCAGAGTTGAACGATACCCTATTGGTAGGTACAAGGGTGAGAAAGTGGATGTTGAGCCTTAGGTCAAGCTCCAAAACAAAGTGAAGCAAAATTCGGAGAATTTGCTTCTTAAGTATTTGTATTATAAACACCCGATTTTGTAGCTCGTGATGTGCACGAAACATGTAACACTGAAATATCTTCTATCACCACATGTTGGGGATTGGATGCTAAACCTTAGGCCAGGCTCGACAATTAAGTAAAGCAAAATTTAAAAAAAAAAAATGCTACTTATATCTCTCTATTATAGATAAACTATTTTGCATTTGGTGCTATGCATGAAATAGCAAAATAATATTATGTCCAAAAGTATCCTGAATTACGATCTCGATAAAATGGTGTTTGTATCTACCAGCTCCTTTTGCTCTGTCCCTAGAATCTAAGAGGGTAACTATAGTTTCTTACAAACATATCAGGAAATTCATTAGAACTAAAGATGACATTGAAGCAGACAAAATTGGGCAGTTACTTCATGACTCTATCATGGGAATAGTAACGAAGAGACAAGATATAAGCGGTTTCGGAAGTGATTATCTAGGATCACTCCTGAAGGCTCACCATGATATGAATCCAGAAATCCGAATATCAGCACCAGAGATCATATCCTTGATGACTGTAAGACCCTGTATTTTGCTGGACAGGAGACGACATCCAACTTACTCTCATGGAGCATCCTTCTCCTTGCCATTCGCGCGGATTGGTAAGAAAGAGGTGATTGAACTATTTGGCCAAGAACATCCTAACTCAGAAGGGATTACCAGATTGAAGATTGTAAGCAATTTTTCTCTAAAAATACTTAACAAGTTTCTCTCCTGTGGCTATACATAATTGCACAAATCCGACTACCGGATTTGATACTACTCCGATGTTTGGTTTCATATTATAGATACCTATGGGACTACAGATGAGATTTGAAACACAAAACCGAACATTAAGAGGGCATTCGTAATCTTTCATACCGTTTGTGAAAACAAACCCGATCTCGAAGGCGGTTTTCGTAATTTTTTGAATTGCTCTAATAGGGGGTGAAAATAATATTATATATATTAGAGATGAAACACTATTTTAAAATAAAAGATATTATTCGATCAAATAGGAGACCGATTTGAAGATTTCTTCAATTTTTCCTCCAATTATCCTGAATTGGTGCATGACTTAGCAATCATTTTTTTTCCTTGCACAAAGAGACCAGCCAAATACCAACATAATGATATCACATCGGCAGTCCTTTTCTTTCTTTCCTTTTTTTTTTTTTGGGACTTTTCTTAAATCATCTTCAACGAAAATCAAAGAAAATAAAAAAAAAACATATAAAAGAGACCTTTTGTGACACCCCAAAATTTAGGGGGGGGGGGGGGGAAAGAAAAGAAAACAATCAAAGCAAGAAAAAGAAGGGGATAAAAAAAAAAAAAAGGGACAACTCCAGCACAACCACCTAGTTCCTCATTCCCTTGAGTTGTGCTCCATATTGAAGTTAGAAATAGCTATATATATAAGCTTGAACCCATAATTGTCCACCGAGATCGATTAATGGATTTTTCTTGATGTATTTGACTGTGTAATTGTGTGTTACATGCGCAATTTTTTTTTTATCTAAGTTTCTATATTTTATTTTATATTTTGTATTATTAAATATGAATTATAAACTTACATTTTTTATTTTGTATACATATTGCAGCAATTTGTTTTGTTATTTGCTACCTTAATTTATTTATTAGTCATAAATGAATATATTTTATTTTATATATACACATTTGTATGTATATAAAGATTATAAATTTAGGAATCTTGAATTATTACATATTTTTAATTCATTTGATAAGTTTAAATTATATATATATATATACACGTATTTGTGATTAGATACTATAACCACAAAAGTATTTCAATATAATTTTTATAATTATTAAATATAATATAATTATTTTTTTAATAATATGAACACACACCATCCACCCACATAAACATTGTTAGGATTCAAGATCTCTGACAATACTCTCCAATTTTCTTTTATTTGTTTAATTTTTTTTAGTATGCCTCATCAGTTCATGTAGTTCCTCATTCTCGTGAGAATTCCCAAAATTATTAAGTAGGGTGCAAGTGGATTTGTCTAGCGAAATTGAAATTTTAGATAAAAATTGGACAAAAATTGTCAGTTCCTTCTTGAACTTTTTATTCTTATAAATAATAGGAATAAAACCAAACTCGTCTAATTAGTAGGCTTAACATTCCATATAAGCAAAGCTATTGTACAACAAATTCATTTTTCTCTATGATATAATATTTATTTAAGAAATGTGAGGCAATTTGCGCTTTGCACCCCAAAAACTGTGGAAGGAGCACTTTAAACCTTCAAACAAAAGAACGGAAAAAAAAAACAAGAAAAAAGAAAGAAAGCACAATACACTTTGAAATTTGCATAAATTTGACAGATTGCACCTTTGTCTAATTTTTGCCAAATGCTATTCAACTGAAACGTAAAAATGTTGAAAAATAAAACCTTGCTTGTTTTATTGTTTGAGGGTGCAAAGTGTTTCATTGATCTATTTTCATGGTATAAATTGTAAAGTATTATATATTTGAATTTTAAAAGATTTACCCCAATATAATTTTATTTTTTCAGCTTTATAAAGAGTACAATGTTAGAAAATGAATAATATATACTTATCCAAATTTAGGTCTAATTCACGAAATACTTTTCAAATTTCAATTCAAATTTTTGCATAGAACAACATATATATTAATACTATATGCTATTTTGTACTCTTGAATTAGCTGTATTTTAGATAGTTATTTATTCATCACATTGTCCATCGTTCCCACCAACATTACATTTATATAAAGATTAAAAGTTATCTTAGGCATTTGAAAGGAATATAAATTAAGATAAAAAGAAGTAATTACTTTTTTTTGAACAATTTTACTTCTTTTGAATAATATTTTGGCTTTAAAATAATGAGTGTGCAATTTGTCAAGTTTATACTAATTTTAGGGTGTAATATGCTATTTTTGTTATTTAAGAGTGCAAAGTACTTCATTTGCATATATTTTAGGATGCAAAGTGCAAATTAGCCAAAATGTAATGAGAACTAGATACTACTAAGTAACTATCTATGAGGTGATAATTATTATAATATACCTAACTAATTAAATACTATGGAGAGTCGACAAATTGGGTTTATGTGCACCTCTCACTTAGCTAGTCTCGCTTTTGGCCCTTCTCGTGTATGTTCCTTAATTTTCTTAATTTTTTTAGAGTTTTATTCCTTAACTTTCTTTATATATATATATATATATATATTAATTTTTTGATAGAAAATTTTTTTCATACAGTGAAATTTTTAAAGCATGGTGCTATTCAGGGAGTTAAATCCAAGGTGTAGCTTGCGAGGGGGATGAAATCAAATTTTTATATAATATCATAGATATTTTTATAAAAATAAATGAGTGTGCAGTTTTTCAAGGTCATACCACTTTTAGGGTGTTATTTCCTATTTTTATTATTTAAAAGTGCAAAATACTTTATTTGCATATTTTTAAGATGCAAAGTGCAAATTAGCCAAAATGTAATGGGAATTAGATACTACTAAGCAACTATCAATGAGGCGATAATTATTATAATATGCCTAACTAATTAAATACTATATATGGTGAGTGGACAGATTGGGTTTACGTGCGCCTCTCACCTAGCTAGTCTTGCTCTTGGTCCTTCTTGTGTATGCTTTTTAATTTTCTTAATTATTTTTTGTTCTTTAACTTTCTTTATATATATATATATATATATTAATTCTTTGATAGAAAATCTTTTCAAATAGTGAAAATTTTGAAGCATGGTGCTTCTCAGGAGTTAAATTCAAGGTGTAGCTTGTGAGGAGGACGAAATCAAATTTTTACATAATATCATAGATATTTTTATAATTTAGAAATATAAAATTTAAATTTTTTGAAAACACATGCAAAATTTAGTTCGATATAAATTTGAAGGGGACGATCGCCACATCCCCCCCCGATTCCTGATCTCATTATCCAAACATTGAACATCTTGGTCTCCTATTGAGAAAGACAATGAACTCATTAATTAAATATCGTTACCATGTATCTTTTAAGTTGCAATTTATGTTTTTATTTCACCTGTACTATCTAGTGATGAATAATCAATAGATTGGCCAATGACAATCCTTTATGTATATAAAAATTGATAGCTCTTCTCTTCCTTGAATAAGCACCTGATTAGGGTCTATTTTTTTTTAGCCAAACAGTTTTGCGTTTGGATACAATAATTAAAAGTGATTTAAAAGATGTTGTTATCTGAAACTACCCTAAGGTAGCTTAAAAAGAAGTCCTTTTTTTTTGGTTTCCAAATATATTTTTTTGGGTCTAAAGTGCCTTTTTTCCCCCCACAAAATAAGTACTTCTTTAAAAAAGCCCATCCAAACGGGCTCTTAGTCTAGTGCTTATCTAGCACACCATAAATAATTTGATTAATAGATCTATTAATTAGAAGGTTCATGTATAAATATTAAAGCCAATGCTCAAACTTGCACTACTAAAAAAATATCTAATTTGACATATATAATATAATAGCGTCTCATTTGTGTATCTATTGTGACACCTTATAAACATTGTCTTAATAAATTATCTTTAATTTAAATTATAATGTACTTATGATGATGACATTATAAACTGTCAAAATTTGATTGCTTGAATAGGTACCTAAATCTTGGGCTCACTCAGCATACCTCTAATAATTTGATTAACACCTCTATTGAAAGATTTATCTATAAATATATTATCCCAAACAACTATTATCAACACATCAATTTTCAATTGTTGAAGTCTTTGAAAAAAAATGAGTTCTCAAGTAATTGTTTCTGTTGTCCTCTGCTCGTCTCTGATTTTTCTCATTTAATTTCTCCAAAAGTGGCAACTATGGAATTGGTTGAGTCCAACCCTTGACACATGTAAGCATTTTCGATTTGTAAATGTCTATCATCATTAAATATATATATTATATATATATATATATATAGAGAGAGAGAGAGAGACAGAGAGAGAGAGATTTTAATTTATACTTCATATGATGGTTGATTTCTTTCGCTAATTCATTCAAGATCTAAAGGTATATAAAAAGAATTGTGTTGTGCGGGTGCACCTTCTATTGTGTTGACATGGTTAGTGACACGTTTCCAACTTATTATGAAATTTCAAATGTGAGTTTTAAAATTTTTTATGATATTAGTCTTAAATATGTTAATTAAGAATTATTGGAGTCACATCCAAAACAATGACAATGAACTATTAACTTTCATTAGTAGTTCCTATAGCTATACTGACTGTAGGACATAGGCAAATTTCTTTCACCAAGAATAATTTCATTTCCACTAAAATGGAGCTTTATGTTATGGAAATTAAAATCTATATTATAAACTTTTTAATCAAAAGATGCATTAATATGCGCAGTCATACAATACATGATATATTAGATTACCTTTTTAGTCATTATTGAAATATTAAAAATAAATAAATTGATAGACTAAATTATGTTTGTGGGTTTTAATTTAGCTAAGAAGATGGATGAATTGGAGGCCAAGTTTGGAATTGGATGTAGGGGGCAAAGCATAGATTATGTTGGAGATACTCAACCAGTGGACTTGGAGGGTTTATCGGTGGATGTTGAGCCTTGGGCCCAGCTCGAAAACAAAATCAAACAATTTGGAGAATTTAGAAATAATCTATTATGTATCTCGTGTTGTGCATGAAGATAGCAAAATAACATTATGTTCGAAATCCAAAACTAAGTAAAGCCAAATTGGGAAAATTTGATATTTTAATCCTTTGTATTACAAATAAGGTATATTGCATCTCATGTTGTGCACAAAAATAGCAAAATAACATTATGTTCAAAATCCAAAAAACTAAGCGATAGTGGAGAAATTTGCTACTTCAATCTTTGTATTATAAATAGTTATTTTGTATCTTGTGTTTTGCTCAAAATAGCAAAATAACATTATGCTTATAGTTCAACAGATAACTATAACCTACATAATCAATAGCGGTACGTATTAGTGTACCAGATGTTAAGCTACTATCAAACTCAGTCCGGATCCTCTACTGTAAAACAGTGCTTCATCTTCTCCTCCACTCACCAATACACGCTATGTGTATTATTGGTGACTGATTAAGATAAGAAAAGGGAATCTTTAAGAGAAAAAAATTTATTATATGGGATTTTTTTTAAAGATTATCTTTTCTTATCTTAACCGGTCATCAATAATACATGTGGCGTGTATTGGTGAGTGGAGGAGAATACGCATCAATGTTTTATAGTAGAGGATCCGGACTACTATCAAAAACCTACCTTATGTTAGACAAGTTCATAAAAAAGAAAAAAAAAACAATTGTAAATAAAGCTGCGGTCATCTAAATCTAATCATTTTATATGGTTTTCAAATATTGTCATGCTTTGAATTCTTTTTATTATAACTCTACATAAAAAAAAGGATAATATTTTCTTTTTGTCATACCCACGACCGGCTAATCTTTTTCCGGCTTTTTCTTTGTGACTTTTTGTGATATCTATAGGAAGGGGAAAAAAAATAACAAGAAGGCAAAGAATAGAAAAAAGAAGAAAAAATAGAAAAGGGGCAAAATTGAGAGAAAAAAGAACCAAGAAGCTCAAAAAAAAAAAAAAAAAAAAAAAAAACAAAAAAGAATTAATAGTGGTTTATATTAATATCTATTTAAAGACCAGTCTCAAATTAATTCATCACCTTTAATTCCAATCCTAACGCCACAACAATTTTTTCCATCCAAAAATTAACATAAACTGTATTCAATGACCACTACTTATAAGACCTGCTTTAGTCATGAGGCCTTCTCGTTATTACTAAAACAAGGGCTTTCTCGACCTCATAGCATCTATCCTAGAATAAAAGCTAAACATAATTCTAACTATCGAAGAAAAAAAAGAGACCCCTCAACTTTACTCCAAATTGAAGTTAGAAATAGCTTTAGAAGCTTGAACCCATCATTATCTACTCAAGATCTCAACTTTTTTTTAAAGCCACCTATTTTTCCTTATTTTAAAAAATTGCTACTTATATCTTCCTATATATATATATATATATTTCTATTATAGATAAATTATTTTGCATTTGATGTGCATGAAATAGCAAAATAACATTATGTTCAAAAGTTGAATAACATGCATAAATAAAAAAAATCTTTTGTTGTTCAACTCAATTACTCTATTGATGGTTGGGATTTAGGCCCCTGCCACCACGTCAAGGATTTCCACAAGGAAAAATATTAGGAAAATTGTGTATCCGACATATGCTTTTTAGTGTTTAAAAGAAAGAGCAAGAACCTTGCTTTTGGCCTAATGGATATGTACCCTACCTTAAAGGTGTGGGGAGCCTGATGGCGAAGGTTCAAATCCTAGCAGGTGTCCGTGCATGGGGTCATATGATGTATTGTCAAAAAAAAAAAAAAAAAAAGAAAGAAAGCAAGAAAGAGCAAGATCCTAGTTTGGCCATAGAAAAAATATTTTACACCTACTTTGGCTGTAGAAAAATTATTTTGCATTCATATATCGACCGTTGTCAAAGTAAATATAACAAAGTTGCAAAAATGCATCTTGTCCTACATGATGCAATTGGCATTTTACGAGGATTGCTTATATAGTGACAAAACAAAGATGTTATTCAAACCCATAGGAGACCAATTTGAGGATTTCTTCAACTTTTTCTCCACTTATCCTAAATATGTGCAACCATTTAGTTCCTTTTTCATGTGAGTTCTACTCCAAATTTAAGTTAGAAATAGCTATAGAAGATTGAACTCATAATTGCCCACCGAAATTGATTAATGAAATTTTCGACGAAATTACTATTAACTTTGTGACAGATTTTCGACGAAATTACTATAAAAAAAATTATTACGATTTTTATTTTTTAAGTTTTTTCTTTATTGACGGAATACAAACGATTATATTTATCGAAACCTCTTTATCTCGTTTGAAATGCACTTCCAATGAAAATTCTATCGGAACTTTTAATTTTTTATTTGATTATTATTAATTTTATTTTTCAACAAAAAATTTCATAGGAAAATCAAAATTATCCTTTACTTACAATAAAAAATAAATAAGAAAATATGACGATCCCTAAAATAAAATTTGGTATAATTATCGTGCGTAAACATATATAGAGATTAATAGATAGTAATTAATTATTTCTACAATTATTAATGTTTAATTGAAGATCATATGTAACAGTTGTCTTTATACACACACACACACAAAATAATTAAAGAAAACTTGTAATTGATCATTCAGTTAAATTGGGAAAAATATCATATTAATTCAAATAAATTTGGAAAAATATCCAATTAACACAATTGAATTTGGAGAAATAAATAGAATTGTTATTATTATCATCATCATCATCATCATCATCATCATCATCATCATCATCATTATTATTATTATTATTATTATTATTATTATTGTGTAACTATACTCTTAATTTTTTTTAACTAATTAATTGTCATGTTTTACTATAGTTTTTTATTGTAACGACACTATAAAAATTGAAGTTAATTTAGTTTTTTTCTAATAACTTTCTAGCAGAATTGATTCAGTTAATCAATTATACTAAATTAAAATAGACATTTTGATAGTTTAATTGTTAATTCAATGAAACTAAGGATAAATAAATTAATAAAATGAAATTAATAAATTCAATAATTTGCAGAATCATATAATAAGTAGAAAAAAGAAAAGAATTCAGAAATAAAGTATTTTAATAGTCCAGCAGTAACACTCCTCCTTAACAATGTTGGAGGTGTAGGTTCGAACCCCTACTTACGCAAAAATATGTTCGCTCGTGCGAATGTGGTGCGGCTCTTTGGAGGCGTGTATGGCTGCCATAATGTTGATCCAAGCTCGAGTCCCGTTTGGCGTGAAGGGGTCATATTTTAAAAGAGGTGAAGTGGTCATATTTAAAAATACCAAAAAAAAAAAAATTATGATAGAATGAGTCAACGACATTCTATCTAAAATTTTTGAATATAAGTCATTTTAAAAAAAAAAAATATTTTTGACACACCAATCGTTAGAAAACCGACGGAAAATTTCATAATTTTAATTATTAAATAATATACTTTCGATGAAATTTTAGTCAATATTTCGTTGAAAATTTTCACAATCTATCAATACCACAAAGAGCTTATTGATGACTTACCGACAAGTAAGTCGTCAAAAAAGATTTTCAATAATGACTTTTCGGATGACTTACCACAAAGAGCTTTTTGATCGCTACTTCGTTGCTTATCTGTCGGAACTCACTATTCTGATGGTCTACCGACAATTTTCTGACGGAAAATTGCATTGGCGAATAACGTTTTTCTTATAGTGAAGGTTATACTAGGCATTTGAAAGGAATATAAATTATGATAAATCTTTGAACATCTATATATGGTTGCACTTTAACATATTAAGAATAAATTAATGAGACTTTGCACCTTGAAGCAATAAAAGTAGTACATACTTATTTTCAACAATTTTACCCTTTGTTTGAATAATATTTTGGTCTAAAAATAGATGAGTATGCAATGTGCCAAGTTCATACCAATTTCAGGGTGCAATATGCTATTTTTGTTATTTAAGAGTGCAAAGTACTTCATTTGCATATATTTTAGGATGCAAACTGCGAATTAGCCAAAATGTAATGGGGATTAGATATTACTAAGCAACTATCTATAGGGCAATAATTATTATAATATACCTAACAAATTAAATACTATGGAGAGTGGACAGATTGGGCTTACGTGTGCCTCTCACCTAGCTAGTCTCACTTTTGGGCCTTCTCATGCATGTTCCTTAAATTTCTTATGTTTTTTTAAAGGCTTATGTCATGCCTCAAATCCGGGATGCGGCACGGCGATGTCCCTTAGCCTGAATGGACTTAGAGACACCAAGTCATGGAAATTAGAACACACTAAAACCATAAACTATATATTATTAAAAAAAACCTTAGTCGCACATCGTAGTGGAAACAATAATAACCCTACCTTTTACAACTCAAGTTCAAAGACATTAATGACAAAACTAACCTATAATAGTCTCCATAAACAATCTTAAAGGGAAACAACACAACTAAATACCGATAACTAAGTTCTCTAGTGAAGAAACACCTTGATTTGTTCACGAACCCAAAATTAGCCCTCGTCGCCCTCGTTGATACTATCCTCTGCAAAATAGTTATTGGTGGTGTGAGCGACACCCACTCAGTAAGGAATCTCTTGACCCTCTATCGAATTTGAGCAAATTACGTATATAACATTAAAAATCGTACTCATAGAATAGACAAGTTTCAAAATTAAGGTTTTACACTATCAACTAGCGGAACAGATAGCATAACGTAACCAAACACATTCATTTACATATCTATGCTCATGAATCCTTGGAAATCCTATTGGCCAACTTGATCAAGCCCTAACTATAATTACCCGCGGGAGGGCCTCAACTACAAACCGTTAAGTGGGTTCGGACACTACTATTATTGCCCGTAGGATGGCCTTAACTACAACCCTGTTAAGTGGGTTCAAAAATTGCTACTGTACCCCGTAGCACGGTTAGAAATCTCGAAACTCATTCCTACCGATAGAATTCAAGTGTGCAGAGCAGGATCATAGATACACATATTATTCAGGGAGTTAAATCCAAGGTGTGGCTTGCAAGGGTGACCAAATCAAATTTTTATATAATATCTTAGATATTTTTATAAAAACAAATGAGTGTGCTATTTGTCAATTTCATACCGTTTTTAGGGTGTAGTGTGCTGTTTTTGTTATTTAAAATGCAAAAATACTTTATTTGCATATTTTAAGGTTGCGAAGTGCACCCAAAATGTAATAGGAATTAGATACTAAGCAACTATCTGTGATGCGATAATCATTATAACAAACATAACTAATTAAATACTATGGAAAGTGGACAAATTAGGTTTATGTGTGCCACTCAACTAGCTAGTCTCGCTCTTGGCCCTTCTTGTGTATGTTCCTTAATTTTCTTATTTCTTTTTAAATTTTTATTCCTTAACTTTCTTTATATATATATATTACTATTTTGATAGAAAATCTTTTCAAATAGTGAAATTTCTGAAGCACGGTGCTTTCCAAGGAGTTAAATCCAAGGTGCACCCTGTGAGGGGGACACAATCAAATTTTTATATAATATCATTGACATTTTTATAATTTAGGGATATAAAATTTAAAATTTTCGACAAGCGCATACAAAATTTAGTTTAAAATTTGAAGGGGACGATCACCACATTCCACCCCCCCTCCGCGATTCCTATTCTCATTATCCAAACATTGTACATCTTGATCTCTTCTAGAGCTAGTGATGAATAGTCAATAGATTGGCCAATGGAGACCTATTATATCTAAAAATACTCAGAGCTCTTCTCTTCCTTGAATAAGCACCTAATTAGGGTCTGTTTGGATTAGGTTTTGGAAAAAAGTGCTTCTCGAATGATACTTTTTATAGTAGAGCTCGTTTTTTTCAAGCCAAACAGTTTTGCGCTTGGATACAATAATTGAATGTGTTTTAAAAGATGTTTTGATTTGAAGCTACCCTAAGGTAGCTTCTCAAAAAAGCCCTTTATGGTGTTTTTTTTTCCTGGCTTCCAAATACAATTTTTTGGCTCTAAAGTGGTTTTTTTTTTTTTTTTTTTAAATAAGCACTTCTTCTTTAAAAAAAGCCAATCCAAACGGGCTCTTGGTCTAGAGCTTACTTAGCACACCTCCAATAATTTGATTAATGCATGTATTAATTAGAAGGTTCATCTATAAATATTGAAGCCAATGCTCAAACTTTCACTACTAAAAAATATCTATTTTGACATATACAATATAACAATGTCTTATTTGTGTACTTATTGTGACACCCTAAAAAAATATCTCGAAAAATTGTCTTTAATTTGAATTATAATGTATTTCTGGTGACCGCATTATAAAGTGCCAAAATTTGATGGCTTGAGTAGGTACCTAAATCTTGGGCTCACTCAGCATACCTTTCATAATTTGATTAACACCTCTATTGAAAGATTTATCTATAAATACATTATCCCAAACAACTATTATCAACACAACAATTTTCAATTCTTGAAGTCTTTGAAAAATATGCGTTCTCAAGTCATTGTTTCTGTTGTTCTCTGCTTGTCTATGATTTTTCTCATTTCTCCAAAAGTGGCAATTATGGAACTAGCCTGAGTCCAATACCCTTGACACATATAAGCATTTTCGATTTGTAAATATCTATCATCAATATAGATCTGTAAATATATATCATCAATATCTATATATATATGTATATAAAGGGAGATTTTAATTTATACTTCAAATGATGGTTGATTTCTTTCACTAATTCATCCATGATCTAAGGATATATAAAAAGAGTTGTGTCATGAGAGCGCATGTTCTATTATGCTGACATACTCCGTGACACGTTTTCAACTTATTATGAAATTTAAAATGTAAGTTTTAAAATATTTTATGAAATTAGTCTTAAATATTTTAATTAAGAATTATTGGAGCCATAAAATTAATTGTTCTTGTGGGGACAAATAAGAGTATTCAATTTTCTAAAATAATTTTTTTTTGAAAAATTCATTCCACCAAAACAATGACGGTGAACTATTAACTTTCATTAATAGTTTCCTATAGCAATCCTGAATGCAGAACATAGACAAATTTTCTATAACCAAGAATAATTTTATTTCCACTAAAATGGAGCTTTATGCTATGGAAATTAATTAACATCTGTATCATAAACTTTTTAATGAAAAGATGCATTAATACGCGCATCACACAATACATGATATATTAGATAACCATATTAGTTATTATTGAAATATTAAAGAAAAATAAATTGACAGACCAAATTATTTTTGTGGGTTTTGATTCAGCTAAGAAGATGGATGGAGCCGCAATAAATGATGCCAAATACGTAGGACAAGTTTCCCCAAGAATAAGTTTTAGGCCACCAAGCCTGGAATTTGAGGCCACCAAGCCTAGAATTGGAGGAGATATCAGGGGATGTTGAGCCTTAGGCCTTGCTCCACAATAAAGTAAAGCAAAATCAAGAGAATTTGCTTTTTAAGTATTTCTATAATAAATAACTTATTTTATATCTGTTGTTGTGTATGAAAACAGTGAAATAATATTATGGACAAAAGTTGATAACATGCATAAATTAAAAATAAAAACACAATCATTGTACAGTGGTTGGGATTCAGGCTCCTACAACCACATGTTGGGGATCGGATGCTAAGCCTTAGGCAATGCTCGAAAACTAAGGAAAAATTGAAAAAAAAATTGCTACTTATATCATCCAGTTTTTCATTGTTTGTTTTTTTTAATATCTTTCTATTACAAATAAACTATTTAGCATTTGAGGTGCATGAAATAGCAAAATAACATTATGTTCAAAAGCTGAATAGCATGCATAAGTAAATCAAAGAAAAAAAATCTTTTGTTATTCAACTCAATTACTCTATCGATGGTTGGGGTTTAGGACCCTACCACCATGTCAAGGATTCCCAAGAGGAAAGATATGAGGAAGATTGTGTAGTCGACACAAACTTTTTAGTCTTTAAATGAAAAAGTAAGGGCCCCGCTTTTGGCTTAATGGATATGCACCTTGCCTTAAGGGTGTGGCGAGCCTATTGGCTAAGGTTCAAAATCCCAGCAAGTGTCCGTGCGTGGGCTCTATCAATAATTGTCAAAAAAAAACAAAGAAAGAAAGAGTGAAAGTGCAAGAACCCTCTTTGGCCGTTGATAAAATATTTTGCATTCATCGATACGTACATGATGAAACACTATTTTAAAATAAAAGATATTATTCGAACCCATAGGAGACTAGTTTGAGGATTTCGTCAATTTTCCTCCAATTATCCTAAATATGCACGACCACCTAGTTTCTGATTCCCGTGAGTTTTGCTCTGCTCCAAATTGAAGTTTGAAATAGCTATAGAAGCTTGAACTCATCATTGTCCACCGAGATCGACTAATGAAATTTTCTTGGTGTATTTGAGTGTGTATATTGGTTTGTGTTGCATGTGCATTCTTTTTTTTCATTTTTTTTTTTGTGTATCTAAGTTTCTATATTTTATTTTGTATGTTTTATTTTTATATATGAATTATAAACTTACATCTTTTATTTTGTATAAATATTAAAGCAATTTAGGTTTGTTTGTTATTTGCTGCCTTAATTTGTTTATCAATCACAAATGAATATATTTATATATATATATATATATATACACATTCCTACGTATATAAAGATAATAAATTTAGGAATCTTTAATTACTACATATTTTAAATTCATTTGACAAGTTTAAATTATATTATATATACATGTATTTGTGATTCGGTATTATAATCTCAAAAGTATTTAAATATAATTTTATAATTATTAAATATAATATAATTCCTTTCAAAAAATATAATATAATTAATTTTATAATAATATGAATGCACACCATCCACACACATAGACACCATTAGGACTCGAAATCATTGGCAATGCTCCCCAATTTACTTTTATTTGTTTAATTTCTTTAGTATGCCTCATTGTTTCATGTACCAAAACCACTAATTTTGGACATAAAACAGGATAATTCCCAAAATTATTGAGAAGTAGGGTGCAAGTGGATTTCTGCCGCGAAATTGTCAGTTCTTTTTAAACTTTTTATTCTTATAAATAATAGAATTAAAACCAAACCCATCTAATTAGGAGGCCTAACATTCCACATGAGCAAAGTATAGTACGACAAATTCATTTTCCTCCATGATATAATATTTATTTGAGAAATTTAGATAATTTGCGCTTTGCACCCCAAAAACTGTGAAAGGAGCACTTTAAAGATTTAAATAAAAGAAAAATAAAAAACGAAAGCACAATACACTTTAAATTTGCATAAATTTGATAGATTACTTACACCTTTGTCTAAGTTTTTCCAAATGCCATTCAACAGAAACCTAAAAATGCTAAAAAATAAAATCTTACCTCTTTTGTTGTTTGAGGGTGTAAAGTGTTTCATTGATTATTTTCGTGGTATAAATTGTAAATTATTATATATTTGAATTTTAAAAGATTTAACCCAATTGAATTTCAGTTTTTTTTACTTTATAAAGTTTATAATGCCAGATAATGAAGAATATATACTTATCCAAATTTGGGTCTAATTCACGATATGTTTTTTAAATTTCAATTCAGAATTTTGCATAGAACTACGTATTTATTAATACTATCTAGTATTTTGTATTTTTGAATTGCATGAGTTGTAGATATTTACCTAGTCCTGACATTATCCATAGTTCCTACCAACATTATATTTATACAAAGATTAAAACACTACAAGAAAAATACTATTTGTCGTTGGAATTACCGATGGAATATTTTGTCGGAAAGTGTTCAATTTTTCAAACCACTTACTGACGGTTTAGCATTGCGCTATTGACAAACTTGATGAAAAGGTTTCCAACATATATTGAATCTGTCTACAAACACACAGGCCAAGGCGAGAACAAGTGCGCACTAGTTGTCGACATTCTTCGGACAAAACATAAATGTGGAAAATAATTTTCTTCCCTTTATTTTTTTCCAACACTTTTCATCTTCTTTTCGAAGGAATAAATCATTGAAAATGCATTTTTCATATTTTTTTGTTTACTGAATGAATACTACGATTAATTTTCATTGAAAATATGTTGATAGTTTATATTTTTTTGCATAAACATTGTGACAGATTTTCAATGATATTACTATTATCAAAAGGATTGTTATGATTTTTATTTTTTTATTTTGTTCTTTATCGAAGGAATAAAGATTATTATATTTGTCGAAATCTCTTTATCTTGTTTGAGATACACTTCTAACGAAAATTCTGTTGGAACTTTGAATTTTTTTCATTTGATTGTTATTATTTTTATTTTTGAAAAGAAAATTTTATAGGAAAATCAAAATTATCCTTTAGTAACAATAAAAAAATATATAAGAAAATAAGACAATCCCTAAAATAACATTTCATATAATCATCTCATATAAACGTATATAGAGATTAATAGATAGTAATTAATTATTTTTATTTTTATAGTTATTAACATTTAATTGAGAAACATTTATAACAATTGCATTTATATATATACACACAAACACATGAATAATTGAAGAAAACTTGTAGTTGTTTCTGTTAAATTGGAAAAAATATCATGTTAATTCAATTAAATTTGGGGAAATATCCAATTAACACAATTCAACAGTGAGAAATATATAGAATTATTGTTATTATTGTGTAACGGTACGCTTAATTTTTTTTAACTAATTCAGTGTCATGTTTTACTATAATTATTTTATTGTAATGATACTATAAAAATTGTAGTTAATTTAGTTTTTTCTAATGAGTTATAAGCAGAATTGATTCAGTTAATTAATTACACTAAATTAAAATTGATAATTTGATAGTTTAATTGTAAATTCATTCAAACCAAGCATTAATAAATTAATAAAATTAAATTAATAAATTAGATAATTTTCAAAATCATATAATAAGTAAAAAAGAAAAAGAATTGACGAATAAAGTATTTTAATAGTCTAGCAATAACACTCCTCCTTGACAACGTTGGAGGTTTAGGTTCGAACCCCTACTTACGCAAAAATGTGTTTGCTTGTGCGCATGAGGTGTGGCTCTTTGGAGGCGCATATGACTGCCATAATGCAGATTTGGGTTTGAGTCCTGTCCATCGTGAAGGGGTCATATTTGAAAAAGGGCAAATCTGTCATATTTAAAAATACCAAAAAAATATTCAGGCAGAATGTCATCGACATTCTGTTGAAAATTTTTGAACGTATGTAATTTTTATAAAATAGTTGAAACACACCATTCGTCAGATTTTCCTCGAAATCACTATTAAACTTTGTGACAGATTTTCAACGAAATTACTATAAAAAATATTATTACGAATTTTAATTTTTAATTTTTTTCTTTATCGATGAAATACAAATGATTATATTATCAAAACCTCTTTATCTCGTTTGAAATGCACTTCCAATGAAAATTCTATCGAAACTTTTAATTTTTTATTTGATTATTATTATTTTTATTTTTCAACAAAAAATTTCATAGGAAAATCAAAATTATCCTTTACTTACAATAAAAAATAAATAAGAAAATATGACGATCCCTAGAATAACATTTGGTATAATCATCGTGCGCAAATATATATAGAGATTAATAGATAGTAATTAATTATTTCAACAATTATTAACATTTAATTGAAGATCATATGTAACAATTGTGTTTATATATATATATATATATATATATACTGACACACACACACACACACAAATAATTAAATAAAACTTGTAACTAATCATTTAGTTAAATTGGAAAAAAATATCATATTAATTCAATTAAATTTGGGAAAATATCCAATTAACACAATTGAATTGGGAGAAATATACAGAATTGTTATCATCATCATCATCATTATTATTATTATTATTATTATTATTATTATTATTATTATTATTGCGTAATGATACTCTTAAGTTTTTTTAAACTAATTCATTGTTATGTTTCACTATAATTTTTTATTGTAATGACACTATAAAAATTGAAGTTAATTTTGTTTTTTTCTAATAAGTTTCTAGTAGAATTGATTCAGTTAATCAATTATACTAAATTAAAATAGACATTTTGATAGTTTAATTGTTAATTTAATGAAAATAAGGATAAATAAATTAATAAAATGAAATTAATAAATTAGATAATTTTCAGAATCATATAATAAGTAAAAACAAGCAAAGAATTGACAAATAAAGTATTTTAATAGTCCAGCAGTAACACTCCTCCTTAACAATGTTGGAGGTGTAGGTTCGAACCCCTACTTACGCAAAAATATGTTCGCTCGTGCGCATATGGTGCGGCTCTTTGGAGGCGTGTATGGCAACCATAATGTAGATCCAGGTTCGAGTCCCGTCTGGCATGAAGGGGTCATATTTAAAAAAGGGTGAAGTGGTCATATTTAAAAATACCAAAAATAAAGTCTGATAGAATGGGTCATCGACATTCCGTTTAAATTTTTTGAATATGTCATTTTCTTAAAAAAAATAGTTTTGACACACCATTCGTTAGAAAACTGATGGAAAATTTCATAATTTTGATTATTAAATAATATACTTTTGATGAAATTTTAGTCAATATTTCGTCAAAAAATTCTCATAATCTATAAATAACACAAAGAGCTTATTGATGACTCACCGACAAGTAAGTCGTCAAATTTTTTTTTCGATAATGACTTTTCAGATGAATGGTTTGATCGCTACTTCGTTGCTTATCTATCGGAACTCACTATTCTGATGGCCTACTGACAATTTTCTGATGAAACATTGCTTTGGCGAATAACATTTTTCTTGTAGTGAACGTTATACTAGGCATTTGCAAGGAATACAAATTAAGATAAATCTTTTAACATCTATATATGGTTGCACTTTCACATATTGAGAATAAGTTAATAAGACTTTGCACCTTGAAGCAATAAAAGAAGTACATATTTATTTTCAACAATTTTACCCTTTGTTTGAATAATATTTTGGTCTAAAAATAGATGAGTATGCAATGTGCCAAGTTCATAGCAATTTTAGGGTGTAATATGCTATTTTAGTTATTTAAGAGTGCAAAACTCTTCATTTGCATATATTTTAGGATGCAAAGTGCGAATTAGCCAAAATGTAATGGGGATTAGATACTACTAAGCAACTATCTATAGGGTGATAATTATTATAATATACCTAACAAATTAAATACTATGGAGAGTGAACAGATTGGGTTTACGTGTGCCTCTCAACTAGCTAGTCTCGCTTTTGGGCCTTCTCATGTATGTTCCTTAAATTTCTTAAGTTTTTTTAAAGGCTTATGTCACGCCTCAAATCCGGGACGTGGCACGGCGATGTCCCTTAGCCCGAATGGACTTAGAGATACGAAGTCATGGAATAACCCTAACCATTACAACTCAAGTTCAAAGACATTAATGAGAAAACTAACCTATAATAGTCTCCATAAACAATCTTAAAGGGAAACGACACAACTAAATATCGATAACTAAGTTCTCTTGTGAGGAAACACCTTGATTAGTTCACCAACTCAAAATTAGCCCTCGTCGGTACTATACTCTGCAAAATAGTTATTAGTGATGTGAGTGACACTCACCCAATAAGGAATCTCTGGATCCTCTATCGAATATAAGCAAGTTACATATATAACATGAAAATCGTACTCATAAAACAGACAAGTTTCAAAATTAAGATTTTACACTATCAACTAGTGGAACAGATAGCATAACAAAACTAAACACATTCATTTACATATCCATGCTCATGACTCCTTGGAAATCCTATTGGCCAACTTGATCAAGCCCCAACTATAATCCCGTTAGATGAGTTCGGACACTACTATTATTACCCATAGGAGGGCCTTAACTACAAACCGTTAAGCGGGTTCGGACACTACAATTATTACCCGTAGGATGGCCTTAACTACAACCCTGTTAAGTGGGTTTAGAGATTGCTATTGTACCCTGTAGCACGGTCAGAAATCTCGAAACTCGTTCATACCGATAGAATTCCAAGTGTTTAGAGCATGATCATAGATACACATATAGCATAACATAAAACAATTTTTAACCTTTCATAGAAAAAATCATAAAATAGCATGCTCAAATCCACTTTCTATATAAGAAAATAACTTTTCCAACAAAGACGTAAATTTAAGAAAAACATATTTTTATAAAATAAA
The DNA here is from genome assembly GCA_026212405.1 of Petrea volubilis. Taxonomy (NCBI): domain Eukaryota; kingdom Viridiplantae; phylum Streptophyta; class Magnoliopsida; order Lamiales; family Verbenaceae; genus Petrea; species Petrea volubilis. The sequence continues at coordinate 3,392,396 of CM047880.1, forward strand.
GGGCGAATTACATCTACCACCCCTGAAGTTTGGCGAAATTACAATTCAACCCACGTTTTTTTGTAAATTATAATAAACCCCCTGAGATATGTAATAATTACAAGTAATGGATGAAAAATGTATAAAGTCCATTTTGCCCTGTATTTTTTGCTAATATTACATAGGGTGCATTACATCTACCTCCCCTGAAATTTGAAAAAATTACAATTTAACCCACATTTTTGTGTATATTACAATAAAACCCTGCGTTATGTAATAATTACAAGTGATGGATGAAAAATGTATAAATCCACTCTTCGCCTTAATTCCTCCACCTCTAGGCCAAAATTGACCTCACCAATGTCTTTTCCATATCGAAAAGTTTAAGACCCGCTTCAAATTCATCGAAAAACGTGTAGAAAAACGGAAACCCGCCTCCACCTCATTGCCGCCGCCACTGTTCCTCCACCATCCAACGAAACTCAAAACCAGCACCGCCAACATGTTCCTCTCGTCGCGGTGATCGATTTTGACATACAACTTGGGCGATTTGGAGAAGAAATGAGTGAGTTATGATAAATTAAAAGCGTAAGATTTCTCAATTTTCATGTGTATATACATTGCATATGTATGTATCTAGATCTCTCTCTTCTCCCACCTATCCGTCATTTTCAACTCTTAAAAAGGCAGAATTTGTTTTTTAATAATATTACTCTTAGCCCCACAAAGATGTACTATATAACATACAACCCCAAATATTTTATATATATTATAAAAAAATCCCTTAAGGGTACTATCTGAACTTTACATACAAAAACTAACTGAACCCTAACGGTCCTAAACGGCTGGGGTAAATTGTTAGATGGAATATACCTTAGGGGGTTTATTGTAATTTACAAAAAAATGTGGGTTGAATTGTAATTTCGCCAAACCTCAGGGGAGGTAGATGTAATTCGCCCTAAAATAAATAGAGGGATGAAAACACTTACCAGAGTCTATTCAAATCTCTATGATTGTCGAGGCTTAACAATCCAAGTCCTAATCACAATTATTCAGATCTAATAACGTAAAGATGGGTCATGAGTCAATATATACGATATATGATCTCAAAATAATTTATATAATTCGTAAAAGTTTGCTAATACCCCAAAAGATAAAGATCACTCATCAAATTTGTGATGTTCCATTACTACCCCAAATCAAAATATATGATCTAATTTAAAAAAAAAATCATTTATCGGATGTGTGGTAATTTACCATTGCCTAAGTAATCCAAATTATCCTATCGCACTCTCACTAAGGGGCTATGTATATATATATATATATATATACATAGAGAAAGAGAGACAGAGAGAAAGAGAGAGAGAGAGAGTGGTTATATATATACGCATATAGACGGTCAAATTTTGTGTTAACCCGTTCCACCTTCAAGCAATAGAAAATTTCTTAGGAAAATCAAAATAATCCTTTAGTTAAAATAAAAAATAATTAAGAAAATATGACAATCCCTAAAATGACATTTCGTATAATCGTCGCGCATAAACATATATAGAGATTAGTAGATAGTAATTAATTGTTTTTATAGTTATTAACGTTTCATTGAGAAATATTTATAATGGTTGTGCTTGTATACACACACACGCGCGAATAATTGAAGAAAGCTTGTGGTTGATTTAGTTAAATTGGGAAAAGTATCATATTAATTCAATTAAATTTGGGAAAATATCCAATTAAAACAATTGAACTGGAAGAAATATATAGAATTATTATTATTATTATTATTATTATTATTGTTGTTGTTGTTGTTGTTGTTGTTGTTGTTGTTGTCGTTGTTGTTGTTGTTGTTATTATTATTATTACCATTATTATTATTATTTCATAATGATGCTCCTAATTTTTTTAACTAATTCATTGTCACGTTTTACGATAGTTTTTTTTATTATAATGACACTATAAAAATTGTAGTCAATTTAGTTTTTTTCTAATCGGTTTTAAGCAGAATTGATTCAGTTAATTAATTATAATTAATTATAATAGATAATTTGATAGTTTAGTTGTAAATTCAATGAAAGCAAGCATAAATAAATTAATAAAATTGAATTAATAAATTAGATAAATTTCAAAATCATATAATAAGTAAAAAAAGAAGAGAATTGACGAATAAAGTATTTTAATAGTCCATCAAAGTAACACTCCTCCTTGACAATGTTGGAGGTGTAGGTTCACTTATGCAAAAATGTGTTCACTCGTACGCATGTGGTGGTGCTCTTTGGAGGTACACATGATTGTCATAATGCAGATCCAGGTTTGGGTCCCGCCTGTGGTAAAGGGGTCATATTTAAAAAGGGGCGAAACTATTATATTTAAAACTACCAAGAAACATTATGGTAAACTGTCCTTGACATTCCATTGGAAATTTTTGAATATACGTAATTTTTATAAAATAATTATGACACACCATTCATCAGAAAAGTGGTTGTAAATTTTGTAATTTCGATTGTTAAAAAATATACTTTCGACGAAATTTTGGTCGATATTTCGTCGAAAAATTCTCAAAATCTATCAATACCACAAAGAACTTACTAATAACTTACCGACAATTAAGTTGTCAGAAAATGTTTTCGACGGTGATTGATCCGACAAAATGGTTTGGTCATTATTTAGTCGCTTTTCTATTGGAAATCACTATTCCGACGGCTTCCCGACAATTTTCAGATGAAACATTGCATTGGCAAATAACATTTTTCTAGTAGTGAAGGTTATACTACGCATTTGAAAGGAATATAAATTAAGATAAATATTTAACATCTATATATGGGTTACTTTGTACCTTCACCCATTGAGAATAAATTAATGAGACTTTGCACCTTTAAACAATAAAAAGTAGTAAATATTTATTTTCAACAATTTTACCCTTTATTTGAATAATATTTTAGTCTAAAACTAGATGAGTATGCAACGTGCCACGTTCATACAAATTTCAAGGTGTAATATGCCATTTTTGTTATTTAAGAGTGCAAAGCCCTTCATTTGCATATATTTTAGAATGCAAAGTGTCAATTAGCCAAAATGTACTGGGAATTAGATACCACTAAGCAACTATCTATGAGGTGATAGTTATTATAAAATACCTAACTAATTAAATACTATGGAGAGTGGGCAGATTGGGTTTACGTGCGCCTCTCACCTAGCTAATCTCACTCTTGGCACTTCTCGTGTATATTCCTTATTGTTTTTAATTTTTTTAAAGTTTTATTCCATAAATTTATTTATATATATATATATATTAATTTTTGGATAGAAAATCTTTTCAAACAGTGAAATTTCTGAATCATGGTACTATTCAGGTAGTTAAATCCAAGGTGAAGCTTGCGAGGAGGACGAAATCCAATTTTTATAAAATAGGATAGATATTTTTGTCAAAATAAATGAGTGTGCAATTTGTCAAGTTCATACCAATTTTAGAGTGCAACATACTTTTTTTATTTAAAAGTGCAAAAATACTTTATTTGCATATTTTGGGGATGGAAGTGCAAATTACCCAAACTTTTATAGGAATTAGATACTACTAAGCAACTATCTATGAGATGATAATTATTATAACCTATCTAACGAGCTAAATACTATGGGGAGTGGACAGATTAGGTTTACATGTGCCTCTCACCTAGCTAGTCTCGCTCTTGGCCCTTCTCATGATTGTTTCGTAATTTTCTTAATTCTTGTTAAAGCTTTATTCCTTAATTTTTCTTTATATAAATATATACATATATATAGGTGAAATTTCTGAAGCACGGGGCTTTTCAGGGAGTTAAATCCAAGGTGTAGCTTACGCGGGGGGCGAAATCAAATTTTTATGTAATACCATTGATATTTTTAAAAGTAATACTATTTAGGAGTAAAAAATTTAAAATTTTCAAAAGCGCATTCAAAGTTTAGTTCGATATAAATTTGAAAGGGACAATCACCACATTCCAGCCCCCCCTCCCCGATTCCTGATCTCATTATGCAAACATTGAACATCATGATCTCCTATAGAGAAAGACAATGAACTCATTAATTAAATATTGTTACTGTATATCATCCAAGTTGCAATTTTTGTTCTTATTTCATCTCTACTAGCTAGTGACGAATAGTCAATAGATTGGTCAATGGCAACCCTTTATACATAAAAAAAATTCATAGTGGTTCCCTTCCTCGAATAAGCACCTAATTAGGGTCTGTTTGGATAGATTTAAAAGAGAACTACTTTTCTATTGGTGTTTTAATAGTAGAGCCTTTTTTTTAAGCCAAACTGTTTGTATTTGGATACAACAATTAAAAGTACTTTAAAAGATGTTTTTATTTGAAGCTACTATAAGGTAGCTTCTAAAAATGCCTTTTTTTTTTTTCAAAATATATGTACTTCTTTAAGGAAAAAAAACCCTTCCAAATGGGTTCTTTGTCTAGAGCTTACTTAGCACACCTCTAATGATTTGATTAATACATCTATCATTTAGAAGGTTCATCTCTAACTATTAAAACCAATGCTTGAACTTTCACTACTAAAAAAAATATCCAATATGACATATATAATATAACGACATCTCATTTGTGTACCTATTGTGACACATTATAAAAAATGTCTCAATAAATTATCTTTAATTTGAATTATAATATACTTATGGTGCCACATTATAAAGTGTCAAAATTTGATTGCTTCAGTAGGTGCCTAAATCTTGGCTCACTCAGCATACCTCTAATAATTTGATTAACACCACTCTTGAAAGAATTCTCTATAAATATATTATCCCAAACAACTATTATCAATATTAACTAATAGATATTTTCAGTTTTACATATTAGTCAAGATTAGCTAGATTAGCTCCATATTTTCAGTTTTATATATTAGTCATGATTAGCTCCATATTTTCAGTTTTACATATTAGTCAAGATTAGCTAGATTAGCTCCATATTTTCAGTTTTATGTATTAGTCATGATTAGCTCCATACTGTAATTAGTTTCCTTTCCATTCTTTTCTTATTCCTCATTTCTATATATTTCACCGTGGTGTATCATTGACGATCCTTATCTCTTATTACTGTTCTTAAATCTGCTTTGCAAGACCATTTTAAGCTCAAGGATTTGGGTTCCTTGAAATATTTTCTCGGGCTTGAAATTGCTCATTCTCCGAAAGGAATTGTTCTTGCCCAACGTAATTATACATTGCAATTACTTGAGGACACTAAGTTTCTTGCATCTAAGCCAGTCTCTACTCCAATGGATCCAAATATCAAACTCTCTACTTCTGATGGTGATCTCGTGTCTGATAGTTCTCAATATCGGCGCTTAATTGGCAAACTTCTCTATTTGACTCTTTCTAGACCTGATATCACGTTTGCTGTCCAATGACTGAGTCAATTCGTTTCTCAACCTCGCCTTCCTCATCTTCATGCAGTGCATCATCTTCTTCCTTATCTCAAATCCCAGCCTGGTCAAGGTATCCTCTTCCCTTCTTCTTCTCCTTTACAGTTGCAAGCTTTTTCGGATGCTGATTGGGCGTCTTGCCCGGATACTCGTCGTTCCACTAGTGGGTTTTGTGTGTTTCTTGGCCACTCTTTAGTATCCTGGAAAGCCAAGAAACAGAGCACCGTTTCCCGCTCTTCCGCGGAAGCTGAATATCGGGCGATTGCTGTTACTACGAGTGAGTTATTTTGGCTCCGACAACTTCTTCGGGATTTCCAGATTCAGCTTCCATCTCCTGCCGTTCTCTATTGTGACAATCATGCCGCCATTCACATTGCATCCAATCCCATATTTCATGAACGCACAAAACACATCGAACTCGACTGTCATTTTGTGCGAGATAAGGTCGCTGATGGTTCTATCAAGTTGATTCCTATTCGTGGTGATCAGCAACTCGCTGACATGTTCACAAAGGCTTTATCTGCTGCCCAACTTCGGACTCTTCTCTCCAAGATGGATGTTATTGACATTTACCATCCACCTTGAGGGGGCATATTAACTAATAGATATTTTCAGTTTTACATATTAGTCAAGATTAGCTAGATTAGCTCCATATTTTCAGTTTTATATATTAGTCATGATTAGCTCCGTATTTTCAGTTTTACATATTAGTCAAGATTAGCTAGATTAGCTCCATATTTTCAGTTTTATGTATTAGTCATGATTAGCTCCATACTGTAATTAGTTTCCTTTCCATTCTTTTCTTATTCCTCATTTCTATATATTTCACCGTGGTGTATCATTGACGATGAGATCAAATAATAAGATGAAATGTTCCTTCTTCAATTTTACTTCTAATAATCAACACATCAATTTTCAAGTCTTGAAGTCTTTGCCAAAAATGGGTTCTAAAGTAATTGTTTCAGTTGTCCTATGCTTGTCTCTGATTTTTCTCATTTCTCCAAAAGTGGCAACTATGGAACTGGCCGAGTCCAATACCCTTGACACTTGTAAGCATTTTTGATTTTTACATGTCTATCATCAATGTGCGTGTGTGTATATATATATGGACAAAGAGATTTTAATTTAAACTTCTTATGATGGTCGATTCTTTCACTAATTCATTCAAGATCTAAGGGTATATAAAAAGAATTGCGTCGCGAAGGCACATGTTCTATCGTGCTGATATGGTCAGTGACATGTTTTCAACTTATTATGAAATGTCAAATGTGATTTTTAAAATTTTTTATGATATTAGTCTTAAATATTTTAATTAAGAAATATTAGAGTCATAAAATTAACTGTTCTTGTGGGGACAAATAAGAATATTCTATTTTCTAATATATATATTTGAAAATTCCTTCCACCAAAACTATGGTAGTGAACTATTAACTTTCATTAATAGATCCTATAGCAATACTGAATGTGGAACATAGACAAATTTTCTCTCACCAAGAATTATTTCATTTCCACTAAAATGGAGCTTTATGTTATGTTAATTAATTAACATCTGTATCATAACCTTTTTCATCAAAAGATGCATTCATACGCGCATCACACCATACATGATACTTTTGATAACCTTATTAGTTATTATTGAAATATTAAAGAAAAATCAATTGATAGACTAAATTATTTTGTTGGTTTTAATTCAGCTAAGAAGATGGATGGAGCCACAATAAATGATGCCAAATCCATAGGAGGTGGATATGAAAGTTTTCCTAGAAGTGAATTTGAGGCCAACAAGATTGGACTTGGAGGAAATGTGGGATGTTGAGCCTTAGACCCAACTCCAAAATAAAGTAAAGCAAAATCGGGATAATTTGCTCTTTACGTATTTATGTTATAAATAATATATTTTATATCTCGTGTTGTGCATGAAAATAGTGAAATAATATTATGGCCAAAAGTTGATAATATGCATGAATTAAAAATAAAAATACAATCACTGCACGGTGTGTGGGATTCAGGTTCCTGCGATCACGTGTTGGGGATTAGACCCTAAGCCTTAGGCAAGGCTCGAAAACTAAGTAAAGAAAAGTTGAAAAAAAATTTGCTACTGATATCTTCCTGTTTTGTATTTACATATATATATATATATATATATATATGTTTTTATTATAGATAAACTATTTTGTATTTGATGTGCACGAAATTGCAAAATAACATTATTTCAAAAGCTGAATAACATGCTTAAACAATAAAATCTTTTGTTATTCAACTCAATTACTCTATCGATGGTTCGGATTTAGGCCCTTGCCACCATGTCAAAGATTCCCACCAGGAACTATATGAGGAAGATTGTGTAGTCGACATATACTTTTTAGTCGACATATATATTGTTAGGATTCGGAATCTTTGGCAAGACTCTCCAATTTTCTTTTATTGGTTAAATTTGTTTAGTATGCATCATCAATTCATGTACCAAAACACTAGTTTTGGAGGCAAAATGGGAGAATTGCTGAAATTATTGAGTAGTAAGGTGCAAGTGAATCTCTCCACCGAAATTGAGATTTTTCAAAATGATCGGAAAAAAATTGTCAATTCTTTTTAAACTTTTTATTCTTATAAATTGAGATTCTATGAATAACATGTAGATGAGACCAATGAGCATGAGAAGACTATAAGACAGAGAGTATGATGCCTGCATCCACCTCTACCACAATAAACTGCAGCCCCTATTCAGCACATCTTGTCAGCCCCTCATTCACAGCAGCAAGTTCAGCCCTAACATTAGTGCAAGCACCCAAAAACTTTGCAGAAGCAAATTCGATAGACCCCTCAGAATTTGGCTTTATTGTTTTTTTAGGACAGTTAAGATGTCACTTTTCAATTTGAGGATACTTTTTATTAGTGATGGCAAATGTAGGATAGAAACCTTATATTTTTTTGCAATGTTAGGACTCCGGCTATTTTGGCTGGAAAATGACACGTGGAGCACACATCATCATCAAAAATGTATATTTATGCGCCATGTGTGTGCCACGCCATTAGCCACGTGTGTACCATGTCATTTTTCGGTGATGATGTGTGGGCCACGTGTCATTTTCCGGTAAAGATGGCCAGAAAATTGGCCGGAGTCCTAACATTGCAAAAAAATAGAAAGTTCTTGTCCTACATTTGCCACCCTCAATAAAAAGTGTCCTCAAATCGAAATGTGGCATCTTAACTGTCCTAAAAATACAATAAAGCCCTTCAGAATTCCTTTGAACTCCCTCTGCCCCAAGAATGCCTAGATTACCCTTGCAAGCACCATCTGTATTATGTTTCATCCTAGGGATTTGGGGTGGGATCCAATGTACTAAACAGACTTTATATGAGTAAGTGATGTTGTAATCAAGTTTTAAACGTACCGCAGCCAATTTATCATTCCTCCAGTACTTGACAAATAGCAATCGACTGGGGTATGGTAGATGAAGGTGTGAGAGAACATTTCTGATGATTTCCTTGGAGGAGAAATCTTTGTTTCTATGTTTTGCATAGATCCTCTCACCCCAGATAAATCATCATGTATGGATAGGGAGCGAAAATGAGACCTTTCTTGAGGTATGTTCATACCAAACAAAGTACAAACATAACTCCATACAGAACTCCCACATTGGCTAGTTAAGAAAAGGTGAGCAATGGATACTTCATCATGACAACAGCCACTCTTGGATGCCAAACTAATACTTTTTTTCCCACTTTCTCGTGTCAACGGGATGCTAATCTCTTATTAATCTCCACATAAAAACAGGCATAAATGGTGTAACAATAGGTGACCAGAAGAGTGGTAAATACGTGTGATGTGCACCTTTGTCTCTAAGCTGCTGCCAAGCAGAAGATACAAAAAATTATGCATGCGTGGTTAGTCTACAATGCAATTTGTCACTTATTTTACTCTATTTTTCATTTTTTTTTATGTGTTTCTCGCATTAAACACTTTGACACAACCGCACATATTGCACACTACTTAAACTTGCCCTATTCCTATCTATTTCGTTGGAAGGCAACGATTCAAAATTTTATATAGGGATGAAATACCATTTTAAAATAAAAGACATTATCTGATCAAATAGGAGACCGATTTGAAGACTTCTTCAATTTTTCCTCCAATTATCCTGAATTGGTGCATGACTTAGCAATCATTTTGTTTTTCTAGCACAAAAGAGAATAGCCAAATAGGAAACCAACATAACGATATCACATTGGCAGTCCAAATTTTTGACATTTTTAAAATCATCTTCGATGAAAAACAAAGAAAATAAAAATAAAAAATAAAAAAAGAGACCGTTTTTGAAACTCCTAAATTTAGAGATGAAAGAAAAAGAAAAAGAAAGAAAGAAACAAAGAGAGGAAAAGAAGAGGCAAAAGAAAAAAAAAAAAGGTACAACTCCGGCGCAACCACCTCGTTCCTCATTCCCGTGAGTTATGCTCCATATTGAGGTTAGAAATAGCTTTAGATGCTTGAACCCATAATTGTCTACCCAGTTCGATTAACAGAATTTTCTTGGTGTATTTGAGTGTGTGTTGGTGTGTGTAAATCTGTCTCATATGTGCAATTGTTTTATTTTGTTTTGTTTTGTTTTTTGTTTTTTTTGCGTGTGTATCTAAGTTTCTATATTTTATTTTATATTTTGTGTTCTTATATATGAATTATAAACTTACATATTTTATTTTGTATACATTTTGCAACAATTTTTCCGTTGTTTGCTACCTTAATTTATTTATCAATCATAAATGAATATATTTTGTTTTACACACACACACACACATTTGTATATATGAATTTAAAGATTATAAATTTAGGAATCTTGAAATTATTACATATTTTAAATTCATTTGATAAGTTCAAATTATATTATATATACATACACGTGTATTTGTAATTAGGCACTATAATCTCAAAAGTATTTACATATAATTATTAAATATAATATAATTATTTTTTGGGCGAATTACATCTACCTCCCCTGAGGTTTGGCGAAATTACAATTCCACCCACGTTTTTGTGTAAATTACAATAAACCCCCTGAGGTATATTCCGTCTAACAATTTACCGCAGCCGTTTAGGACCGTTAGGGTTCCGTTGGTTTTTGTATGTAAAGTTCCGATAGTACCCTTGAGGGATTTTTTTGTAATCTATATAAAATATTTGGGGTTATATGTTATATAGTACATCTTTGTGGGGCTAAGAGTAATATTATTAAAAAAAAAAATTTCTGCCTTTTTAAGAGTTGAAAATGACGGATAGGTGGGAGAAGAGAGAGATCTAGATACATACATATGCAATGTATATACACATGAAAATTGAGAAATCCTACACTTTTAATTCATCATAACTCACTCATTTCTTCTCCAAATCGCCAAAGTTGTATGTCAAAATCGATCACCGCGACGAGAGGAACATGTTGGCGTTGGTAGTTTCGGGTTTCGTTGGACAGTGGAGGAACAGTGGTGGCGGCAGCAATGAGGTGGTGGCGGGTTTCCGTTTTCCTATAAGTTTTTCGGTGAATTTGAAGCGGGTCTTTAACTTTTCGATATGGAAAACACATTGCTGAGGTCAATTTTGGCCTAGAGGTGGAGGAATTGAGGCGAAGAGTGGATTTATACATTTTTCATCCATCACTTGTAATTATTACATACTGCACGGGTTTATTGTAATATACACAAAAATGTGGATTAAATTATAATTTTTTCAAATTTCAGGGGAGGTAGATGTAAGGCATCCTATGTAATATTAGCAAAAAATAAAGGGCAAAACGGACTTTATACATTTTCCATCCATTACTTGTAATTATTACATACCTCAGGGGGTTTATTGTAATTTACAAAAAATGTGGGTTGAATTGTAATTTCGTCAAACTTCAGGGGAGGTAGATGTAATTCGCCCTTATGTTTTTTAATAATATGAATGCATACCACCATCCATACACATAGACATTAGACACTGCTAGGATTTGAAATCTATGACAACACTATCTAAATTTCTTTTATTTGTTTAATTTCTTTAGTATGACTCATATGTTCATGTACCAAAATTTTGGAGGCAAAACAGGAGAATTCCCAAAAGTAGGGTGCAAGTGGATTTGTGCGAAATTGAAAATTTTCGATAATAATCGGACAAAAATTGTCAGTTCTTTTTAAACTTTTTATATTCTTATAAATAATAAGATTAAAACCAAACTCTTCTAATCAGTAGGCCTAACATTCCATATGAGCAAAGCTATAGTACAATAAATTCATTTCTCTCTATGATATAATATTTGTTTAAGAAATATAAGGTAATTGCCTTGCACCCCAAAAACTGTCAAAGGAGCACTTTAAGCCATTAAATAGAAGGGGAAGAAACAGAGCGCAATACACTTTCAAATTTGCAGAAATTTGACAGATTACTCCTTCATCTAGTTTTTGCCCAGTGTTATTCAATTGAAACGTAAAAATGTTGAAAAGTAAAATCTCACCTCTGTTATTCAAGTGTTGTATTTGAATTTAACCTCTTCATGGTATAAATAGTAAATAATTATATATTTGAATTTTAAAAGATTTACGCCTATTGAATTTTATTTTATTTTTAGTTTTATAAAGAGCATAATGTTAGACAATGAAGAATACATACTTATCCATATTTAGGTCTAATTCATGAATTACTTTTCAAATTTCAATTTAGAAGTTTGCATAGAACTACATATGTCTTAATACAATCTACTAGTTTGTATTCTCTTGAATTAGCTAAATTTTAGATGGTTATCTATTCATCACATTGTCCATAGTTCCCACCAACATTGTATTTATATAAAGATTAAAACACTACATGAAAAATGCTATTTGCCAACAGAATATTGCATCGAAAAATATTCAATTTTTCAAACCACTTATCGATGGTTTAGCGTTGCATTATTTACGAACTCAATGAAAACGTTTCCGACGTATATTTCGTTGGAAATCTGTTAGCAAACACACAGGCCAAGGCGGCAACAAGAGAGCACTAGTTTTTGACAATCTTCCGACAAAACACTACTGTCCGAAAATAATTTTTGTCTCTTTATTTTTTTACAACACTTTTCATCTTCTTTTCGACGGAATAAATCGTAGAAAAATTATTTTTCATTTTTTTTTGTTTACCCACTGAATATCGAAGATTACTTTTCGTCAAAAATATGTTGATATTTTATATTATTTTCCTTAAACTTTGTGATGGATTTTCGACGATATTTCTATGGAAAATATTATTACGATTTTAATTTTTTAATTTTGTTATTTATCGACAGAATGCAGACGATTATATTTGTCGAAACCTCTTTATCTAGTTTGAGATGCACTTCTAACTAAAATTTTGTCGAAACTTTGAAATTTTTTTATTTCATTATTATTATTATTTTCATTTTTCAGCAAAAAATTTCATAGGAAAATCAAAATTATCCTATCTTATAATAAAAAAATAAACAAGAAAATATGACAATCCCTAAAATAACATTTGGTATAATGTATAATCGTCGCGTATACACTTATATAGAGAATAATAGATAGTAATTAATTATTAATTATTTTTACAATTATTAACATTTTATTGAGGAATATATATAGCAGTTGTGTTTAAACACACACACAAAGACAAAAATAATTGAAGAAAACTTGTAATTGGTTTAGTTAAATTGGGAAAAATATCATATTAATTCAATTAAATTTGGGAAAATATATAATTAATATAATTGAACTAGGATAAATAAACAGAGATTTATTATTATTATTATTATTATTATTGCGTGATAATTTGATAGTTTAATTGTAAATTCAAAGAAACTAAGCATAAATAAATTAAAAAATTAGATAATTTTCAAAATCATATAATAAGTAAAAAAGAATATAATTGACTAATAAAGTATTTTAATAGTCTAGCAGTAACACTCCTCCTTGACAATGTTCGAGGTGTAAGTTCGAACCCCGACTTACCCAAAAATGTGTTCACTCGTGCGCATATGGTGCGGTTCTTTGGAGGCGCATATGACTGTCATAATGCAGATTCGTGTTTGGGTACCATCTGGGGTGAAGGGGTCATATTTTAAAAGGGGCAAAGCCGTCATATTTAAAAATACTCAAAAAAATTCCGGCAGAATGTTGTTGACATTCCGTTGAAATTTTTTGAATATAAGTAATTTTTATAAAACAGTTTCGACACACCATTCATCAAAAAACTGATGGAAAATTTTGTAATTTTGATTATTAAATAATATATTTTCGACAAAATGTTGTTCGATATTTCGTCAAAAATTCTCAAAATCTATGAATGCCACAAAGAGCTTACTGATGACTTACCGAAAGTAAGCCATTGGAAAATATTTTCTGATGGTTTGGTCGCTACTTCGTCACTTTTTAGTCGGAAATCATTATTCCGACAGCTTGCCGACAATTTTCTGATGAAATATTGCATTGGCAAATAACATTTTTCTTGTCGTGAAAGTTACGTTAGGCATTTGGAAGGAATATAAATTAAGATAAATCTTTTAAAATCTATATATGTGTTACTTTGCACTTTCACACATTGAGAATAAATTAATGAGACTTTCCAACTTGAAACAATGAAAAGTAGTAAATACTTATTTTCAACAATTTTAGCCTTCATTTGAATAATATTTTGGTCCAATTTCATGGTGTAATATGCTATTTTTGTTATTTAAGAGGGCAAAGCACTTCATTTGCATATATTTTAGAATGCAAGTGCAAATTAGCCAAAATGTAATGAGAATAAGATACTACTAAGCACCTATCTATGAGGAGATAATTATTATAATATACCTAACCAATTAAATACTATGGAGAGTGGATAGATTGGGTTTACGTGCGGCCGTCACCTAGCTAGTCTCGCTCTTGGCCCTTCTCATGTATATTCCTTAATTTTCCTAATATTTTTAAAAGTTTTACTCCTAAACTTTCTTTATATATATATATATTTATTTATTTTTTGATAGAAAATCTTTTCAAATAGTGAAATTTCTGAAGCATGGTGCTATTCAGGTAGTTAAATCCAAGGTGTAGCTTGTGAGGGGGACGAAATCAAATTTTTATATAATATCATAGATATTTTTATAAAAATAAATGAGTGTTCAATTTGTCAAGTTCATAACAATTTTTGGATACAACATACTATTTTTGTTATTTAAAAGTGCAAAATACTTTATTTGCATATTTTTAGGATGCGAAGGGCATATTTGATACAACTAAGCAACTATCTATGAGTTGATAATTATTATAACATATCTAACTAATCAAATACTATGGAGAGTTGATAGATTGGGTTTATGTGTGCCTCTCACCTAGCTAGTGTCACTCTTGGCCCTTCTTGTGTATGTTCCTTAATTTTTGTTAAATGTTTTTAAAGATTTATTCCTTCACTTTCTTTATATATATATATATATTAATTTTTTGATAGATAATCTTTTCAAATAGTGAAATTTCTAAAGCACGGTGCTTTTCAAGGAGTTCAATCCAAGGTATAGCTTGCAAGGGGGATGAAATCAAATTTTTGTATAATATCATAGATATTTTTATAATTTAGGTATATAAAATTTAAAATTTTCAAAAGCGCTTACCAAATTTAGTCCGATATAAATTTGTAGGGGACGAACACCACATTCCACCCCCCTCCCCGATTGCTGATCTCGTTATCCAAACATTGCACATCTTGATCTCCTATAGCGAAAGACAATGAACTCATTAATTAAATATCGTTAATGTATATCTTCTAAGTTGCAACCTATATTTTTATTTCACCTATACTAGCTAGTGATGAATAGTCAATAGATTGGCCAATGGCAACCCTTTATGTATTAAAAAAATTCATAGCTCTTCTCTTCCTTGAATAAGTACCTAATTAGGGTTTGTTTGGATGGGTTAAAAAAAGTGCTTTTCAAATGGTTTTTTTTTATAGTAGAACGTTTTTTTTAAGCCAAATAGTTTTGTATTTGGATGCAGTAATTAAAAGTGTTTTAAAAGATATTTTTATTCGAAGCTATCCTAAGGTAGCTTCTAAAAAAAGCAATTTTCGATTTTCTCTTTTTTGCTTCCAAATACAATTTTTTTGCTCTGAAGTGAATTTTTTTCAAAAAATAAATACTTCTTTTTTTGAAAAAAAAAACCTGTCCAAACTGGCTCTTAGTCTAGAGCTTACTTGCCAACCTCTAATAATTTGATTAATACTTCTATTATTTCGAAGGATAATCTATAAATATTAAAGCAAATGCTCGAACTTTCAATACTAAAAAAATATCTAATTTGACAAAAATAATATAACAGCGTCTTATTTGTGTACCTATTGTGACGCCTTATAGAAAATGTCTCAATAAATTATTTTTAATTTGAATTATAATATACTTAAGGTGACAACATTATAAAGTGTCAAAATTTGATTGATCGAGTAGGTACCTAAATCTTGGGTCACTCAACATACCTCTAATAATTTGATTAACACCTCTATTGAAAGATTTGTCTATAAATATATTATCCCAAACAGCTATTATCAACACATCAATTTTCAATTCTTGAAGACTTTGACAAAAATGGGTTCTCAACAAATTGTTTCAGTTGTCCTCTGCTTGTCTCTGATTTTTCTCGTTTCTCCAAAAGCGGCAAGTATGGAACTCGTCGAGTCCAATACCCTTGACACATGTAAGCATTTTTGATTTGTACATGTCTATCATTAAAGAGAGATTTTAATTTATACTTCAGATGATGGTCGATTTCTTTAACAAATTCATTCAAGAACTAAGGGTATATAAAAAGAATCGTGTCGTGAAGGCGCACGCTCTATTGTGTTGATATGCTCAGTGACACCTTTTCAACATATTATGAAATTTCAAATGTGCATTTAAATTTTTTTTATGACATTAGTCTTAAATATTATAATGAAGAATTATTGCCATAAAATTAATTGTTTTTGTGGGGACAAATAAGATTATTCTATTTTATAAAATATTATAATTTTTTCTTTTGAAAATTTCTTCCACCAAAACTATGACAGTGAACTATTAACTTTCATTAAAAGTTCCTATAGCAATATTGAACGTAGAGCATAGACAAATTTTCTCTCACCAAGAATAATTTCATTTCCACTAAAATGGATCTTTATCTCATCGAAATTTATTAACATCTCTGTCATAAACTTTTTAATGAAAAGATGCATTAATACACATGTCACACAATACATGAAATTTTAGACAACCTTATTAGTTATTATTGAAATATTATAAATAAATAAATTCATAGACTAAATTTTTTTTTTGGGTTTTAATTCAGCTAAGAAGATGGATGGAACCGCAATAAATGATGCCAAATACATGGGAGGTGTATATGAAAGTTTTCCAAAGGGTGAATTTGAGGCTGCCAAGTGGGGAATTGGGGGGAATGTCGGGGGATGTTGAGCCTTAAGCCCAGCTCCAAATAAAGTAAAGCAAAATTGGGAGAATTTGTTTCTTAAGTATTTGTATTATAAATATCATATATTACATCTCGTGTTGTGCATGCAAACCATGAAATAATATTATGGTCAAAAGTTGATAGCATGCATAAATTAAAAATAAAAACACAATCACTGTACGATGGTTGTGATTCAGGCTTCGGTGACCATATGTTGGCGATTGGATGCTAGGCCTTGGGCAAGGCTCGAAAACTAAGTAAAGAAAAATTGAAAAAAAAATTGGTACTTTTATCTTCCAGTTGATGTTTTTTATATATATATCCTTTTATTATAGATAAACTATTTTGCAGTTGATGTGCACGAAATAGCAAAATAACATTATGCTCAGAAGCTGAATAACATGCATAAATTTAAAACAAAATCTTTTGTTATTCAACACATTTACTCTATCAATGGTTGGATTTAGGCCCCTGCCACCATGTCATCAAGGATTCCCATGAGGAAAAATATGAGGAAGATTGTGTAGTCGACATATAGTTTTTAGTCTTTAAAAGAAAAAGCAAGAGCTGTGCTTTTGGCTTAAAGGATGTGTACTATACCTTAAAGGTGTGGGGAGCCTCCTGGCTAAGGTTTAAATCCGAATAGGTGTCTGTGCGTGGGCAATATCATATATTGTCAAAAAAAAAACCAAAAAAGGAAAGAAAGAAAGAAAGTGCAAGAACTAACCTTTGCTGTAGAAAAAATATTTACATTCATCGATAGCGCACATGATATTTATTTATACCACTATATATAGAGTACTAGAAGAAGACGGTGTCAAGTAAAAATAACAAAGTTGTGAGAATGCATCTTGTCCTACTTGATGCAATTGGGATTTTACGAGGAAAGCTTATAAAGTGACAAAATCAAGAGCTTGGGGGATAGAAGGCGATCTATTTGCTTCCACTAATAACAAAAATAAATAAATTTTTGAAAGATGATCAGAAGTGAACTAACGGATTATTAAAATGATTGATTAAATTTAACAATATATATAAGGGTGAAACACTATTTTAAAATAAAGATGTAATTCGAACCCATAAGAGACCATTTTGAGGATTGCTTCAATTTTTCCTCCAATTATCCTAAATATGCGCAACCACCTAGTTCCTCATTTCCGTGAGCTGTGCTCCAAATTGAAGTTAGAAATAGCTATTGAAGCTTGAACTCATAATTGTGCACCGAGATCAATTAATGAAATTTTCTTGGTGTATTTGAGTGTGTATGTTGGTATGTGTTACATGCACCATTGTTTCCTTTCTTTATTTTTTTGATTATCTAAGTTTCTATATTTTATTTTATATTTTGTATTTTTATATATGAATTACAAACTTACATCTTTCATTTTGTATACATATTGCTGTAAATTTGTTTGGTCATTTGCTACCGTAATTTATTTTTCAATCATAAACGAATATATTTTGTTTTATATATATACACATTCGTACATGTATAAAGATTATAAATTTAGGAATCTTGAATTATTACATATTTTAAATTCATTTCATAAGTTCAAATTATATTACATATATACATGTATTTGTGATTAGATACTATAATCTCAAGAGTATTTAAATATAATGTTATAATTATTAAATATAATATAACTCCTTTCAATAAAATATAATATAATTAGCTTTTTAATAATATGAACGCACACCATCCACAAAACACACACTGTTAGGATTCAAAATTTCTAGCAATACTCTTCAATTTGCTTTCATTTGTTTAATTTCTTTAGTATGCCTCATTGGTTCATGTACCAAAACGCTAATTTGGTGGCAAAACAGGAGAATTCCCTAAATTATTGAGAAGTAGGATGCAAGTGGATTTCAACAGAGAAATTGAGATTTTTTAATAATTAGACAAAATTGTAAGTTCTTTTAAAATTTTTATTCTTATAAATAATAGAAATAAAACCAAACTCATCTAATCAGTAGGCCTAACATTCCATTTGAGCAAAGCCATAGTACGACAAATTCATTTTTCTCAATGATATTATATTGATTTAAGAAATTTAGGTAATTTGCACCATGCACTTTGAACTTTGCATAAATTTGATAGATTACTTACACCATCGTCTAAATTTTGCCAAATGCTATTCAACTGAAACGCAACAATGTTAAAAAATAAAATCTTACCTCTTTTGTTGTTTGAGGGTGTAAAGTGTTTCACTGATTTATTTTCATTGTATAAATTGTATATTATTATATATTTGAATTTTAAAAGATTTACCCCAATTGAAGTTTATTTTTTGAGCTTTATATAGAAGATAATGCCAAACAATGAAGAATATATACTTATCCAAATTTAGGTCTAATTCACGAAACACCATTCCAATTTAATTTAGAATTTTGCATAGAACTACATATATCTTAATACTATCTGGTATTTTGTATTCTTGAATTACCTGAATTTTATATATTTGTCTATTCATCACGTTGTCCATAGTTCCCACCAACAATATATTTATATAAAGATTAAAACACTACAAGAAAAACGCTATTTGCATATGGAATTACATGCAGAATATTTTGCTAAAAAATGTTCAATTTTTAAGATCACTTACTGACGGTTTAGCATCGCATTATTGGCGAACTCAATAAAAAGGTTTCCATCGTATATTAAATTTGTCTGCAAACACACGAGCGGGGGGGGGGGGGGGGGGGGTCAAGAGCGTGCTTGTTTTCGACAATCTTCCGACAAAACATAATGGTCGAACAATAATTTTCTTCTCTTTATTTTCCCAGCCCTTTCCGGTGAAAATGTATTTTCATTTTTTTTGTTTACCGAATGAATACCGACAATTAATTTTCATCAAAAATATGTTGATAGTTTCTATTTTTCTCTTAAACTTTATGAAAGATTTTAGATGATATTAAAATTGAAAATATTGTTAGGATTTTTATTTTTTGATTTTGTTCTTTATTGACAAATACAGACGATCATATTTGTCAAAACCACTTTATCTCGTTGAGATGCACTTCTGATGAAAATTCTGTCGGACACTTTGAATTTTTTTATTTGATTATTATCCTTTTTATTTTTCAACAGAAAATTTGATACGAAAATCAAAATTATCCTTTACATACAACAAAATTAAATAAGAAAATATGACAATCTTTAAAATAACATTTCGTATAGTCGTCTCGTATAGTATAAACATATATATAGAGATTAATAAATAGTAAATAATTATTTTTATAATTACTAACATTTAATTGAGAAACATAAATAACAATTATGTTTAAATATATATACCACCAAATAATTGAAGAAAACTTATAATTGATTCAATCAAATTGGGAAAAATATCATATTAATTTAATTAAATTTGGGAAATATCCAATTAACACAATTGAATTGGGAGAAAGATATAGAATTTTATTATTATTATTATTATTATTATCATTATTATTATTATTATATTATTATTTAACGATACTCTTAATTTTTTTAACTAACTCATTGTCATGTTTTACTATAATTTTTTAATTTTAATGACACTATAAAAATTGTAGTTAATTTAGTTTTTTGAATAAGTTTTCAACAAAATTGATTTAGTTATCAATTATACTAAAATAGATAATTTGATACTTTAATTGTAAATTCAATGAAACTAAGCTTAAGTAAATTAATAAAATTAAATTAATAAATTAGATAATTCTATAAATCATATAATAAGTACAATGAGAAGACCTGACTAATAAAATGTTTTAATGGTCTAGTAGTAACACTTCTCCTTGACAATGTTGGAAGTGTAAGTTATTGAACCCCTACTTGTGCAAAAATGTGTTCACTCGTGCACATGTGGCGTGGCTCTTTGGAGGTGCATATGATTTCCATAATGCAGATCCAGTTCGAGTCTTGTCTGGGGGTAAAGGGGGTCATATTTAAAAAGGAGCGAAACTGTCATAGTTAAAAATACACAAAAAATTCTGGCATAATGTCATGGACATTCCGTCTAAAATTTTTGAAAATAAGTAATTTTTATAAAATAGTTCCGTCACATCATTCGTCAGAAAAGTGATCAAATTTTTGTAATTTTAATTCTTATATAATATTTTTGACAAAATTTTGGTCAATATTTCGCCAAAAATTCTCAAAATCTATCAATACTACAAAGAGCTTATTGATGACTTACAAACAAGTAAGTTGTCGGAAAACATTTTAAACGGTGAGTTTTCAGAAGAAATAGTTTGGTCGCTACTTGATCACTTTTTTGTCAAAAATCTTTATTTCGACGGCTGGTCGACAATTTTATGATGAAACATTGCATTGGCAAATAACGTTTTTCTTGTCGTGAAAGTTATACTAGGCATTTGGAAGGAAAATAAATTAAGATAAATCTTAAAAATCTATATATGGGTTACTTTGCACTTTCGCACATTGAGAATAAATTAATGAGACTTTGCACCTTGAAACAATGAAGAGTAGTAAATATATTTTCAAAAATTTTACCCTTCATTTGAATAATATTTTGGTCTAAAAAGATATGAGCATGCAGTGTGCCAAGTTCATACCAATTTAAAAGGTGTAATATGCTATTTTGTTATTTAAGAGGGCAAAGCACTTCATTTGCATATATTTTAGAATGCAAGTGCAAATTAGCCAAAATGTAATTGGAATTAGATACTACTAAGCACCCATCTATGAGGAGATAATTATTATAATATACCTAACTAATTAAATACTATGGAGAGTGGATAGATTGGGCTTACGTGCACCCGTGACCTAGCTAGTCTGGCTCTTGGCCCTTCTCGTGTATGTTCCTTAATTTTAGTTAATATTTTAAAGTTTTATTCCTTCACTTTCTGTATATATAATTATTAATTTTTTGATAGATAATCTTTTCAAATAGTGAAATTGATAGCACGGTGCTTTTCAGGGAGTTCAATCCAAGGGTATAGCTTTGAGGGGGCGAAATAAATTTATATTTTTGTATAATATCATAGATATTTTTATAAAAATAATATGATTTTGTGTTCAATTTGTCAAGTTATAACAATTTTTTGATTACACAACATACTATTTTTGTTATTTAAAAGTGCAAAAAATTTTTTGCATATTTTTAGGATGCGAAGGGCTATTGATACAAACTAAAGCAAACTATCTATGAGTTGATAATTATTATAACATATCTAACTAATCAAATACTATGGAGAGTTGATAGATGGGTTTATGTGTGCCTCTCACCTAGCTAGTTCACTCTTGGCCCTTCTTGTGTATGTTCCTTAATTTTTTGTAAATGTTTTTAAAGATTATTCTTCACTTTCTTTATATATATATATATATATATTAAGTTTTGATAGTAATCTTTCAAATAGTGAAATTTCTAAAGCACGGTGCTTTTCAAGGAGTTCAATCAAAGGTATAGCTTGCAAGGGGGATGAAATCAAATTTTTGTAAATATCATAGATATTTTTATAATTAGGTATATAAATTTAAATTTTCAAAAGCGCTTACCAAATTCAGTCCGATATAAATTTGTAGGGGACGAACACCACATTCCACCCCCCTCCCCGATTGCTGATCTCGTTTTATCCAAACATTGCACATCTTGATCTCTATAGCGAAAGACAATGAACTCATTAATTAAATATCGTTAATGTATATCTTCTAAGTTGCAACCTATATTTTTATTTCACCTCTACTGGCTAGTGTTGATAGTCAATCGATTGGCCAATGTGCAACCCTTTTCTATATTATAAAATATTCGTATCGCTCTTCTCTTCCTTGAATAAGTACTAATTAGGGTTTGTTTGGATGGGTTCAAAAAGAAGTGCTTTTCAAATGGTGTTTTTTTTTATAGTTAGAGCCTTTTTTTTTAAAAGCCAACAACTTTGTGCTTTGGATACAGTAATTAAAAGTGCTTTCAAATATATTTTTATTTGAAGCTATCCTAAGGTAGCTTCTAAAACAAAGCAATTATTTGCTTTTTTGGATTCCAAATCACAATTTTTTGCTCTGAAGTGATTTGTTTTCAAAAAAATAAGTGCTTTTTTTCAAAAAAAAAAACCATCCAAATGGGTTCTTTAGTCTAGAGCTTAAATGGCACACCTCTAATAATTTGATTAATACTCTATTATTTCGAGGTCATCTATAAATATTAAAGCCAATGCTCGAACTTTCAATACTAAAAAAATATCTAATTTGACAAATAATAAACAGCGTCTTATTTGTGTACCTATTGTGACGCCTTATAGAAAATGTCTCAATAATTATTTTTAATTTGAATTATAATATACTTAAGGTGACACATTATAAAGTGTCAAAATTTGATTGATCGAGTAGGTACCTAAATCTGGGTCACTCAACATACCTCTATAATTTGATTAACACCTCTATTGAAAGATTTGTCTA
The DNA here is from genome assembly GCA_026212405.1 of Petrea volubilis. NCBI lineage: Eukaryota > Viridiplantae > Streptophyta > Magnoliopsida > Lamiales > Verbenaceae > Petrea > Petrea volubilis. The sequence continues at coordinate 3,415,612 of CM047880.1, forward strand.
TAAATATATTATCCCAAACAGCTATTATCAACACATCAATTTTCAATTCTTGAAGACTTTGACAAAAATGGGTTCTCAACAAATGTTTCAGTTGTCCTCTGCTTGTCTCTGATTTTTCTCGTTTCTCCAAAAGCGGCAAGTATGGAACTCGTCGAGTCCAATACCCTTGACACATGTAAGCATTTTTGATTTGTACATGTCTATCATTAAAGAGAGATTTAATTTATACTTCAGATGATGGTCGATTTCTTTACACAAATTCATTCAAGAACTAAGGGTATATAAAAAGAATCGTGTCGTGAAGGCGCACGCTCTATTGTGTGGATATGCTCAGTGACACC
>CM047880.1:3416452-3455280 GCA_026212405.1 Petrea volubilis
CCAAAGAGCCGCACAACATGCGTACGAGCGAACACATTTTTGCGTAAGTAGTGTTTGAACCTACACCTCCAACATTGTCAAGGAGGAGTGTCACTGCTAGACTATTAAAATACTTTATTTGTCAATTGTTTTCTTTTTTTACTTATTATATGATTCTGAAATTATCTAAGTTATTAATTTAATTTTTATTGATTTATTTATCCTTAGTTTCATTGCATTTACAATTAAACTATCAAATACCTATTTAATTAATTTATATAATTGATTAAATGAATCAATTATGCAGGAAACTTATTAGCAAAAAACTGAAAGTTAACTCAATTTGTATAGTGTCATTACAATAAAAACGTATATACTAAAACATGGCAATTAATTAGTTAAAACAATTAAGAGGGTTGTTACACATAATAATAATAATAATAATAATGTATATTTCTCCTAGTGTTCAATTGTGTTAATTGAATATTTCCCAAATGTAAGTTGAATTAATATGATATTTTTCCCAATTTTAACTGAATCAATTACATAGTTTTCTTTTTAACTATTTGTTTGTGTACATGATATATAAACACAATTGTTATACTATGTTCCTCAATTAAACGCTAATAAATGGTAAAAGTATTATACTTACTACTCTATTAAATCTTTATAGTGTTTATACGCCGATGGATTATACCAAATGTTATTATAGGGATTTGTCACCTTTATTATTTATTTTTATTGTAAGTAAAGGATAATTTTGATTTTCCTATGAAATTTACGACCGAAAAAATAAAAATAATAACAATCAACTAAAAAAAATTCAATGTTCCGATAGAATTTTTGTCGGAAATGAATCTCAAATGAGATAAAAAGGTTTCGACAAATAAAAAATCGTAAAAATATTTTCGATAGTAATATCAACAAAAAAATTTCACAGAGTTTAAGGAAAAAAAATATAACATATCAACATATTTTGGACGACAAGTAATCATCGGTATTCGATTGGTAATAAAAAAAATATGAAAAATAAATTTTCGAGGATTATTCCGTCAAAAAAGAAGATGAAAGTGTTGGAAAAAAGTAAAGAGAAGAAAATTATTTTCCACAGTTATGTTTTGTCAGAAGATTGTCAAAAACTAGTACGCTCTGTTCCCGCCTTGGCTCGTGTGTTTGCTGACAGATTTTCAATGAAATATATGTTGGAAACCTTTTCATCAAGTTCGCCAATAATATGATGCTAAACCGTCGGTAAGTAGTCCCGAAAAATTGAACACTTTTCGACAAAATATTCCTTCGGCAAATAGCATTTTTCTTGTAGTGTTTTAATCTTTATATAAATATAATGTTGGTGGGAACTATGGACAATGTGATGAATAGATAACTATCTAAAATTCAACTAATTCAAGAATACAAAGTAGTAGATTGTATTAAGATATATGTAGTTCTATGCAAAATTCTGAATTGAAATTTGAAAAGTATTTCATGAATTAGACCTAAATTTGGATAAGTATATAATCTTCTATGTCTGACATTATACTCTTTATAGAGCTAAAAAAAAAATTCAATTGGGGTAAATCATTTAAAATTCAAATATATAATAATTAAAATTTATACCATGAAAATAGATCAATGAAACACTTTACACCCTCAAACAATAAAAGAGGTAGATTTTATTTTTCAACATTTTTACATTTCAATTGAATAGCATTAGGAAAAAATTAGATGAAGGTGTAATCTATCAAATTTATGCAAATTTCATAGTGTATTGTGCTCTTTTTTTCCCCTTCTGTTTAAAGGTTTAAGGTGCTCCTTTGACAATTTTTGGGGTGCAAAGAAAATTAATTTATATTTCTTGAATAAATATTATTTCATAGAGAGAAATGAATTTTTTGTACTATAGCTTTGCTCAAATGGAATGTTAGGCCTATTGATTAGAAGAGTTGTGTAACACCCCACATTTTTATTATAATTGGAGAAATATTGGTAAGGGACCTAATTGAAAGAAATGGAAGAGTTGATTTTACTAGATTTCTAATGTTAGGGGCCTAATTGGAAGAAGTAGAACTTGTAGGACTTGGTTTATATACTTTCGAACTAAATTGAAAATAGTTCCAAACTTTTGGGGCTAGAGTGTGAGGCGGTTTTAAGTTCAAGGCCAATGTGCAACTTGAGAAAATCTTATTTTGCTCACAAGCTAGTGTGTGAGTAGTGTAAATTGATCAACTCGACGAGAGGAACGCAACGGTGGTGGTGTCATGGTATTTTGTTGATAGGAGAAATGGCAGCAACGACGAGAATGCGGCGGTCGAGTTGGTATCCACCTCCGGCGATGTAGTCTAGCGATTTCTTGATGTCTCTTAATGATTTGATACGGTAAGCTATTGGTAGCTTCAATTTTATGAAATAACGGGTGGAGCAGGTCAAATTTTGGACAAGAATAGGATGGCGCAAATTAGGGTTTTCCAGTGGGTTTTTGTATAATTAAATCCAAACGGCTAGGGATTTTGTCAAATTTATTGAGGGCTTTTGATGAAGGGGGCTTGGCGAGTTGACTACCGTTCTTGGTGAATTTTCCAGCTATGGCTTGGTGGTGGCCTGGTAGTGGTTCGACGGGTTTCGGGCAAAACATACCTCATGACTCGATCATTTTGAATTTTTGGGTATTGAGTTTATTGGTATTGAATTAAGTTGATTTTAATTGAAAGTTGGATTATTCAATCGAATTTGAATATTTAATTTGGGTATTTGGACTTTAGAATTTTAGAGATGGAATGACATTGTTGCATTCATTGCTGTATATTGAGATTTGTACAATGGATTTGAGACTTGATTATTGGACATTTTGGATATTGAGGTTATAATGATATTTATAGAATATTTTGAAATAGAATGAATGATATAGAATTAAGATAGGACTATGAATTGGTACAACTAGATATGTTGTGCTAATTTAAGTACTATATGTTGATCTAGGTAACGAGACTCATGAGTGTTGTGCATAATAGATAAACCAAGTGACCTTGATAACAGGTGAGTATCGCAACTCAACTATATATTCTTTTCAAAACTAGAGGAAGTACTTGTTATATGTAATAATGCATTTTAATAGTATTGAATAAAATAATTATGTAAATATTGAACTTCATCAAGAGTTCATGTTACATCATATTTGTCATTTTGATCGAGTGATACATCGTTTATATGTCATCATTGTATCTGATTGAAGTGTTATTAATATTGGTTGGGTGTAGTACTTAATCTCACCTGTGCATAAAAGTGATTGCTCAAGAAAGTGATTGAATTGATCGTGCTTGTGCTTGATTGTTGGGCCCTTTTAGACTTGAGTGTGGCATAAATTATTCAAGCAGCGATGGGCCTATCGAATCGTTTGTGCTTCTCAAGTGTTTATTCGCTATAAATGCATGACATCGTAGCCGTCATGGTGAGATAGGGTCGTGGGATTGACATGATCTCGGGCATGTCTCTTGTTTGGCAAGGTCGCTTCTTGTCCAGAGTGATAAGGCTTGTTATTGTTTCGGTGAGATAGGTTGGCATCAGCAAATATCAGTTGTATCCTACTCTTTACTACTTTCATATTAGTGATTGTAAATGTATTGACCATTTACTTGTTATATTTCAAAAGGGTTCGCACACGAGTATTTGTTGATCTCACTAAGCATTTTGCTTACCTTTAAAGTCTTTCTCTATAGGTTCTTGAAATGAGTGATACTCACTGAGAAGGGTTGATTTTAAGAAAGTGGACGAGGTTGAAGCATAGCCAATTGGTTTCAAAGAGAGTGAAGCTCACAATCAGGGAGTAATACCAAGCCCTATAAGTTGATCAAGTCTACTATTAGAATGTATTTTAAGAAATGATTATTTTGTGAAGTTTCTTGCTAAGGAGCATAGTTATATTGGAGTTTTCTTGTTAATTTGGTTGTGATATATGCTTGGCTATTAAGAGCATTACAGTTTGGTTTTAGTCCTACTATTTATAAGAATATAAAAAGTTTAAGAAGAAGTGACAATTTTTGTCCAATTATTATTGAAAATTTTCAATTTTGCACAAATCCACTTGCACCCAACTTCTGGGAATTCTTCTATTTTGCCTCCAAACTTAGTGTTTTGGTACATGAATTGATGCGGCATACTAACGAAATTAAGCAAATAAAAGAAAATTGGAGAGTATTGTCATAGATTTCGAGTCCTAGCAATGTCTAATGTCTATGTGTATGGATGTTACGCGTTCATATTATTAAAAAAATAATTATATTAGATATAATAATTATAAAAATTATATCTAAATACTTTTGAGATTATAGTGCCTAATTACAAATACACTTGCATAAATATAATATACTTTAAACTTATCAAATGAATTTAAAATATGTAATAATTCAAGATTCCTAAATTTATAATCGTTATATACATACGAATGTGTGTGTGTGTACGTAGAACAAAATATATTCATTTATGATTGATAAATAAATTAAGGTAGCAAATAGCAAAACAATTGTTGCATTATGTATACAAAATAAAATATGTAAGTTTATAATTCATATAAACTTATTAATCAAATTATTAGAGGTGTACCAAGTAAGCTCAAGACTACGAGCCCATTTGGATGGGATTTTTTTTTTGAAAAAAAGAAGTGCTTATTTTTTGGAAAGAAAATCACTTCAGAGCAAAAAAATTGTATTTGGAAGCCAGAAAAAGAAAATCAAAAATTGCTTTTTTTAGAAGCTACCTTTGGATTGCTTCAAACAAAAATATCTTTTAAAGCACTTTTAATTATTGTATCCAAATACAAAACTGTTTGGTTAAAAAAAAGATCTACTATAAAAAAACTCCATTCGAAAAGTACTTTTCTTTTGAACCCATCCAAACAGACCCTAATTAGGTACTTATTCAAGGAAGAGAAGAGCTATGAATTTTTTTTAATATATAAAGGGTTTCCATTGGCCAATCTATTGACTATTCATCACTAGCTAGTGGAGGTGAAACAAAAACATTACTCCAACTCAGAAGATATACATTAACAATATTTCATTAATGAGTTCATTGTCTTTGTCTATAGGAGATCAAGATGTTCAATGTTTGGATAACGAGATCATGAATCGGGGAGGGGGGAGTGGAATGTGGTGTTCATACCGTACAAATTTATATCGAACTAAATTTTATAGGCGCCTTTGAAAATTTTATATTTTATATCCCTAAATTATAAAATTATCTATGATATTATACAAAAATTTGATTTCATCCCCCTTGCATGCTATACCTTGGATTGAGCTCCCTGAAAAGCACCGTGCTATAGCAATTTCACTATTTGAAAAGATTATCTATCAAAAAATTAATATATATAAATATATACAAAGAAAGTGAAGGAATAAAACTTTAAAAAGAATTAACTAAAATTAAGGAACATACACGAGAAAGGCCAAGAGCCAGACTAGCTAGGTCACGGGTGCACGTAAGCCCAATCTATCCACTCTCCATAGTATTTAATTAGTTAGGTATATTATAATAATTATCTCCTCATAGATGGGTGCTTAGTAGTATCTAATTCCAATTACATTTTGGCTAATTTGCACTTGCATTCTAAAATATATGCAAATGAAGTGCCTTGCCCTCTTAAATAACAAAAATAGCATATTACACCTTTAAATTGGTATGAACTTGGCACACTGCATGCTCATATCTTTTTAGACCAAAATATTATTCAAATGAAGGGTAAAATTTTTGAAAATAAATATTTACTACTCTTCATTGTTTCAAGGTGCAAAGTCTCATTAATTTATTCTCAATGTGCGAAAGTGCAAAGTAACCCATATATAGATTTTTAAGATTTATCTAAATTTATTTTCCTTCCAAATGCCTAGTATAACTTTCACGACAAGAAAAACGTTATTTGCCAATGCAATGTTTCATCATAAAATTGTCGACCAGCCGTCGAAATAAAGATTTTTGACAAAAAAAGTGATCAAGTAGCGACCAAACTATTTCTTCTGAAAACTCACCGTTTAAAATGTTTTCCGACAACTTACTTGTTTGTAAGTCATCAATAAGCTCTTTGTAGTATTGATAGATTTTGAGAATTTTTGGCGAAATATTGACCAAAATTTTGTCAAAAATATATTATATAAGAATTAAAATTACAAAAATTTTGATCACTTTTCTGACGAATGATGTGACGGAACTATTTTATAAAAATTACTTATTTTCAAAAATTTTAGACGGAATGTCCATGACATTATGCCAGAATTTTTTGTGGTATTTTTAACTATGACAGTTTCGCTCCTTTTTAAATATGACCCCCTTTACCCCAGACAAGACTCGAACCGGATCTGCATTATGGAAATCATATGCACCTCCAAAGAGCCGCGCCACATGTGCACGAGTGAACACATTTTTGCACAAGTAGGGGTTCAATAACTTACACTTCCAACATTGTCAAGGAGGAGTGTTACTACTAGACCATTAAAACATTTTATTAGTCAGGTCTTCTCATTTTTACTTATTATATGATTTATAGAATTATCTAATTTATTAATTTAATTTTATTAATTTACTTAAGCTTAGTTTCATTGAATTTACAATTAAATTATCAAATTATCTATTTTAGTATAATTGATAACTAAATCAATTTTGTTGAAAACTTATTCAAAAAACTAAATTAACTACAATTTTTATAGTGTCATTAAAATTAAAAAATTATAGTAAAACATGACAATGAATTAGTTAAAAAAAATTAAGAGTATCGTTAAATAATAATAATAATAATAATAATAATAATAATAATAATAATAATAATAATAATAATAATAATAAAATTCTATATCTTTCTCCCAATTCAATTGTGTTAATTGGATATTTCCCAAATTTAATTAAATTAATATGATATTTTTCCCAATTTGATTGAATCAATTATAAGTTTTCTTCAATTATTTGTGTGTATATATATTTAAACATAATTGTTATTTATGTTTCTCAATTAAACGTTAGTAATTATAAAAATAATTATTTACTATTTATTAATTTCAATATATATGTTTATACTATACGAAATGTTATTTTAAAGATTGTCATATTTTCTTATTTAATTTTTGTTGTATGTAAAGGATAATTTTGATTTTCGTATCAAATTTTCTGTTGAAAAATAAAAAGGATAATAATCAAATAAAAAAATTCAAAGTTCCGACAGAATTTTCATCAGAAGTGCATCTCAAACGAGATAAAGTGGTTTTGACAAATATGATCGTCTGTATTTTGTCAATAAAGAACAAAATCAAAAAATAAAAATCCTAACAATATTTTCAATTTTAATATCATCTAAAATCTTTCATAAAGTTTAAAGAGAAAAATAGAAACTATCAACATATTTTTGATGAAAATTAATTGTCGGTATTCATTCGGTAAACAAAAAAATTTAAAATACATTTTCACCGGAAAAGGGTTGGGAAAAAAAAGAGAAGAAAATTATTGTTCGACCATTATGTTTTGTCGGAAGATTGTCGAAAACAAGCACGCTCTTGACCCCCGCCCCCGCTCGTGTGTTTGCAGACAAATTTAATATACGATGGAAACCTTTTATTGAGTTCGCCAATAATGCGATGCTAAACCGTCAGTAAGTGATCTTAAAAATTGAACATTTTTGAGCAAAATATTCTGCACGTAATTCCATATGCAAATAGCGTTTTTCTTGTAGTGTTTTAATCTTTATATAAATATATTGTTGGTGGGAACTATGGACAACGTGATGAATAGACAAATATATAAAATTCAGCTAATTCAAGAATACAAAATACCAGATAGTATTAAGATATATGTAGTTCTATGCAAAATTCTAAATTAAATTGGAATGGTGTTTCGTGAATTAGACCTAAATTTGGATAAGTATATATTCTTCATTGTTTGGCATTATCTTCTATATAAAGCTCAAAAAATAAACTTCAATTGGGGTAAATCTTTTAAAATTCAAATATATAATAATATACAATTTATACAATGAAAATAAATCAGTGAAACACTTTACACCCTCAAACAACAATTTTACAAAATACAATTTTATTTTTTAACATTGTTGCGTTTCAGTTGAATAGCATTTGGCAAAATTTAGACGATGGTGTAAGTAATCTATCAAATTTATGCAAAGTTCAAAGTGCATGGTGCAAATTACCTAAATTTCTTAAATTAATATAATATCATTGAGAAAAATGAATTTGTCATACTATGGCTTTGCTCAAATGGAATGTTAGGCCTACTGATTAGATGAGTTTGGTTTTATTTCTATTATTTATAAGAATAAAAATTTTAAAAGAACTTACAATTTTTGTCTGATTATTAAAAAATCTCAATTTCTCTGTTGAAATCCACTTGCATCCTACTTCTCAATAATTTAGGGAATTCTCCTGTTTTGCCACCAAAATTAGCGTTTTGGTACATGAACCAATGAGGCATACTAAAGAAATTAAACAAATGAAAGCAAATTGAAGAGTATTGCTAGAAATTTTGAATCCTAATAGTGTGTGTTTTTGTGGATGGTGTGCGTTCATATTATTAAAAAGCTAATTATATTATATTTTACTGAAAGGAGTTATATTATATTTAATAATTATAACATTATATTTAAATACTCTTGAGATTATAGTATCTAATCACAAATACATGTATATATGTAATATAATTTGAACTTATGAAATGAATTTAAAATATGTAATAATTCAAGATTCCTAAATTTATAATCTTTATACATGTACGAATGTGTATATATATAAAACAAAATATATTCGTTTATGATTGAAAAATAAATTACGGTAGCAAATGACCAAACAAATTTACAGCAATATGTATACAAAATGAAAGATGTAAGTTTGTAATTCATATATAAAAATACAAAATATAAAATAAAATATAGAAACTTAGATAATCAAAAAAATAAAGAAAGAAAACAATGGTGCATGTAACACATACCAACATACACACTCAAATACACCAAGAAAATTTCATTAATTGATCTCGGTGCACAATTATGAGTTCAAGCTTCAATAGCTATTTCTAACTTCAATTTGGAGCACAACTCACGGAAATGAGGAACTAGGTGGTTGCGCATATTTAGGATAATTGGAGGAAAAATTGAAGCAATCCTCAAAATGGTCTCTTATGGGTTCGAATTACATCTTTTATTTTAAAATAGTGTTTCACCCTTATATATATTGTTAAATTTAATCAATCATTTTAATAATCCGTTAGTTCACTTCTGATCATCTTTCAAAAATTTATTTATTTTTGTTATTAGTAGAAGCAAATAGATCGCCTTCTATCCCCCAAGCTCTTGATTTTGTCACTTTATAAGCTTTCCTCATAAAATCCCAATTGCATCAAGTAGGACAAGATGCATTCTCACAACTTTGTTATTTTTACTTTGACACCTGTCTTCTTCTAGTAGTCTATATATAGTGGTATAAATAAATATCATGTGCGCTATCGATGAATGTAAAATATTTTTTCTACAACAAAGGTTAGTTCTTGCACTTTCTTTCTTTCTTTCCTTTTTTGGTTTTTTTTTTTGACAATATATGATATTGCCCACGCACAGACACCTATTCGGATTTAAACCTTAGCCAGGAGGCTCCCCACACCTTTAAGGTATAGTACACATCCTTTAAGCCAAAAGCACAGCTCTTGCTTTTTCTTTTAAAGACTAAAAACTATATGTCGACTACACAATCTTCCTCATATTTTTCCTCATGGGAATCCTTGATGACATGGTGGCAGGGGCCTAAATCCAACCATTGATAGAGTAAATGTGTTGAATAACAAAAGATTTTGTTTTTAATTTATGCATGTTATTCAGCTTCTGAGCATAATGTTATTTTGCTATTTCATGCACATCAACTGCAAAATAGTTTATCTATAATAAAAGGATATATATATAAAAAAATCAACTGGAAGATAAAAGTACCAATTTTTTTTTCAATTTTTCTTTACTTAGTTTTCGAGCCTTGCCCAAGGCCTAGCATCCAATCGCCAACATATGGTCACCGAAGCCTGAATCACAACCATCGTACAGTGATTGTGTTTTTATTTTTAATTTATGCATGCTATCAACTTTTGACCATAATATTATTTCATGGTTTGCATGCACAACACGAGATATAATATATGATATTTATAATACAAATACTTAAGAAACAAATTCTCCCAATTTTGCTTTACTTTATTTGGAGCTGGGCTTAAGGCTCAACATCCCCCGACATTCCCCCCAATTCCCCACTTGGCAGCCTCAAATTCACCCTTTGGAAAACTTTCATATACACCTCCCATGTATTTGGCATCATTTATTGCGGCTCCATCCATCTTCTTAGCTGAATTAAAACCCAAAAAAAAAATTTAGTCTATGAATTTATTTATTTATAATATTTCAATAATAACTAATAAGGTTGTCTAAAATTTCATGTATTGTGTGACATGTGTATTAATGCATCTTTTCATTAAAAAGTTTATGACAGAGATGTTAATAAATTTCGATGAGATAAAGATCCATTTTAGTGGAAATGAAATTATTCTTGGTGAGAGAAAATTTGTCTATGCTCTACGTTCAATATTGCTATAGGAACTTTTAATGAAAGTTAATAGTTCACTGTCATAGTTTTGGTGGAAGAAATTTTCAAAAGAAAAAATTATAATATTTTATAAAATAGAATAATCTTATTTGTCCCCACAAAAACAATTAATTTTATGGCAATAATTCTTCATTATAATATTTAAGACTAATGTCATAAAAAAATTTTAAATGCACATTTGAAATTTCATAATATGTTGAAAAGGTGTCACTGAGCATATCAGCACAATAGAGCGTGCGCCTTCACAACACGATTCTTTTTATATACCCTTAGTTCTTGAATGAATTTGTTAAAGAAATCGACCATCATATGAAGTATAAATTAAAATCTGTCTTTAATGATAGACATGTACAAATCAAAAATGCTTACATGTGTCAAGGGTATTGGACTCGACGAGTTCCATATTTGCCGCTTTTGGAGAAACGAGAAAAATCAGAGACAAGCAGAGGACAACTGAAACAATTTGTCGAGAACCCATTTTTGTCAAAGTCTTCTAGAATTGAAAATTGATGTGTTGATAATTGCTGTTTGGGATAATATATTTATAGACAAATCTTTCAATAGAGGTGTTAATCAAATTATTAGAGGTATGTTGAGTGACCCAAGATTTAGGTACCTACTCGATCAATCAAATTTTGACACTTTATAATGTTGTCACCTTAAGTATATTATAATTCAAATTAAAAATAATTTATTGAGACATTTTCTATAAGGCGTCACAATAGGTACACAAATAAGACGCTGTTATATTATTTTTGTCAAATTAGATATTTTTTTAGTATTGAAAGTTCGAGCATTGGCTTTAATATTTATAGATGATCCTTCCAAATAATAGAAGTATTAATCAAATTATTAGAGGTTGGCAAGTAAGCTCTAGACTAAGAGCCCGTTTGGACAGGGTTTTTTTTTCAAAAAAAGAAGTATTTATTTTTTGAAAAAAATTCACTTCAGAGCAAAAAAATTGTATTTGGAAGCAAAAAAGAGAAAATCGAAAATTGCTTTTTTTAGAAGCTACCTTAGGATAGCTTCGAATAAAAATATCTTTTAAAACACTTTTAATTACTGCATCCAAATACAAAACTATTTGGCTTAAAAAAAAACGTTCTACTATAAAAAAAAAACCATTTGAAAAGCACTTTTTTTAACCCATCCAAACAAACCCTAATTAGGTACTTATTCAAGGAAGAGAAGAGCTATGAATTTTTTTAATACATAAAGGGTTGCCATTGGCCAATCTATTGACTATTCATCACTAGCTAGTACAGGTGAAATAAAAATATAGGTTGCAACTTAGAAGATATACATTAAGATATTTAATTAATGAGTTCATTGTCTTTCTCTATAGGAGATCAAGATGTGCAATGTTTGGATAACGAGATCAACAATCGGGGAGGGGGGTGGAATGTGGTGTTCGTCCCCTACAAATTTATATCGGACTAAATTTGGTAAGCGCTTTTGAAAATTTTAAATTTTATATACCTAAATTATAAAAATATCTATGATATTATACAAAAATTTGATTTCATCCCCCTTGCAAGCTATACCTTGGATTGAACTCCTTGAAAAGCACCGTGCTTTAGAAATTTCACTATTTGAAAAGATTATCTATCAAACAATTAATATATATATATATATATATATATAAAGAAAGTGAAGGAATAAATCTTTAAAAACATTTAACAAAAATTAAGGAACATACACGAGAAGGGCCAAGAGTGACACTAGCTAGGTGAGAGGCACACATAAACCCAATCTATCAACTCTCCATAGTATTTGATTAGTTAGATATGTTATAATAATTATCAACTCATAGATAGTTGCTTAGTTGTATCAAATATGCCCTTCGCATCCTAAAAATATGCAAATAAAGTATTTTGCACTTTTAAATAACAAAAATAGTATGCTGTATCCAAAAATTGTTATGAACTTGACAAATTGAACACTCATTTATTTTTATAAAAATATCTATGATATTATATAAAAATTTGATTTCGTCCCCCTCTCAAGCTACACCTTGGATTTAACTACCTGAATAGCACCATGCTTCAGAAATTTCACTATTTGAAAAGATTTTCTATCAAAAAATAAATAAATATATATATATAAAGAAAGTTTAGGAGTAAAACTTTTAAAAATATTAGGAAAATTAAGGAATATACACGAGAAGGGCCAAGAGCGAGACTAGCTAGGTGACGGCCGCACATAAACCCAATCTATCCACTCTCCATAGTATTTAATTGGTTAGGTATATTATAATAATTATCTCCTCATAGATAGGTGCTTAGTAGTATCTTATTCTCATTACATTTTGGCTAATTTGCACTTGCATTCTAAAATATATGCAAATGAAGTGCTTTGCCCTCTTAAATAACAAAAATAGCATATTACACCATCAAATTGGACCAAAATATTATTCAAATGAAGGCTAAAATTGTTGAAAATAAGTATTTACTACTTTTCATTGTTTCAAGGTGGAAAGTCTCATTAATTTATTCTCAATGTGTGAAAGTGCAAAGTAACACATATATAGATTATAAAAGATTTATCTTAATTTATATTCCTTCCAAATGCCTAACGTAACTTTCACGACAAGAAAAATGTTATTTGCCAATGCAATATTTCATCAGAAAATTGTCGGCAAGCTGTCGGAATAATGATTTCCGACTAAAAAGTGACGAAGTAGCGACCAAACCATCAGAAAATATTTTCCAATGGCTTACTTTCCGTAAGTCATCAGTAAGCTCTTTGTGGCATTCATAGATTTTGAGAATTTTTGACGAAATATCGACCAACATTTTGTCGAAAATATATTATTTAATAATCAAAATTACAAAATTTTCCATCAGTTTTTTGATGAATGGTGTGTCGAAACTATTTTATAAAAATTACTTATATTCAAAAAATTTCAACGGAATGTCAACAACATTTTGTCGGAATTTTTTTGAGTATTTTTAAATATGACGGCTTTGCCCCTTTTTAAATATGACCCCTTCACCCCAGATGGTACCCAAACACGAATCTGCATTATGACAGTCATATGCGCCTCCAAAGAACCGCACCATATGCGCACGAGTGAACACATTTTTGGGTAAGTCGGGGTTCGAACTTACACCTCGAACATTGTCAAGGAGGAGTGTTACTGCTAGACTATTAAAATACTTTATTAGTCAATTATATTCTTTTTTACTTATTATATGATTTTGAAAATTATCTAATTTTTTAATTTATTTATGCTTAGTTTCTTTGAATTTACAATTAAACTATCAAATTATCACGTAATAATAATAATAATAATAATAATAATAATAAATCTCTGTTTATTTATCCTAGTTCAATTATATTAATTAGATATTTTCCCAAATTTAATTGAATTAATATGATATTTTTCCCAATTTAACTAAACCAATTACAAGTTTTCTTCAATTATTTTTGTCTTTGTGTGTGTGTTTAAACACAACTGCTATATATATTCCTCAATAAAATGTTAATAATTGTAAAAATAATTAATAATTAATTACTATCTATTAATCTCTATATAAGTGTATACGCGACGATTATACATTATACCAAATGTTATTTTAGGGATTGTCATATTTTCTTGTTTATCTTTTTATTATAAGATAGGATAATTTTGATTTTCCTATGAAATTTTTTGCTGAAAAATGAAAATAATAATAATAATGAAATAAAAAAATTTCAAAGTTTCGACAAAATTTTAGTTAGAAGTGCATCTCAAACTAGATAAAGAGGTTTCGACAAATATAATCGTCTGCATTCTGTCGATAAATAACAAAATTAAAAAATTAAAATCGTAATAATATTTTCCATAGAAATATCGTCGAAAATTCATCACAAAGTTTAAGGAAAATAATATAAAATATCAACATATTTTTGACGAAAAGTAATCTTCGATATTCAGTGGGTAAACAAAAAAAAATGAAAAATAATTTTTCTACGATTTATTCCGTCGAAAAGAAGATGAAAAGTGTTGTAAAACAATAAAGAGACAAAAATTATTTTCGGACAGTAGTGTTTTGTCGGAAGATTGTCGAAAACTAGTGCTCTCTTGTTGCCGCCTTGGCCTGTGTGTTTGCTAATAGATTTCCAACGAAATATACGTCAGAAACGTTTTCATTGAGTTCGTCAATAATGCAATGCTAAACCATCGATAAGTGGTTTGAAAAATTGAATATTTTTCGATGCAATATTCTGTTGGCAAATAGCATTTTTCATGTAGTGTTTTAATCTTTATATAAATACAATGTTGGTGGGAACTATGGACAATGTGATGAATAGATAACCATCTAAAATTTAGCTAATTCAAGAGAATACAAAATAGTAGATTGTATTAAGACATATGTAGTTCTATGCAAACTTCTAAATTGAAATTTGAAAAGTAATTCATGAATTAGACCTAAATATGGATAAGTATGTATTCTTCATTGTCTAACATTATGCTCTTTATAAAACTAAAAATAAAATAAAATTCAATAGGCGTAAATCTTTTAAAATTCAAATATATAATTATTTACTATTTATACCATGAAGAGGTTAAATTCAAATAAAACACTTGAATAACAGAGGTGAGATTTTACTTTTCAACATTTTTACGTTTCAATTGAATAACACTGGGCAAAAATTAGATGAAGGAGTAATCTGTCAAATTTCTGCAAATTTGAAAGTGTATTGCGCTCTGTTTCTTCCCCTTCTATTTAATGGCTTAAAGTGCTCCTTTGACAGTTTTTGGGGTGCAAGGCAATTACCTTATATTTCTTAAACAAATATTATATCATAGAGAGAAATGAATTTATTGTACTATAGCTTTGCTCATATGGAATGTTAGGCCTACTGATTAGAAGAGTTTGGTTTTAATCTTATTATTTATAAGAATATAAAAAGTTTAAAAAGAACTGACAATTTTTGTCCGATTATTATCGAAAATTTTCAATTTCGCACAAATCCACTTGCACCCTACTTTTGGGAATTCTCCTGTTTTGCCTCCAAAATTTTGGTACATGAACATATGAGTCATACTAAAGAAATTAAACAAATAAAAGAAATTTAGATAGTGTTGTCATAGATTTCAAATCCTAGCAGTGTCTAATGTCTATGTGTATGGATGGTGGTATGCATTCATATTATTCAAAAACATAAGGGCGAATTACATCTACCTCCCCTGAAGTTTGACGAAATTATAATTCAACCCACGTTTTTTTGTAAATTACAATAAACCCCCTGAGGTATGTAATAATTACAAGTAATGGATGAAAAATGTATAAAGTCCGTTTTGCCCTTTATTTTTTGCTAATATTACATAGGATGCCTTACATCTACCTCCCCTGAAATTTGAAAAAAATTACAATTTAACCCACATTTTTGTGTATATTACAATAAACCCCTGCAGTATGTAATAATTACAAGTGATGGATGAAAAATGTATAAATCCACTCTTCGCCTCAATTCCTCCACCTCTAGGCCAAAATTGACCTCAGCAATGTGTTTTCCATATCGAAAAGTTGAAGACCCGCTTCAAATTCACCGAAAAACTTATAGGAAAACGGAAACCCGCCACCACCTCATTGCTGCCGCTGCCACTGTTCCTCCACTGTCCAACGAAACCCGAAACTACCAACGCCAACATGTTCCTCTCGTCGCGGTGATCGATTTTGACATACAACTTTGGCGATTTGGAGAAGAAATGAGTGAGTTATGATGAATTAAAAGTGTAGGATTTCTCAATTTTCATGTGTATATACATTGCATATGTATGTATCTAGATCTCTCTCTCCTCCCACCTATCCGTCATTTTCAACTCTTAAAAAGGCAGAAATTTTTTTTTTTAATAATATTACTCTTAGCCCCACAAAGATGTACTATATAACATATAACCCCAAATATTTTGTATAGATTACAAAAAAATCCCTCAAGGGTACTATCGGAACTTTACATACAAAAACCAACGGAACCCTAACGGTCCTAAACGGCTGAGGTAAATTGTTAGACGGAATATACCTCAGGGGGTTTATTGTAATTTACACAAAAACGTGGGTGGAATTGTAATTTTGCCAAACCTCAGGGGAGGTAGATGTAATTCGCCTAAAAAATAATTATATTATATTTAATAATTATATGTAAATACTTTTGAGATTATAGTGCCTAATTACAAATACACGTGTATGTATATATAATATAATTTGAACTTATCAAATGAATTTAAAATATGTAATAATTTCAAGATTCCTAAATTTATAATCTTTAAATTCATATATACAAATGTGTGTGTGTGTGTGTAAAACAAAATATATTCATTTATGATTGATAAATAAATTAAGGTAGCAAACAACGGAAAAATTGTTGCAAAATGTATACAAAATAAAATATATAAGTTTATAATTCATATATAAGAACACAAAATATAAAATAAAATATAGAAACTTAGATACACACGCAAAAAAAACAAAAAACAAAACAAAACAAAATAAAACAATTGCACATATGAGACAGATTTACACACACCAACACACACTCAAATACACCAAGAAAATTCTGTTAATCGAACTGGGTAGACAATTATGGGTGTTGGCGATCAAATTTCGCTAATTTATAATATATATATATATATATTAACAAGTATAAATTAAAATATTAAATATTAATTAAATGTTCTATTTGACATTTTGGAATTCCCTAAATTTAATTCCAATATTAAATAGTTAATTTTAATTAATATTTTAATATTTATTTTACTGGCGAATGAGAGGTCGCCAAGTGTCAATATGAGGTGTTCCGACCAATTAAATCAAGTCTTGCAGCCCGAAAGTCCAAAACCAATTAAATGGTGACAAGTGGCGCATTTGGTCGCATGGACCAATCAAATAATGGTATGTAAATGATATTTCGCTCTTTAATAATAATTTATATTAAAGAGATAAATATCGAATAAATGGCTAGTAATCCAAAGACCATGCATAGACGCCTATAAATAGGGGTCATTTGGAGCTCAAAAAAAGGGGACATCAAGAAGTCTTCAATACACGGAGAAACAAGCTCACGAGCACACAACCTTCGTACGAGCTCTCAAAATTCTCAAGTCTTCAAATTGCAAGCAACCGCTACGACGACGTACTGCATCCACAAAGGCTCTACTTCGTCTTCAAAGCGCAAGTGCTTCAACGCCTTCGATTTCAAAACCGACCTTTGACTTCAAGGTAAATTGTGACTTCCATTCCGCAAATTTAGGGAGGAATCACATCACTCATCCGGGAACAAGCTTCAAGCCCTCGGAAACAAATTCGGAGAGAAGAATCAGGGGATTTAGTCTACTAGGAAATTATTTTCCTTTTAATTATATCCTTTCTTCAAATTTGAAATATTTGTCACATATTTTTCTTGTCTTGTACTTGTTTGTTTTACAGATACGAAAATTTTGTGTGAACAAATTTCTGGCACGCCCAGTGGGACAGAACCTAACCCTCATCTCTTTTCTCATCACAGACATATCAAATCATTTGTGCAGCAAGTTCAATGGCCCCTAAGAAGAATAACGTTGGTGTTACCATAAGGAACGACACTGACAAGCCTGCTGAGGATGCTGTCAATCAATCCTCAACCGAAGCCAAGGTCTTCGATTCTGAGTCCTTCCTTGATTCCAATCCTCCGAGCCCAACGGCATCTGCTGGCAAAGCGCTTCACTTTGCTGAGGCAGGCTCTGTAGACGACCAGTTAGCTCAAATGGCTCAAGCTATAGCAACCTTGCAAAAAACTATTGAGGATAAAGACTTCCAAATCACTCAGCTTATGGATAAGTTGGAGCAGTCAAACGTTGGAGAACCAAGTCACCGGCATCAACCTCCTCAAGTTCGAGCTGCATATGAAGGGCGAACTCATGAAATACTTCCAGAACACGAGCACATGCCAAGGCTTGAGCAATCAATCACCTCCATTGCCACATTGTCTGTGCAGCAACTGCAAGACATGATTGCCAACACCATAAAAGCTCAATATGGTGCCCCGACGCAGAATTATCCAAGGTATTCGAAGCCCTACACCAGACGTATCGACTCACTGAGGATGCCGATAGGCTACCAACCTCCAAAGTTTCAACAGTTTGATGGGAAGGGCAACCCGAAGCAACATGTCACACATTTCGTAGAGACATGCAACAATGCAGGAACTTATGGCGACCACTTGGTAAAGCAATTCGTGCGTTCGCTAAAGGGAAACGCTTTTGACTGGTATGTTGATTTGGAGCCTGAGTCCATCAACAGTTGGAATCAAATGGAGAAGGAGTTCCTCAATCGCTTCTACAGCACACGGCGCATCGTAAGCATGATCGAGCTAACCAACACAAGACAATGGAAAGATGAGCCAGTTGTGGACTACATCAACCGCTGGCGTGCGCTAAGCCTAAATTGCAAGGATAAGCTCTCCGAGATTTCTGCGGTGGAGATGTGCATCCAAGGAATGCATTGGGGGCTCCTATACATTCTCCAAGGAATCAAGCCTCGCAACTTTGAAGAGCTAGCTACTCGCGCCCATGACATGGAGCTCAGCATTGCTAATCATGAAACTAACTTCTCTGCGAAAGACCAGTGGAAGGAAAAGAGAAGTATAAAGAAGAATGATGACTACAATGAGTCATCCGTGAAAGAGTCCATGCTCGCCAAAGCAACTCATTTCAAAATCCCTGCCGGCAATAACAAAAGTGGAGGAAAGTTAGAAAATCAACACATCCCAAATGAAAGACGTCGGCTAACACTAAAAGAGATGCAAGGGAAGGAGTACCCGTTCCTAGACTCTGATGTCTCCCACATATTTGATGAGCTCCTAGCAAGAAAGCTAATTCAGCTACCAGAACCAAAGCGCCCCGAAGAAAGCGTGAGGGTGATCAATCCAAAGTACTGCAAATACCATCGAGTCATCAGTCATCCTATTGAAAAATGCTTTGTGATTAAGGACAAAATCATGGCACTAGCGAAGGATGGGAAGATAATCCTTGACAATGAAAATGCTGCAGACGCAAATATTACTAGTATCACAACTATTGTAAGTGCAAATGATATCCCTGAAGTCAAGAAAAGTGTCGTTTTGTCACCTACACTCATGGGGGCATTGACAACGATCCAATTTGGGAGTTTTGACCCTCATATGGTTGAAAATATGTGTGTTGATGCAAACACTAAATCAATGACAAAGCCTTCTACTAAAAATGATGATGGCGGCGAGTGGACTCTGGTGACTAGCCAAAGAAAACAAATGCAACGCGTCAAGCAAATTCATCAGACATGGTCAGGAAATCCAACTCCAATTAAGCACAAGCACCATGAGTCAATCAAAAGCTCTAAAACTAAGCATGTTGGGTCAAAGAAATCGTTAAGTAGCTGCAAGCGGGACCCCCTGACTTTAGCTGACTTCTTCACCGAGAGAGGTTTTCAGCCAAAAGTCAAAACAATGCATGCTACCCCTGATGAAGTAGGAGGCCAAAATTCTTCTTCTTCTTGTACCACCAAAATTCCTCAGGCCAATGAAGTGGAAGTCATTGTCAACTCATACTATATAAGTACTGCAGAAAAGACAAGAACACGGCCTCGCCGTCAAGTTATGAATCAGCTCAAAAAGTTCAATGAAGATGGTTTTGTACAGCTGACAAGATTCGAGTGGAAGCCAATGCTCGTCCCAATTATGAAGGCAAATGGATCAATGAGATGGAGTCTTATCTTCCAAATGCCAAGAATTCCTGAGAATCATGAAATGGTTGTGCCATCCCAAGAAGAAGCGGGGGGCAAATAATCTTCATCTTCAAGTTGCAAATGCTCCTGGATATGAGCATAAACTGTCTTATATAAAAAAAAATAAAGTCAATGTCAAATGTACTCCTTAACACGAGTATAAACTGTTAAAGTCAAATTCAAGTGTACTCCTTTACATGAGTATAAACTGTTAAAGTCAAACTCAAATTTACTCCTTAACACGAGTATAAACTGTCAAAGTCAAATTCAAAGTGTACTCCTTAACACGAGTATAAACTGTTAAAGTCAAATTCAAAGTGTACTCCTTAACACGAGTATAAACTGTTAAAGTCAAATTCAAAGTGTACTCCTTAACACGAGTGTAAACTGTTAAAGTCAAATTCAAGTTTACTCCTTTACACGAGTATAAACTGTTAAAGTCAAACTCAAATTTACTCCTTAACACGAGTATAAACTGTTAAAGTCAAATTCAAAGTGTACTCCTTAACACGAGTATAAACTGTTAAAGTCAAATTCAAAGTGTACTCCTTAACACGAGTGTAAACTGTTAAAGTCAAATTCAAAGTGTACTCCTTAACACGAGTATAAATTGTTAAAGTCAAATTCAAAGTGTACTCCTTAACATGAGTATAAACTGTTTAAATCAAATTTAAGTAAACTCCTTGACATGAGTATAAAATGTCAACAAATTCAAAAAAGATTGCTCCTGACGCACGAGCCTAAACTGCATCAAACTCCTGACCCGCATGAGTATAAACTGTGTACGGTATCCACCAATGGTAATGCATGTGGTTAAACTGCTAACATACTCCACTGAAGGTATTGCATGTGGCTAAATATAAAAAATACTCCACCTGGTTCAGGATGGCTAAGCAATGGATACTCTTGGCCCACATAAGTATAAACTGTGTACGGCTCCCCCTCAAAATTATCTCGATTTTTGAACTACATTATGACTTGATCCTTTCATTGGGTATTACATCACCAAGCCTCTGAGCAGATTGTATTCCAAGTTCAACAAACTTTAGCTGCGGTCAACAAGCTTTGAGCTAGCTGTACGGTCAAGTTCATAAATCTCTGGACGTGGTCAACAAGCTTTTGAGTCGGCTGAATGATCGGATCCACAAATCTCCAAGATGCGGTCTTCAAGCCTTCAAGCCGACTGCACTCTTCATGTGTTCTTGCAAGTTCTACAAGTCTCTGGTTGCGGTTAATAAGCTTTTGAGTCGACTGCACGATCAAATCTACAAATTTCTAAGACACAATCACCAAGCCTTCCAGCCGATTACATTTGAAGTTCTACAAATCTGCGTGGTGCGTACATCGAGTCTTTGAGCATGCTGGACTACTAAATCTCTAGAGCACGGTCTCCTTTCAACTTCGGGGTAGAGCTCATTACGGGATAATCTTCTCTGCGGTGGGAATGGTCTCTTTACTTTCTTCAATAATCTCACATATTCTTGCCCGGACGTGGTGAAAAGTCTGGCTATTCGTTTGCTCACAGGAATACTTGCATTCTTGGAGATGCTTGGAAATATCGGGTTAATGTCATCAACTACAAGGGTGAAGGTGCAAAGCTAGCAGGCCACGTGTGCCGCCAAATATACGTCTTCCTTCAAACTCTCTGTGATGTCAAGCTTCGAGAATAACTCTCCTTCCGCCATGGACCATCCTTCGTGAGCACCAAAGTCGCCAGGTGAATTGTAAGTTGGCTTCAAACGGGCCGACTTCTTCTCTTTCCGCGGTGGTGGTTGGAAATACTTCACGTCTTTCTTGCACCAAAAGCTCACCCAATCGCCGACAGTTACTAGAGAACATTGACCTCTGTTGGCGCTCCCTTGCAGTAGATGGAAGGCATGAAACAAGCACTTGCAGCAGCGACAAATGAATATCTTCCCGTTCTCATCAACTCCATTCAATTCTACGGCACTGGGAACCACTTCGTCATAAAGAAGTCCCGTCACTGGAAGGCTTGCCAGGGTGCGCAAATCCCACAACGATATGATAAATCTCATCAACTTGTGTTCGCATCAACTGAGGATGTCCTTCGTCCACTCCCAATAGACTCTGACATACTCGAACCCACCGGTGAGTTGAATAGGGTGCCCCCACTTGACCTTGCCTTCTATGATGTGCCGATCAAATATTGGTGAGAAGCTTGGCTTGTTTGCTTGTTGGTGATGGGTTGTTCGCAAAATCCACGCCTTGGATGTCTCGCTTAAAGAAACTTCTCGGGGCAATCCTCCGGATTCGGCAATCTCGAGCATTGCGAAAGGCTCATCGAATTTTTCGATATGAGGCAAAGAAGATGCATCGATAACTCCAGAAGGGTTGTGAGTATCCTGAGGCGGGGCCCGCCTCTTCCTAGACGATCTCAAAGGAGGTTCTTGATACTTGAGGGGTCCTTTAAACCAAAAGTCGATCCAGTCAGAGATAAGAACGCCGTCGGTATTCTTTGGAAGCTTGTGATATGCGAAGAATAAGTATTTGCAACTCCGTGGTAGAGAAGGACTGCGTGTAGCATCGCCAAGCATCTCCCTGGCAGACGGAATGACCTCGTCGTAGAAATCTCCACGTATAGGTAGACCGCTCAATCCGCGAAGATCCCACAAAGAAATAGACAGCTCTCCGATTGCGGTGTGCAGAGTGTTTGTAGAAGGGCACCACATCTCGAGGAAGGCCTGAAGGATGGGCTTGTGACAAACGTATGTGAAGAGTGAGGCATGGACGGTTGTACGGATCTTGGCACGGCGTAGGACATCCTCCTGATAGGCTAGCATGTACTCTGTCCACTCCCAATAGCCGACGTGAAAAGGTACCTCACCAAACCTAGATGGTGGAATCCTCCAAGAGCCTCCGCTGACGCTAAGATAATGGTTTGGAAGTGAAAATTCTGTACATGTAGCTTTGATGTTGTGAAGCGAGGATTTCAAAAGAAGGAATCTCGAACGGGGTGAAGGACCAAAAAGTGGATCCACTATGTCCTTAATCGCCTTTTCTGGCCATTGGGATAGATGCATAAACTTGTCGAACGATGGAGACGTCGTAGGTTGAGTGCTGATTGTCGGCTTATGGATCGCCAATGAAGTGCTTTTGACTTTGAGGCCATCCTTGTCACTTCCAATAACTATATGGGGAAAAGATTCTACGTGATCCTCAATATACATCTTGTAATATCTGATATGCCTGCGAGAAGGCAATATATATAAATATAAATATGAGGAAATAAAAAAAAAACACAAAAAAGGGAAAAAGGAAAGAAAAGAAAATCTATTCATCATCATGAACAAAAAAAAAAAAAAACAACAGGTGCAAAAAAAAAAAAATGAAAACAAATCGCAACAAAGAAGTTATTAGTGTGCGGAGACTAGGGCGACTTAGGCTGAAATTTTCATTCTTCACGTCAATTACCAGCTGGTACGAGTAGAGGGGTACCACGCTGTTGATACTTCACCCATGAATTGATAAAATAGAGAAGGGCTGATTACGGGATTAGCAGCAGAAATCGCTTCTATATATGCTTGGTTACTGAGTCAGTATATCAGATTTATCATCAAGTTCTTATGTCAAATAGGATTAAGGATGGTCGCTTACCTCGTTTGGTTCTAATTAGATATTGAACTCTAAATAGAGTAAACTAGGCAGAGTCTTAAATCCTTCGGTCCTAGCGTGCAACTGTGATGAAATATTTCAGAACAAAAAAAAAAGGGAGCAGAAGCAGGTAAGGGATAGAGGCTCAAGCGTGATGTGTATATGAACATATGTTCATAGAGACATTTTATCAAGCAATTGATATGCAAGTCAAAGAAAAAAAAAGGATGTAGTAAGAGAATCGAGACACCTGAACAAGCCTATGCAAATCAAAGAAAAAAGAATAGAGGTTGCAATAAGAGAATCAAGACGCCTCCACAAGCCTATACGACTACCCTCAGTATTCTCAAGCTGCAAATTTTAGCTCCATAAAGAACCCTTTTATAGGTTTCTTTGTGGGGAGTTGTTCGATTTAAGTTAGATTAGAGTTTCTCCAAGTCGACTAATTTGATTTACAATCCTAATTGGAGAGTTAATCATTAAGAGTCCTTAATTTTCCAGCAGATTGATCGGATAAGCGTGAGAAGACAGACTTTGTTTCCATGAGTTCAAAGCTATCAAATGTCTTATTTGACAATAGAAGTCTGATATGTTAAAAAATATATATATATATATATATATTTGAAGACTTTTTCCTTTTAAATCATGGCTGGATGGTTAATCATTGTGATGGAATTGGATAAGGAAAGCAGGAGTCAAAACTTTGTCCGAAAGTTGAAGTCTGATACTACATCAAATTCCAATATGTATTTGGTTTGACTAAGCATTATGGAGATATTGGGATTGCTAGTAAAGAATCCGAATCTTATGGGCAAGGGATACTAGGCTGCAAATTAAAAGGTGTTTTTTTCATCCGGAAGCAATTGGTCTCTTTCAATTTGATCTTGGGCCGGATTTTATGGGCAAGAGAAATTTGGGCCAAATAATGGCCAAGAGAAAGTCTTGCAATAGGATTGCCAACTTGGGCCGAATTTCATGGGCAAGAATAAATTTTGAAATTGTGTTGCCAAATCATGGGCCAAATCTCTTACAAGTTTAGAATTGAGGCCCGAATATATATATATATATATATATTTATATATATTCAAGTGGAAAGATTAATGGACCCATTTTGTCAAAGTCCATAATCAATGCTCAGGTACTTCAAGTCTCGTCTCATTCGCAAATATTCGGCATGTTCTTCGCCGAGCCTTAAAGTAGGGGGCATTTGTTGGCGATTAAATTTCGCTAATTTATAATATATATATATATATATATTAACAAGTATAAATTAAAATATTAAATATTAATTAAATTTTCTATTTGACATTTTGGAATTCCCTAAATTTAATTCCAATATTAAATAGTTAATTTTAATTAATATTTTAATATTTATTTTACTGGCGAATGAGAGGTCGCCAAGTGTCAATATGAGGTGTTCCGGCCAATTAAATCAAGTCTTGCAGCCCGAAAGTCCAAAACCAATTAAATGGTGACAAGTGGCGCATTTGGTCGCATGGACCAATCAAATAATGGTATGTAAATGATATTTCGCTCTTTAATAATAATTTATATTAAAGAGATAAATATCGAATAAATGGCTAGTAATCCAAAGACCCTGCATAGACGCCTATAAATAGGGGTCATTTGGAGCTCAAAAAAAGGGGACATCAAGAAGTCTTCAATATACGGAGAAACAAGCTCACGAGCACACAACCTTCGTACGAGCTCTCAAAATTCTCAAGTCTTCAAATTGCAAGCAACCGCTACGACGACGTACTGCATCCACAAAGGCTCTACTTCGTCTTCAAAGCGCAAGTGCTTCAACGCCTTCGATTTCAAAACCGACCTTTGACTTCAAGGTAAATTGTGACTTCCATTCCGCAAATTTAGGGAGGAATCACATCACTCATCCGGGAACAAGCTTCAAGCCCTCGGAAACAAATTCGGAGAGAAGAATCAGGGGATTTAGTCTACTAGGAAATTATTTTCCTTTTAATTATATCCTTTCTTCAAATTGAAATATTTGTCACATATTTTTCTTGTCTTGTACTTGTTTGTTTTACAGATACGAAAATTTTGTGTGAACAATGGGTTCAAGCATCTAAAGCTATTTCTAACCTCAATATGGAGCATAACTCACGGGAATGAGGAAGGAGGTGGTTGCGCCGGAGTTGTACCTTTTTTTTTTTTTCTTTTGCCTCTTCTTTTCCTCTCTTTGTTTCTTTCTTTCTTTTTCTTTTTCTTTCATCTCTAAATTTAGGAGTTTCAAAAACGGTCTCTTTTTTTATTTTTTATTTTTATTTTCTTTGTTTTTCATCGAAGATGATTTTAAAAATGTCAAAAATTTGGACTGCCAATGTGATATCGTTATGTTGGTTTCCTATTTGGCTATTCTCTTTTGTGCTAGAAAAACAAAATGATTGCTAAGCCATGCACCAATTCAGGATAATTGGAGGAAAAATTGAAGAAGTTTTCAAATCGATCTCCTATTTGATCAGATAATGTCTTTTATTTTAAAATGGTATTTCATCCCTATATAAAATTTTGAATTGTTGCCTTCCAACGAAATAGATAGGAATAGGGCAAGTTTAAGTAGTGTGCAATATGTGCGGTTGTGTCAAAGTGTTTAATGCGAGAAACACATAAAAAAAAATGAAAAATAGAGTAAAATAAGTGACAAATTGCATTGTAGACTAACCACGCATGCATAATTTTTTGTATCTTCTGCTTGGCAGCAGCTTAGAGACAAAGGTGCACATCACACGTATTTACCACTCTTCTGGTCACCTATTGTTACACCATTTATGCCTGTTTTTATGTGGAGATTAATAAGAGATTAGCATCCCGTTGACACGAGAAAGTGGGAAAAAAAGTATTAGTTTGGCATCCAAGAGTGGCTGTTGTCATGATGAAGTATCCATTGCTCACCTTTTCTTAACTAGCCAATGTGGGAGTTCTGTATGGAGTTATGTTTGTACTTTGTTTGGTATGAACATACCTCAAGAAAGGTCTCATTTTCGCTCCCTATCCATACATGATGATTTATCTGGGGTGAGAGGATCTATGCAAAACATAGAAACAAAGATTTCTCCTCCAAGGAAATCATCAGAAATGTTCTCTCACACCTTCATCTACCATACCCCAGTCGATTGCTATTTGTCAAGTACTGGAGGAATGATAAATTGGTTGCGGTACGTTTAAAACTTGATTACAACATCACTTACTCATATAAAGTTTGTTTAGTACATTGGATCCCACCCCAAATCCCTAGGATGAAACATAATACAGATGGTGCTTGCAAGGGTAATCTAGGTATTCTTGGGGCAGAGGGAGTTCAAAGGAATTCTGAAGGGCTTTATTGTATTTTTAGGACAGTTAAGATGCCACATTTCGATTTGAGGACACTTTTTATTGAGGGTGGCAAATGTAGGACAAGAACTTTCTATTTTTTTGCAATGTTAGGACTCCGGCCAATTTTCTGGCCATCTTTACCGGAAAATGACACGTGGCGCACACATCATCACCGAAAAATGACATGGTACACACGTGGCTAATGGCGTGGCACACACATGGCGCATAAATATACATTTTTGATGATGATGTGTGCTCCACGTGTCATTTTCCGGCCAAAATGGCCAGAGTCCTAACATTGCAAAAAAATATAAAGTTTCTATCCTACATTTGCCATCACTAATAAAAAGTGTCCTCAAATTGAAAAGTGACATCTTAACTGTCCTAAAAAAACAATAAAGCCAAATTCTGAGGGGTCTATCGAATCTGCTTCTGCAAAGTTTTTGGGTGCTTGCACTAATGTTAGGGCTGAACTTGCTGCTGTGAATGAGGGGCTGACAAGATGTGCTGAATAGGGGCTGCAGTTTATTGTGGTAGAGGTGGATGCAGGCATCATACTCTCTGTCTTATAGTCTTCTCATGCTCATTGGTCTCATCTACATGTTATTCATAGAATCTCAATTTATAAGAATAAAAAGTTTAAAAAGAATTGACAAATTTTTTCCGATCATTTTGAAAAATCTCAATTTCGGTGGAGAGATTCACTTGCACCTTACTACTCAATAATTTCAGCAATTCTCCCATTTTGCCTCCAAAACTAGTGTTTTGGTACATGAATTGATGATGCATACTAAACAAATTTAACCAATAAAAGAAAATTGGAGAGTCTTGCCAAAGATTCCGAATCCTACCAATATATATGTCGACTAAAAAGTATATGTCGACTACACAATCTTCCTCATATAGTTCCTGGTAGGAATCTTTAACATGGTGGCAGGGGCCTAAATCCGAACCATCGATAGAGTAATTGAGTTGAATAACAAAAGATTTTATTGTTTAAGCATGTTATTCAGCTTTTGAAATAATGTTATTTTGCAATTTCGTGCACATCAAATACAAAATAGTTTATCTATAATAAAAACATATATATATATATATGTAAATACAAAACAGGAAGATATCAGTAGCAAAATTTTTTTCAACTTTTCTTTACTTAGTTTTCGAGCCTTGCCTAAGGCTTAGGGTCCAATCCCCAACACGTGATCGCAGGAACCTGAATCCCACACACTGTGCAGTGATTGTATTTTTATTTTTAATTCATGCATATTATCAACTTTTGGCCATAATATTATTTCACTATTTTCATGCACAACACGAGATATAAAATATATTATTTATAACATAAATACGTAAAGAGCAAATTATCCCGATTTTGCTTTACTTTATTTTGGAGTTGGGTCTAAGGCTCAACATCCCACATTTCCTCCAAGTCCAATCTTGTTGGCCTCAAATTCACTTCTAGGAAAACTTTCATATCCACCTCCTATGGATTTGGCATCATTTATTGTGGCTCCATCCATCTTCTTAGCTGAATTAAAACCAACAAAATAATTTAGTCTATCAATTGATTTTTCTTTAATATTTCAATAATAACTAATAAGGTTATCAAAAGTATCATGTATGGTGTGATGCGCGTATGAATGCATCTTTTGATGAAAAAGGTTATGATACAGATGTTAATTAATTAACATAACATAAAGCTCCATTTTAGTGGAAATGAAATAATTCTTGGTGAGAGAAAATTTGTCTATGTTCCACATTCAGTATTGCTATAGGATCTATTAATGAAAGTTAATAGTTCACTGCCATAGTTTTGGTGGAAGGAATTTTCAAATATATATATTAGAAAATAGAATATTCTTATTTGTCCCCGCAAGAACAGTTAATTTTATGACTCTAATATTTCTTAATTAAAATATTTAAGACTAATATCATAAAAAATTTTAAAAATCACATTTGACATTTCATAATAAGTTGAAAACATGTCACTGACCATATCAGCACGATAGAACAAGTGCCTTCGCGACACAATTCTTTTTATATACCCTTAGATCTTGAATGAATTAGTGAAAGAATCGACCATCATAAGAAGTTTAAATTAAAATCTCTTTGTCCATATATATATACACACACGCACATTGATGATAGACATGTAAAAATCGAGAATGCTTACAAGTGTCAAGGCTATTGGACTCGGCCAGTTCCATAGTTGCCACTTTTGGAGAAATGAGAAAAATTAGAGACAAGCATAGGACAACTGAAACAATTACTTTAGAACCTATTTTTGGCAAAGACTTCAAGACTTGAAAATTGATGTGTTGATTATTAGAAGTAAAATTGAAGAAGGAACATTTCATCTTATTATTTGATCTCATCGTCAATGATACACCACGGTGAAATATATAGAACTGAGGAATAAGAAAAGAATGGAAAGGAAACTAATTACAGTATGGAGCTAATCATGACTAATACATAAAACTGAAAATATGGAGCTAATCTAGCTAATCTTGACTAATATGTAAAACTGAAAATACGGAGCTAATCATGACTAATATATAAAACTGAAAATATGGAGCTAATCTAGCTAATCTTGACTAATATGTAAAACTGAAAATATCTATTAGTTAATATGCCCCCTCAAGGTGGATGGTAAATGTCAATAACATCCATCTTGGAGAGAAGAGTCCGAAGTTGGGGAGCAGATAAAGCCTTTGTGAACATGTCAGCGAGTTGCTGATCACCACGAATAGGAATCAACTTGATAGAACCATCAGCGACCTTATCTCGCACAAAATGACAGTCGAGTTCGATGTATTTTGTGCGTTCATGAAATATGGGATTGGATGCAATGTGAATGGCGGCATGATTGTCACAATAGAGAACGGCAGGAGATGGAAGCCGAATCTGGAAATCCCGAAGAAGTTGTTGGAGCCATAATAACTCACTCGTAGTAACAGCAATCGCCCGATATTCAGCTTCCGCGGAAGAGCGGGAAACGGTGCTCTGTTTCTTGGCTTTCCAGGATACTAAAGAGTGGCCAAGAAACACACAAAACCCACTAGTGGAACGACGAGTATCCGGGCAAGACGCCCAATCAGCATCCGAAAAAGCTTGCAACTGTAAAGGAGAAGAAGAAGGGAAGAGGATACCTTGACTAGGCTGGGATTTGAGATAACGAAGAAGATGATGCACTACATGAAGATAAGGAAGGCGAGGTTGAGAAACGAATTGACTCAGCCGTTGGACAGCAAACGTGATATCAGGTCTAGAAAGAGTCAAATAGAGAAGTTTGCCAATTAAACGCCGATATTGAGAACTATCAGACACGAGATCACCATCAGAAGTAGAGAGTTTGATATTTGGATCCATTGGAGTAGAGACTGGCTTAGATGCAAGAAACCCAGTGTCCTCAAGTAATTGCAATGTATAATTACGTTGGGCAAGAACAATGCCTTTCGGAGAATGAGCAATTTCGAGCCCGAGAAAATATTTCAAGGAACCCAAATCCTTGAGCTTAAAATGGTCTTGCAAAGCAGATTTAAGAACAGTAATAAGAGATAAGGATCGTCAATGATACACCACGGTGAAATATATAGAAATGAGGAATAAGAAAAGAATGGAAAGGAAACTAATTACAGTATGGAGCTAATCATGACTAATACATAAAACTGAAAATATGGAGCTAATCTAGCTAATCTTGACTAATATGTAAAACTGAAAATACGGAGCTAATCATGACTAATATATAAAACTAAAAACATGGAGCTAATCTAGCTAATCTTGACTAATATGTAAAACTGAAAATATCTATTAGTTAATATTGATAATAGTTGTTTGGGATAATATATTTATAGAGAATTCTTTCAAGAGTGGTGTTAATCAAATTATTAGAGGTATGCTGAGTGAGCCAAGATTTAGGCACCTACTGAAGCAATCAAATTTTGACACTTTATAATGTGGCACCATAAGTATATTATAATTCAAATTAAAGATAATTTGTTGAGACATTTTTTATAATGTGTCACACTAGGTACTGATGCGGTTCGGATTTGGTTGGTCCACATGTCCGAATACTGCGCACTTCGAAATAGTATTTGCTGGTGGCCCACCTGCTGAAGAGGGAGGAACGCACGTGAGACTAGCCGGTTTTGCCCCGGCGTAGGCTCTTCGACGCTCAAGTCAGTGGTAGGTTCAAGAAGAAGAAGAAGATGAATAGTAATATCAGCCTTGTTTTGTGAGGCAAAATGAGTGTCTT
Organism: Petrea volubilis; assembly: GCA_026212405.1. Classification (NCBI taxonomy): domain Eukaryota; kingdom Viridiplantae; phylum Streptophyta; class Magnoliopsida; order Lamiales; family Verbenaceae; genus Petrea; species Petrea volubilis. Next base: position 3,447,985 of record CM047880.1, read on the forward strand.
ACCCTTGAGTGGAGAGCCGTATGGAGCTTTTATATGAGAGTGAGGAGCCTGATGTGACGTGGTTGGTGGGATCCGGTCACCTTTAACTCTGTAGCTATTATAATAAGTGCCTTTTGTCCCCCTTTTTCCAGTCTTTTGGCGGCTGCTCTCACTCATCATTAATGAGGGGTCATACCCGGCATTAAATGGATATCTTGGGCATTTATGACCAAGGATTGTATTTATGACTTGGCATTTAATGTGCCCACGTCTGATGGGATGGACCCATGTGCCAACGTGATGCAGTAGGTGGCAGTGGGCTGCACCTGTCAGTAATCTCCAGCTGTACTCGTCCCGCCAAAGTTCCCATCTTTGCAACGGTTAAGTCTGGGATTTGGCCCTCGATGGGAGCGCCATCGAGGGCAATCTCTCCCTTCGAGGGCACCCTTGCTAACCTGTTGTCTTGTGGGTTTTCAAGGGAACGAGGCTGGCGTGTGCGTGTGTGCCCTTTCGAGGGCCTTGACGGCTTCGAGGGCGGCAATTCCATACTTGGCGGATTTGTGACTTTTGGTAGACTGCGATGACGTGGCATGGTGAAATGGCACTTGACTCATCATTAGCCCCCCACTCTTGAGTGTGACGAGGACATCAGCCTTCAAGAGTGCATTTATGAGCAGGATGTCAGACGTCCTTTCGTTTTTTGAATTTGAAACGCCATTAGGGCATGAAGAGCCGCACCTTTTCAGCCTGTCAGCCCACGCGTCTATTTGGGGGGACGTGTCATGTCCCCACCCATTAATTTTGGGCGGCCGAAGGGTTTTCACGCGAAAGGGCGTGTTCTGTCGCCATTATTGCAGGCTTTTTTGGGTCATCGCGCCCGAGGTGCCATAATGGTGGGTGATTTCCCGTATAACCTATAAATAGTTGCAGGTTTCACCACAATCCGATTTTTTCTTCTGCCTGCTATACTTATTCAGACAACTGGCTTAAGGATTTCCACCATATTCACGACATTCTCAAGTTTTCATCGCTATTTCAGGTGAATCCCCTTTTCCTTCTAAAATTTCCCCTTCTTTTTTGTAAAAAACCCTAGCCGCCATGGGACCCAAGAGAAAGATACTGGATGATTCTGACCCCACACCTGAGGACTTGGCGGCGGAGAGGGAGGTTCGCCTCCCCTCCCAGTCGGTTTCAGGCACTGGGGCGGGTCGCGCTAGTGAGGACACAGGAGCTACGCTCGCCGGGGCACCGTCAGAGGGCGGCACGAGAGGAGAGGCACCGGGCAATGCGCCAGAGGAGGTTCGCCCCCACCCCAGGAGGAGGACGTCGGGGCCCGCTAGGGGGGACGCAGGACCGAGTGGGTCCCCGGCAAAGAGCCCAAAAGCACGAGGCACCGGAATGGGCAGATTTCAGACAGCCTCCCTCCCCCGGGATATGACCAGCAACATCACGGTGGCGGAGGTCGACAAAATCAGGGAGGAGTATGGGGTCCAGTTCCCTATTCATATGCTGGGCCCAACGGAGAACATGGTGGAGCCAAGGGAAGGGTGTGTGGCCCTCAATCTTCATCACTTCGAGGCGGGATTGCGCCTTCCTTTTCCTCCCGAAGTCCGGCGATTACTGGAGTTCACTGGGGTTTGCCCATGTCAATTGGTGCCGAACTCCATCATGATCATCATTGCCTTCGTGGTGATCATGAAGTGTCTAAAGGAAGAGGCCAGCCCCGCTAATTTTTTTGGAGTTTTTTAGATCGAACGAATCGGTTCGGTCGGGCCCCGACGAATCGGCGAATGATGAGCCCGGATTCCTGTATTTATCAGCCCGTTCTGGCTCCTCGAAGGTACTGGACGGCTTCAAATCCTCCCACGGGTCGGGATGGAAAAGGAAGTTCATCTTTGTGGAGGATCGAGGGCAGTTGGGTATGCCCTCGACTTGGCGTCAGCCTCCTATACTTAATCGGAATCAGTTCCACGAGGAGCCAAGCTTTGACGAGGGGAAAGTGGAGGACTTGGCGAAGATGGGGAGGATGTGCGCGGTTTATCTAACCTCCGAGGACATACTTCGCGCGTGCCGCCTCTCGAGCGCCACTGGTGACCCCGGCCCCGGCGAGCGTCCCGGTACGCGGTGTCAACCCTTTATCGAGAACCACCTTAGGGCCTAAGTCTTCTTCCCCTCGTTTTTTCTACATTTTATATTGTTTCTCGAGGTTCTTGCAGGATAATAGTCTTCTCTTTTTGCAGCTTTACAAATTCTCATGGACACACGCAAAGCACTGTTGGCGAGGCTCGATCGCCAAAGGCGCCAAACCCAGCCCCCGCGACCCAGGGTGACGCCGTTTCACAGACCCGTCACTCAGAAGGCGAGGAGGCCAAGAAAAGATATCGGGGCCGGAGAGGGTTCCAACCAAGGGGTTGGGGCCTCCGCGGAGGAAACAGGGGCTGAGATCCCTCGATCATCCGAGGGGACTACACCAGCAGAGGGGGCGTCAGCGGCCGAAGAGGCGACGGCCCCAAGGGGCGATGAGGGTGGCCCACCGCCCACGGAACAAGCAATGCCTCAAACAGAGGCTCCCACTTCGGTGCCGACTCCAGCTCCCAGGGCATCGGCTCCTGCCACTACTATTCCAAGGCCTTCGCTAAGGCCATCGTCAACTGGGGCTCCCAACGAGGCTTCGCCTCGAACTAGGACGAGTTCTGCCAGCCCCCCCACTGGGACAGCACAGTCAGCGCCTTCAACCCGGCCAAGTCCCAAGGGTACCGCCCCTTGAAGGGTTTTGCCAGGGGTCTCCATCCGCGAAGGGGTCACTGAGGGCTCTCGGAAGAGAGCGGCGGATGAGGAGGCTGCTTGGGGGGCCAAAAAGCAGAAGCCAATCCCCACGGGAAAAGGCAAACGGGTGGCGAGCCCCGTACCCCCGGAGTCGGACAAGGAGGACGAGATACTCAAATGTGTAGACGCGGGGCCCAGCAATCCTGTCCACCTCGATCACCACCACTCTAATCTTCGTATCATCGGGATAGGGGCCAACGAGACTGATACGAAGATGAACTTGGCCCTTCTTCGGGGTCTTCAGTTTCCCAACGACCATCGGGCTCTATTGACGTGCTCCATGGCTGATCTGGAGACCAATCTGGCCAACGCCCTAATTGGGGTAAGGATACACGCCCCAAACTTCATTCATCCATTTTTATTTTTTTTTTGAACTCATTATTCATCTGTCGACTTTCTGGACAGGTGGTTGCCCCCTTGTCTCACCATTTTCTCCGCCGTACGAGCGTCTTCCGGCGGGGGAAGAATAAGTACAAGAGGCTCCTCCGAGAGGAGAAGAAAAAGAATAAGCAGGCGCCTGCTGAGATAGAGAAGTGCCTTGAGGAGACCGAAGTCCTTGCTGGGGAGCTGGCCTCGACAAATGATAATCTTCGAGGGCAGTAGCAGGAGAGTCAGCAGCTCCTCGAATCTGCCCAGACTCGCATTGCGGAGCTCGAGAAGAAATGTGCGGGTCTGGACGACGAAGTCAAGCGCACGGCCCAAGCTTGGGAGGAAACGCGGGAGTTGTACGAGCGGGCCGAAATGGCTCGTGACTTTGCGAAAGATCACCTCGAAGTGGTTAACAATAAAGTTGCCGAGGCAGAGGCCAAGGCTTTCCGCAACTATGGGGAAGGCGTCAAGGCGGGGTTTCAAAGAGCGGAATGGATATTCCCCGCACGATGTCATAAGAGGATCAAGCGGGCCTTCTCGAGGTTCTTCGTGAGCAAGGCGTTCAACTACATCAGGACGTACCTCGGTTTCCAGGATTCTGCGGAGGCCGTAGAACTGGTCCTCGATCAACTCCAAACTCGAGGCGAATTAAGAGAGGACTTTGATCGAGAGTCGATGGGGCTCTCCTTTGACCGCAGTGGGGCGCCGGTGGATGAGGCTTCGCCTTCGACGGGGAAGTCCAAAGAGTTCGACTTCCAAGGAAGCGAATTCAACTTTGCCTTCCGCCGCCTCGAGATTCCCACGCCAGAGACTGCGAGGGGCGAGTCATCGGGGGAGGAGGACGTTCAAATGCCTTCTATGCCGGCCCCCGAGACCTGGAAAGAACAGATGGCCGAGCCTAGCACTCCCAACGACCCCGAGGACGGGAATGGAGAGGACGGAGCGGGGGCATTTGCTGGTGACGGGGGCGAAGAGGGTTAGGAGGATAGGCCCGTCGAACTCAGCGACTAGGTCCAGTTAACCCCCACCCTTTTTATGTAATCTTCCCCCCCTATTTTTTGTTTTTGCCCGCTTAAGTCCTTGTAACCTTTTCGCCCTCGGGCTCTTTTAATGAAATGGCCCACTCGAGGCTTCCCCTGTTAAGTAAAAAGATTAGTTCTCACGCCTTTATTACTGTTGTGTCTTTTCTCTATTTTTGTCGTTGAATGATACTTTGATGAAATCGAGAGGCGCTGTCTCATTTGTATGAAGTTAAATGAAATTGGTTAAATCATAAGTGGAATCGAGAGACACGGAAGTTTTATCATTGCGCCAAACCATATTTCACCAAGGCTTAATCGTAAATGTGCGATAACACTTCAAAGATAATCGAGAGGAAAGGGATTTTTATTAAAACATCTTTACATTCACTTTCCTCGAATCAAAAAGCATCCTCGATGCAAATTTCTACCAACTATCGAGGAGGGGGTCGAGCAAACTTATCTTATACATAGAATTTTCTGAGATTTGAAGCATTCCATGGTCGAGGTAGTTTCCTTCCTTCCATGTCCTCGAGCCGGTACGCATTATTTTTTGAAACCTTCACAACTCTGTAAGGTCCCTCCCAGTTAGGGTCCAATTTTCCCACGTGCTTGGATACTTCAACCTTTTTAAGGACCAAGTCACCAAGTTGGAAATTTCTGGGGCATACTCCTTTATTATATGCTCGGGCCATGGAGGCTCGATATTTTTGCATTCTCGACCAGGCTGCACCTCTTCTCTCCTCGAGCAAATTTAGCTCCGTGGCTCGATTCTCCTCATTCCTGGACTCATTGAAAAACACGACTCTAGCCGTGTCGTGCAATATTTCCGCTGGAATGACTGCCTCGGACCCGTACACTAAGGCATACGGGGAGTCTGCCGTTGCCGTTCGAGGGGTGGTGCGATAAGCCCACAAGACCCCCGGCAACTCATCCGCCCATTCTCCCTTGAAAGCACCCAGCACAGTTTTAAGGTTTTGGAGAATGATGCGGTTGGTTACCTCCACTTGGCCATTGGCTTGGGGATTTCCCACGGATGTGAACCGTTGCTCGATGCCATGACTCTGACACCATTCCGTCGTGGCTCGACTTTGAAACTGGGTGCCATTATCTGATATCAGCACTCGAGGGACCCCGAAACGGCAAATAATATTCTTCCATATGAAGGACCGGATCGAGGCATCGGTAATTTTGGGAACGGCCTCCGCCTCGACCCACTTAGTGAAGTATTCCACGGCCACTATGGCGAATTTTCTTTGGCCTTTTCCCATAGGGAAAGGTCCAACTACATCGATCCCCCATTGATCGAAGGGCCATGAAATCTCCACATTCACCATCTCGGCCACCGATTTGTGAGGAAGGTTGGCATAAAGTTGGCACTTCAGGCACTTCCGAGTGTAATCAAATGCATCTTTTAGAATAGTTGGCCAATAAAAGCCACTTCTCATAATCTTTTTGGATAGTGACCTCCCTCCGCATGATTCCCACAACTCCCCTCGTGAATAGATTGCATTACTTCTCGGGCTTCCGAGGGGAGGAGACATCTGAGCGGGGGTCCCAGAAAAGATTTCCGAAATAACCTTCCCTCGCTGTCCAAGGCATATCTCGCACACTGTCTTCTTAGCCTCCTCGACTGGTTTTGGTCAGAAATCTCTTCTCCCGACAAGAAGGCGCGAATCTCATCCTGCCAACTGGGTTCGAGGGGTTGGATAGGTAAGATAGGGGCGTCCCCCTTATGGATTGCAGAGGTGTTGAGAGTTTGAAACCTGACTACATGATCCCTTGTGCCTTTCAGGGCACTTGCAAATTTAGACAAAGCGTCTGCACGCTCGTTTTCTTCCCTCGGAATCTGCTCCAAAGTGAAAGATTTGAAACTTTCCTTCAGCTTGGAAACATATTCGAGGTACTTGGTCATCATGGCATCCCGGGCTTCATATATTCCCCCGATCTGATTGGAAACTAGTTGAGAATCTGTGAAGGCTCGGATATGGGAGACTCCTTCTCGAATTGCCAATTCGAGGCCAGCTATGAGGGCCTCATATTCTGCTTCATTGTTTGTGACGGAGAAATTGAGCCTGATGGCGAACTCCACCACATCACCATCTGGGCTCTGTAGGGTGATGCCAGCTCCCCCTCCTTGCGTGGTGGATGATCCATCTACATGTAGGAGCCAAGGGACGGTGATAGGCGGACTTTCTTCCGGCAACCCCACTCTTTCGAGGAGGAAATCAGCCAGCACTTGGGCTTGGATGGCGGTTCTTGGTTGATATAATATATCAAACTCCCTGAGCTCTATAGCCCACTTGATAAGCCGGCCCGACGTGTTAGGCTTTGAGATGACTTGCCGGAGAGGTTGGTCGGTAAGCACTACCATTGAGTGTGATTGAAAATACTGTCTCAGCTTCCTTGCGGAGTGGATGAGGGCCAACGCAAATTTCTCTATCTCCAGCTAGTTCTTTTCTGGCCCCTGCAACACTTTGCTGAGGTAATACACCGGTAGATGCTTCCGATCTCTTATGACCACGATTACTGAGCTGACCGCTTCTGGAGATACAGCAAGATACACGTACAACCTCTCTCCTGGGTTCGGTTTTGCTAGCAGAGGCGGGGTGGCCAGATATTCTTTGAGCTCGCGTAGGGCTTGCTCGCATTCGGGGGTCCACTGAAAATCAGGAACTTTCCTCAATTTCTTGAAGAAAAGGAGGTTCCTGTCCGCCGACCGAGATAAGAATCTGTTCAATGAGACAATCCGGCCGCAGAGCCTCTGGACGTCCTTGATGGATTTAGGGAACCCGATCTTTTGCAGAGCCTCGATTTTTTCTGGATTGGCCTCGATCCCCCTCTCGCTGACCATGTAACCCAGAAACTTCCCCCCTCGGACTCCAAACATGCACTTCGAGGGGTTGAGTTTCAAGCCGAATTCCCTTAGTACTTGGAAGACCTCTCTAAGGTGCTCGAGATGATCTCTTTCCTCCGGGCTCTTGACGATCATGTCATCCACGTATACTTCGACAATCCGTCCTATCAACTCTCTGAAGATAAGATTCACTAACCTTTGATATGTCGTCCCCGCGTTCTTGAGGCCGAATGGCATAACTAGAAA
>CM047880.1:3455780-3691016 GCA_026212405.1 Petrea volubilis
CTGCTCCAAACTCAAGTTAGAAAGAGCAATAGAAGCTTAAAGTCAGAATTGCCCACTGAAATCAATTAATGAAATTTTCTTGGTGTATTTTGAGTTGTGTGATAGGGTTTGTTGCGTGCACAATTGTTTTTTTTTTCTTTTCTCTATTTTTTTGTATCTAAGTTTCTATAATTTATTTTTTATTTTTTATTTTTTATATATGAATTATAAACTTACCTCTTTTATTTTGTATACATATTGCAGCAATTATTTTTTTGTTATTGGCTACCTTAATTTATTTATCAATAACAAACGAATATATTTGTTTTTTATATAACACATTCGTATGTACATAAAGATTATAAATTGAGGAATCTTGAATAATTACTTATTTTAAATTAATTTGATAAGTTAAAATTGTGTTATATATATACATGTATTTGGGATTCGGTACTATAATCTCAAAAGTATTTAAATATATTTTTATAATTATTGAATATAATAAAATCCCTTTCAAAAAAAAAGATAATTAATTTCTAATAATATGAGTGCACACCATCCACACACATATTTGTCGAAGCCTCTTTATCATGTTTGAGATGCATTTGCAATGAAAATTCTGTTGGAACTTTGAATTTTCTTTATTTGATTATTACTATTTTTATTTTTCAACAGAAAATTTCGTAGGAAAATCAAAATAATCCTTTAGTTACAGTAAAAAATAAATAAGAAAATATGACAATCCCTCAAATAACATTTCGTATAATCGTCTCGTATAAACATATATAGAGATTAATAGATAGTAATTAATTATTTTTATCGATTTTAACGTTTAACTGAGAAACATATATAATGGTTGTGCTTATACATACACACACACACACATACGCACGAATAATTGAAGAAAACTTGTTGTTGATTTAGCTAAATTGGGAAAAATGTCATATCAATTCAATTAAATTTGGGGAAATATCCAATTAACAAAATTGAACAGGGAGGAATATTCAGAATTATTATTATTATTATTACTATTATTATTATTATTGTTGTTGTTATTATTATTATTATTATTATTATTATTATTACATATAATAACCTTAGAAACAAGACTTGCCAAAATATTTTAACCTTGGCTAACCATCTTAAGGATGCAAGAAGATTATGTTCTTTAGATACAGTCTAGTATTCATGTTTGATGATCCTGTTTTGCCCACTCAAGCTGTTTGGAAGTTGTTTCAGGGCCGTTTTGGATAGTTTATATAGGATCCCAAGACAGGTCTAAATGATTGTGTAAAGCCTTGAGAATCAACGACAGGCTTGATGATTTTTGTAAATTTTTCTTTTGAAAAACCTCTTGATGGCTGAATTGTGCTTGAAGATAGCTGGGTAGCTTATGGTATCAGAGCCATGTTGTCAAGTTAATTTAGTTTATATATTGTTTAACATACACCTTTTTTGCATATAATCATGAATATCTTTAGATCTAATAAGGATACTGTTAAAAACAGTATGAAACCAGAGGTAGATATACCCCAAGATTTAAATTTATTAATAATAAATTATTATTACATATTATTATATATTATTATTATTATTATTTGACAATACTCCTAATTTTTTTAACTAATTCATTGTCATGTTTTACTCTAATTTTTTTTATTGTAAGGACACTATAAAAGTTGTAGTCAATTTAGTTTTTTTCTAATAAGTTTTAAGAAGAATTGATTCAGTTAATTAATTATAATTAATTATAATAGATAATTTGATAGATTAATTGTAAATTCAATGAAACCAAGCATAAATAAATTAATAAAATTGAATTAATAAATTAGGTAAATTTCAAAATCATATAATAAGTAAAAAGAAAAGAATTGATGAATAAAGTATTTTAATGGTCTGTCAAAGTAACACTCCTCCTTGGCAATATTGGAGGTGGAGGTATGAACCCCTACTTACGTAAAAATGTGTTTGCTCGTATGCATGTGGTAGGGCTCTTTGGAGGCACATATGATTGCCATAATGCAGATCCGGGTTCGGGTCCAGTGTGTGGTGAAGGGGTCATATTCAAAAAGGGGAGAAACTATCATATTTAAAACTATCAAAAACAAATTCTGGCAGATTGTCGTCGACATTCCATTGAAGTTTTTTGAGTATAAGTAATTTTTATAAAATAGTTCTAAAACAAATTCCATTGTAATTTCGATTATTAAAAAATGTATTTTCAACGAAATTTTGGTCGATATTTCGTCGAAAAATTCTCAAAATCTATCAATACCGCAAAGGGCTTACTGATAAGTTACTGACAATTAAGTCGTCGAAAAATCTTTTTGATTGTGATTGTTCTGACAAAACATTTTGGTCGTTGTTTTGTCGCTTTTCTGTCGGAAATCACTCTTCCGATAGCTTGTCGACAATTTTCAAATGAAACATTGCATTGGCAAATATCGTTATTCTTGTAGTGAAGGTTATGCTAGGCACTTGAAAGGAATATAAATTAAGATAAATATTTAACTTCTATATATGTGTTATTTTGTACTTTCACACATTGAGAATCAATTAATGAGACTTTGCAACTTTAAACAATAAAAAGCTGTAAATATTTATTTTCAACAATTTTACCCGTTATCTGAATAATTTTTTGGTCTAAAACTAGATGAGTATGCAACGTGCGACGTTCAAACCAATTTCAGGGTGTAATATGCTATTTTTGTTGTTTAAGAGTGCAAAGCACTTCCTTTGCATATATTTTAGAATGCAAAGTGCCAATTAGCCAAAACGTATAGAGAATTAGACACTACTAAGCAACTATCTATGAGGCAATAGTTATTGTAATATACCTAACTAATTAAATACTATGGAGAGTGGGCAGATTGGGTTTACGTGCGCCTCTCACCTAGCTAATCTTGCTCTTGGCACTTCTCATGTATATTCCTTCATTTTTTTTAATTTTTTTTAAGTTTTATTCCTTAACATTCTTTATATATATATATATAAATATATTAATTTTCTAATAGAAAATCTTTTCAAATAGTGAAATTTCTTAATCATGGTGCTATTCAGGTAGTTAAATCTAAGGTGTAGCTTGCGAGGAGGATGAAATCCAATAGATATTTTTATAAAAATAAAGGAGTGTGCAATTTTTCAAGTTCGTACCAATTTTAGAGCGCGGCGTACTTTTTTTATTTATAAGTGCAAAAATACTTTATTTGTATATTTTGGGGATGCGAAGTGCAAATTACCCAAAATGTAATAGGAATTAGATACTACTAAGCAACTATCTATGAGACGATAATAATTATAACATATCTAACTAATTAAATACTATGGGGAGTGGACAGATTGGGTTTACATGTGCCTCTCACCTAGCTAGTCTCGCTCTTGGCCCTTCTTGTGTATGTTCTGTAATTTTCTTAATTCTATTTATAGCTTTATTCCTTAATTTTTTTCATATAAATATAGACATATATATATATAGGTTCATTTTTTGATAGAAAATCTTTTCCAATTGTGAAATTTCTTAAGCACGGGGCTTTTTAGGGACTTAAATCCAAGGTGTGGCTTACGCGGGAGGCGAAATCAAATTTTTTTTGTAGTATCATATATATTTTTATAATTTAGGAATAAAAAATTTAAAATTTTCAAAAGCGCATACAAAATTTAGTTCAATATAAATTTGAAGGGGACGATCACCACATTCCACTCCCCCTCCCCAATTCCTAATCTCATTATCCAAACATTGACCATCTTGATCTCCTATAGAGAATGACAATGAAATCACTAATTAAATATTGTTACTATATTGCATCCAAGTTGCAATTTTTGTTCTTATTTCATCTCAACCAGCTAGTGATCAATAGTCAATAGATTGGCCAATGGCAACCCTTTATATATACAAAAAAATTCACAGTGCTTCTCTTCCTCGAATAAGCACCTAATTAGGGTCTGTTTGGTTAGGTTTAAGAGAGAAGTGCTTTTCGAATGTTGTTTTTTATAGTAGAGCCTTTTTTTTAAGCTAAACAGTTTTGTATTTGGATAAAGTAATTAAAAGTACTTTAAACGATGTTTTTATTTGAAGCTACTGTAGGGTAGCTTCTAAAAATGCCTTTTTTTTTCAAAATATAAGTACTTCTTCTTTAAAAAAAAACACACATCCAAACGGGTTCTTAGTCTGGAGCTTACTTAGCACATCTCTAATGATTCGATTAACACATCTATCATTTAGAAGGTTCATCTCTAAATATTAAAGCCAATGCTCAAACTTTCATTACTAAAAAAATATCTAATATGACATATATAATATAACTGCGTCTCATTTGTGTACCTATTGTGACACCTTATAAAAAATGTCTGAATAAATTATCTTTAATTTGAATTGTAATATATTTATGGTGCCCCATTATAAAGTGCCAAAATTTGATTGCTTTAGCAGGTACCCAAATCTTGGCTCACTCAGCATATCTCTAATAATTTGATTAACACCACTCTTGAAAGATTTCTCTATAAATATATTATCCCAAACAACTATTATCAACACATCAATTTACAAGTCTTGTAGTCTTTGCCAAAAAATGGGTTCTCAAGTAATTGTTTCAGTTGTCCTATGCTTGTCTCTGATTTTTCTCATTTCTCCAAATGTGGCAACTATGGAACTGGCTGAGTCCAATACCCTTGACACATGTAAGCATTTTCGATTTGTACATGTCAATCATCAATGTGTGTGTGTCTCTCTCTATCTATATATATATGAACAAAGAGATTTCAATTTAAAGTTCATATGATGGCCGATTGTTTCACTAATTCATTCAAGATCTAAGGGGATATAAAAAGAATTGTGTCGTGACGGCCCATGTTCTATCTTGCTGATATGGTCAGGGACACGTTTTCCACTTATTATGAAATTTCAAAAGTGATTTTTAAAATTTTTTATCATATTAGTCTTAAATATTTTAATTAAGAAATATTAGTGTCATAAAATTCATTGTTCTTGTGGGGAGAAATAAGAACATTCTATTTTCCAATATATATATATATATATTTGAAAATTCCTTCCACCAAAACTATGACAGTGAACTATTAACTTTCATCAATAGTTCCTATGGCAATACTGATTGTGGAACATAGTAATTAACATCTGTATCATAAACTGTTTAATCAAAAGATGCATTAATACGCGCATCACACCACAAATGATATTTTAGATAACCTTATTAGTTATAGTTGAAATATTAAAGAAAAATAAATTGATAGACTAAATGATTTTTGTTGGATTTAATTCAGCTAAGAAGATGGATGGAGCCACAATAAATGATGCCAAATACATAGGAGGTGGATATGAAAGTTTTCCTAGGAGTGAATTTCAGGCCAACAAAATAGGTCTTGGAGGAAATGTCGGATGTTGAGCCTTAGGCCCAACTCGAAAATAAAGTAAAGCAAAATCGGGAGAATTTGCTTGTTTAGTATTTATGTTATAAAAAATATATTTTGTATCTCGTGTTGTACATGAAAACAGTGAAATAATATTATGGCCAAAAGTTGATAACATGCATAAATTAAAAATAAAAATACAATCATTGTACGATGTGTGGGATTCAGGCTCCTACAACCACGTGTTGGGGATTGGACGCTTAGCCTTAGGCAAGGCTCGAAAACTAAGTAAAGAAAAGTTGAAAAACGTTTGCTACTTATATCTTCCTATTTTATATATACATATATATATATATATATATCATTCTATTATAGATAAACTATTTTGTATTTGATGTGCATGAAATTGCAAAATAACGTTATTTCAAAAGCTGAATAACTTGCATAAGTAATAAAACCTTTTGTCATCCAACTCAATTACTCTATCGATGGTTAGGATTTAGGCCCCTGCCACCACGTCAAACATTCCCACGAGGAAAAATTTGAGGAAGATTGTGTAGTCGACATATACTTTTTAGTGTTTAAAAGAAAGAGCAAGAATCCTGCTTTTGGCCTAATGGATATGTACCCTGCCTTCAAGGTGCGCGGAGCCTAATGGCTAAGGCCCAAATCCAAGTAGGTGTACGTGCGTGGTTTATTTGATTGTGTTGTCAAAAAAAACAAAAAAGAAGATGAAAGAAAGAGCAACAACATACTTTGGCTATATTCATACCATCATATATCAACTTGGGTTATATCATGTTTTGTAAAAAATAAATAAAGAAAGAAACAGCAAGAGCCTAGTTTGGCTGTAGAAAAAATATTTCACACCTACTTTGGTTGTAGAAAAAATATTTATATTCATCGATACACATATGATATCTATTCACACCATCATATATCGACTACTACAAGAAGACCAATGTCAAAATAAATATAACAAAGTTGCGAAAATGCATCTTGTCCTACATGATGGAATTGGGATTTTACGAGGATTGTTTATATAGTGACAAAACCAAGATGTTATTCAAACCCATAGGAGAGCAATTTGAGGATTTCAACAATTTTTCCTCCAATTGTCGCAAATATGTGCAACCACCTAGTTCCTTTTCCCTATGAGTTCTGCTCCAAACTTTAGTTAGAAATACCCATAGATGCTTAAACTCAAAATTGCCCACCGAAATCGATTAATGAAATTTTCTTAGTGTATTTGAGTGTGTGTATTGGTGTTTGTTACGTGCGCAATTGTTTTCTTTTCTTTTTCTTTATTTTTTTGTATCTAAGTTTCTATAATTTATTTTATATTTTGTATTTTTATATAGGAATTATAAACTTACATCTTTTATTTTGTAAACATATTGCAGCAATTATTTTTGTTGTTATTTGCGACGTTAATTTATTTATCAATCACAAATGAATATATTCTGTTTTACGTATATAAAGATTATAAATTTAGGAGTCTTAAATTATTACATATTTTAAATTCATTTGATAAGTTTAAATTATATTATATATATACATGTATTTTTGATTCGGTACTATAATCTCAAAAGTATTTAAATATAATTTTATAATTATTAAATAAAATATAATCTCTTTAAAAGAAAGATAATTAATTTTTTAATAATATGAGTGTACACCATCCACACACAGACACTGTTAGGAATCGAAAGCTTTGGCAATACTCTCCAATTTTCTTTTATTGGTTTAATTTCTTTAGTATGCCTCATCAGTTCATGTACCAACACACTAATTTTTGAGGAAAAATAGGAGAATTCCCAAAATTATTGAGATGGAGGGTGCAAGTGAATCTCTGTACCGAAATTAAGATTTTTCATAAATGATCGGAAAAAATTTACCAATTCTTTTTAAACATTTTATTCTTATAAATAATATGAGTAAAACCAAACTTGTCTAATCAGTAGACCTAACATTCCATACGAGCAAAGCTATAGTACGACAAATTCATTGTTCTCCACGATATAATATTTATTTAAGAAATGTATGGTATTTAGCGCTTTGCACCCCCAAAACTGTGAAGGGAGCACTTTAAACCTTTAAATAAATAAAAAGAAAAAGAAAAAAGAAAGCACCATACACTTTGAACTTTTCATAAATTTGATAGATTACTTACACCTTTGTCTAATTCTTGCCAAATGCTATTCAACTGAAACGTAAAAATGTTGGAAAATAAAATCTTATCTCTTTTATTGTTTGGGGATGTAAAGTGTTTCATTGATCTATTTTCATGATATAAGTTGTAAATTATGATGTATTTGGATTTTAAAAGGTTTGCCCCAATTAAGTTTTATTTTATTTTTTGCTTCATAAAGAGTGTAATGTCAAACAATGAAGAATATATACTTATCCAAATTTATGTTTAATTCACGAAATACTTTTCAAATTTCAATTCAGAATTTTGCATAGAAGTACATACGTCTTTGTGCTATCTACTATTTTGAATTCTTGAATTAGCTGAATTTTGGATAGTGAAAAATATTAACTTTCATTAATAGTTCCTTTAGCAGTACTGAATGTAGAACACAGACAAATTTTCTCTCACCAAGAATAATTTCATTTCCACTAAAATGGAGCTTTATGTTATGGAAATTGACATCTATATCATAAACTTTTTAATGAAAAGATGCATTAATACGTGCATTACACAATACTTGATATTTTAGACAACCTTACTATTGAAATAATAAAGAAAAATAAATTGATAGACTAAATTATTTTTGTGGGTTTAAATTCAATTAAGAAGATGGATGAATTGGAGTCCAAGTCTAGAATTGGAGGAAATGTAGGGGGCGGAGGCCTTGAATCCTTTCTCGTTGATGGACTTAAAACTGGAGAAAAGATCGTGGGCAAAAGCATAGGGGATTTTGCAAATAGAGTTGGAAGATACTCAACCAATGGAGTTGGACTAGGGGGATGATAGATGGGATGTGCCTAAGAAGGGGGGGTTGAATTAGGCCTTAAAACCTTTTTTAAGATTTTTTGTAAAACACAATGGAAATTTTAAGGTTTTAAATATCAATGCTTTGGTTTAAAGATAGTTACTGTCTGGAAGTACTAACGATAGTACCGGAGCAAGTAAGTTATTGGTTTTGAAAGTTCCAGCGATAGTACCAGAGCAAGTAATGATATAAAATATGCAAAGCAATAAAATGACTCAAAGATTTATCCTGGTTCACCCAATTGGGCTACGTCCAGTTCCTAAGTTTTTGCTTAGGGTAACCTGTTAACAACAAACGATATTAGTACAATTACAATATAAGTTCCAGTGTAACAAGTAACTATCAATCAAGAGTTAAAAACTCTTGATAAAAAAATAAACAATAAACAATTTAACCGGCCCCTAAAGTGAGATAGTGTGGTTAGTTCTGGCGGTTAGTTCGCAGTTGAACACTTCTGCCAAGACCTCGGTGTAGCACGCTTAAACGTCCACTAAACACCTAGCTGGAACTACCAGTGCAACAACAACTCCATGACCCAACAACACTTCACAACTCAACTCACTCCCAAGGAATTCTTGCGCTTGGAATCTCACTCTTTACCTCGAAAGTCTCTCGAGAAAAGAAAACACAAGCAAACAAGAATTATATGATGGTAAGAATCTTGATATTGAACTCAATACTCTCGTTTCAACTATAAGACTCTCACTCAATCACATTTTTCAAAGGGATGAGAGTTCCCCTTTAAATAATAATAGTTCCAACAGCTATATTGATGAGAAAAAGGAAGGAGCCGTTTGTGGCCTTGATTCTACCCTAACAAATCAAGTTCAAACGGTTAATATATTGATGATAAAAGTGGAAGGAGCCATTATGATCTTAATTCCAGCAGAATAAATAAAATTCCAGACGGAAACTAAAGTTCCAAATTGTGATTAAGTCAAGTTCCAAACGTGATTAATGTATTCAAATCATTCCAAGTCAAACTTAACAAAATGATAAAGATATGATCTTAATTTCAGTAGAATGAATAAAGTTTCTGTGACATCCCGATTTTTGATCTAACAACGATGTAAACCGGTTCTTATAATAGACACGCATGCTTTCTAACATTTCATGTTTTGTATGATCCTTCTTTTATATATGAATTATGTGAGGTGATAATTACATGATTTTTCAAATTTTAAACGAATTTGACATTCTAACACAATTTTCGAAATCTTGTGTCCTAAATTGCAATTTTCGAAAATATAACTAAAACATTTTTAATTTCTGGAAAATATACATATAATTTCAGATTTATAAACATTAAATTTCATAATTTTGGAATTTTTCTAAATTAATTATGAATTTTCGGATTTTATACCCAAAAACCCTAATTTTATGCCCTAAAACCCTAATTTTCAGTTTTTACAAAAATAAATAAATAAAAATTCGAATTTTTAATGAAATAAAGATATGATTTCAGATTTTATAAGATGAGGATAATCAAAATCAGATTTTATTAGATTTTATTTGATTTTATTTGATTTTGTGTTAATATTTTATTAAAATATCCTACACTAATACAACATGAATTTCTTCTAGAAATTGTGCACTTGTGTGGTCTTCCATTCATCTAGATTCATGACTCATGGATTAGGGTTACACCAAGGCTAGAATAGAGGAGGGAGGTGGAAGGTTTCATTTAATTTGGCATTTAATTCTATGCCTAGTTGGGAGATTTGGATTAAATGGAAAGATTTGCATTTATTAAACCTTGGTCCCCAAGTCTTGCCTTCTACCTTCATTCTCCACTATAAATAGGACCTCCCACATACTTCTCCACCCCAAAAACATCCACACACATACACCACTATACTCTCTCTAGTTTCTTCCACAAACATACAAAATCCCGCCTAAGAACACCCACCCACACTCACTCCACTCTCAACACACAAAACACTCCCTATTTATACAATATCTTCCCCACCTATATATACATCAATAAAACCTTCTTTTTTTATACATATATACCTATTATCCTTCCATATACTCCCTTATTTCCCTCACATACTCTTGAAGGAGGAAGTCAAGTGATCTAGCCGAAACAAATTTATAAACTTGATAAACTGCTAAGGTGAGTGCTTTGTCAATTCCTTTCTGGGGCTTTGAACTATATGATATAAATATTATTTGTATAGCCTACCCTGTCGTATTTCTGTTATCCGATCTTTCTAAAATTATATCTTGCTCCTCGCGTTTCAACAAAATGTTTCTCCAAATTACAAGTCAAGTTATTTCCGAAATATTGCATTATCTGATATTGCCAGTTGTATCTGTTTCGAAATGATTTTTGACACCTTTGGGATATCATATTTTAATTATATTTCTATGTATCCCGGGTGTAAAAAAACAAGTTATTACTTTATCAACAGTTTGTGAGCCATATCTGTTTTGTTATATCTGTTTACCCTTGGGGACGCCCTTGGGAAGTTGGGCCCAGGTACTTATAAGAGGAATTCTATCGGGCGGAACGGACCGTCGATGGAACCTTTTATATGATACCATTCCGTGAAACCAATTTCTATATACAGCCGGAGGATGACTGTAGTAGGGATTGGAGCGATGTATTGCACGGACGCGTGATACATCTCCGTTCAGTTTAATGTCGAGGTCGCTCCTTGACAAGGGAGGCATAAGGGTTTCTGTTATCTTTATCTGTTTTGGGTAGTTATAAGGTTGGAGATTCCGTTCATGGCTCACTATCCGTCTTGTTCAGTTTGTATGTACGCTCTTCATTCTACAATGCATTTTTCCGTGATTCATTACTTTATTGATTTTATGGATCTTATTTTATGCATATATACTTATCTATATTTGGCCTCACTAAGTCATTTGGACTTAACCCCTTGTTTCTTTCTGTTCATTGCCTCAGTTTCAGGAAATTAGATTGAGGGAACTCGGTTAAGGCAGTCGGTGTGTTACGAGTCATTAGTATACAAGCCTTTATTCTGTATAAAAGATTCGCTAGTTAAATGGAAAATAGAAGCTCGCTATTTAAAGTATTGTACTTTGATAGATTATTACCATTTAATTCTATGTATGTCAATTGCGTGTTTGTTTTATCGCAAATTTGTTATTGGGTAAAATAAGTATGCAAGTATCGGATACCATTCGAAAAAAAAAATAAGCACTCAGCAAGAACGTTGAGTGAGCCCTACTCGTATAGGAAGATCCTAGCGAGGGGGGTGTCACAGGTGGTATCAGAGCCGCTTGCCAGCCGGAATACTGGGAGCTAAGTGCTCTGTGGGGCAAAGTGCTACGCATACGGGAGCCACCGCTTGAGCCCGCAGAGCAAATGTTACGTCTTGAGCCCACGAGGCCAAGTGCTATGTATTGAAAGTCTTGAGCCCACGAGGCCAAGTACTATATGTCTTGAAAGTCTTGAGCCCATGAGGCCAAGTACTACTTCTTGAATGTTTTGAGCCTGCGGGGCAAAGTGCTACGTGTGCGGGAGTCGCCTCTTGAGCCCACAGGAGCCACCTCTAGAGTCCCGACGCCTGGCAGATGGTATTGGTATGTGTGACTTTTGCTACAAAACTTCTAGTGTATCTATTGAATTTTGTATTTGATTGGAATATATTTTGGGTTCTAAACTCTTTTGTGAAAGCATATTTTTGGAAAAATACCCTCAACTCTTTTACAAAATAAAGTTGAATTTCGAGGACGAAATTCTTTTAAGGAGGGGAGGATGTGACGACCCGGTAATCTGTAATATTTAAATAATTGATTTAAAATCTTTTGCTTCTTGTAAATGTTATTATTACTTGTTGTTTTCAAATTTTCGTCTGCTTTTGCGATTAACTTACAATTTGAACGGTAAAGTGTCAATTTTCGAACTTTCTATGCCCTAAATTGCAATTTTCGAAAATATAACTAAAACATTTTTAATTTCTGGAAAATATACATATAATTTCAGATTTATAAACATTAAATTTCATAATTTTGGAATTTTTCTAAATTAATTATGAATTTTCGGATTTTATGCTCCAAAACCCTAATTTTATGCCCTAAAACCCTAATTTTTAGTTTTTACAAAATAAATAAATACAAATTCGAATTTTTAATAAAATAAAGATATGATTTCAGATTTTATAAGATGAGGACAATCAAAATCAGATTTTATTAGATTTTATTTGATTTTATTTGATTTTGTGTTAATATTTTATTAAAATATCCTACACTAATATAAGATGAAATTTCTTCTAGAAATTGTGCATTTGTGTGGTCTTCCATTCATCTAGATTCATGACTCATGGATTAGGGTTACACCAAGGCTAGAATAGAGGAGGGAGGTGGAAGATTTCATTTAATTTGGCATTTAATTCTATGCCTAGTTGGGAGATTTGCATTAAATGGAAAGATTTGCATTTATTAAACCTTGGTCCCCAAGTCTTGCCTTCTACCCTCATTCTCCACTATAAATAGGACCTCCCACACACTTCCCCATCCCCAAAAACGTCCTCACACATACACACACTATACTCTCTCTATTTTCTTCCACAAACACACAAATCCCGCCTAAAAACACACCCCCTCACTTACTCTACTCTCAACACCCAAAACACTTCTTATGTATAGCCTATCTTCCACCCACATATATGTACACACAAGCCCTTCTATTTTCATCCATATATACCTATAAAGCCTTCTATATCCTCTCTTTTTCCCTAAAAACATTTCAAGGTAGGAGTATTGTTTAATTTCATGAGTAAAGTAGGAATTTAAGTATCTTGTAAGTTTTAGATATTTTATGCTTTCATTTTCATTATAGTATTATGTGAAATTATGTGTCTACGTGCACCTATTCAAACACACACGCACCTTATGGGGTTGAATGATATTTCTACTCAACCGTCGCGTTGACTCCTCCTTTCCAATACTTTTTAGATAGAAATGAGATAGCGGATCAGAGTGGCGCAGCGGAAGCATTTGGAAGCTTTTTACACGATATAGTTACTTTTCTATTCTTTTGAAAATTGTGACTTTTGTATTTTGTACAAATTATATGTGAAAATAATTATTTATACAACTATGAAAATATTACCGTTGCGCGTTTCTATCCAATTTTATTTTATAAATAAAAGGGTATTTTTCCGGGTCATGACAAAGATGTGACGACCCGGTAATCTGTAATATTTAAATAATTGATTTAAAATCTTTTGCTTCTTGTAAATGTTATTATTACTTGTTGTTTTCAAATTTTCGTCTGCTTTTGCGATTAACTTACAATTTGAACGGTAAAGTGTCAATTTTCGAACTTTCTATGCCCTAAATTGCAATTTTCGAAAATATAACTAAAACATTTTTAATTTCTGGAAAATATACATATAATTTCAGATTTATAAACATTAAATTTCATAATTTTGGAATTTTTCTAAATTAATTATGAATTTTCGGATTTTATGCTCCAAAACCCTAATTTTATGCCCTAAAACCCTAATTTTTAGTTTTTACAAAATAAATAAATACAAATTCGAATTTTTAATAAAATAAAGATATGATTTCAGATTTTATAAGATGAGGACAATCAAAATCAGATTTTATTAGATTTTATTTGATTTTATTTGATTTTGTGTTAATATTTTATTAAAATATCCTACACTAATATAAGATGAAATTTCTTCTAGAAATTGTGCATTTGTGTGGTCTTCCATTCATCTAGATTCATGACTCATGGATTAGGGTTACACCAAGGCTAGAATAGAGGAGGGAGGTGGAAGATTTCATTTAATTTGGCATTTAATTCTATGCCTAGTTGGGAGATTTGCATTAAATGGAAAGATTTGCATTTATTAAACCTTGGTCCCCAAGTCTTGCCTTCTACCCTCATTCTCCACTATAAATAGGACCTCCCACACACTTCCCCATCCCCAAAAACGTCCTCACACATACACACACTATACTCTCTCTATTTTCTTCCACAAACACACAAATCCCGCCTAAAAACACACCCCCTCACTTACTCTACTCTCAACACCCAAAACACTTCTTATGTATAGCCTATCTTCCACCCACATATATGTACACACAAGCCCTTCTATTTTCATCCATATATACCTATAAAGCCTTCTATATCCTCTCTTTTTCCCTAAAAACATTTCAAGGTAGGAGTATTGTTTAATTTCATGAGTAAAGTAGGAATTTAAGTATCTTGTAAGTTTTAGATATTTTATGCTTTCATTTTCATTATAGTATTATGTGAAATTATGTGTCTACGTGCACCTATTCAAACACACACGCACCTTATGGGGTTGAATGATATTTCTACTCAACCGTCGCGTTGACTCCTCCTTTCCAATACTTTTTAGATAGAAATGAGATAGCGGATCAGAGTGGCGCAGCGGAAGCATTTGGAAGCTTTTTACACGATATAGTTACTTTTCTATTCTTTTGAAAATTGTGACTTTTGTATTTTGTACAAATTATATGTGAAAATAATTATTTATACAACTATGAAAATATTACCGTTGCGCGTTTCTATCCAATTTTATTTTATAAATAAAAGGGTATTTTTCCGGGTCATGACAGGTGGTATCAGAGCCCAGGCTAACTACCTGGGATCCTCGGACTAGGAAGTATGTGCCACGGGATAGTGGTGTCTTTGGTACTAGAATTACGATGGATCAAAGTTGGGGCGGCCGACCTACAAGTGATTCATTATAATTATGGTCCCGAGACGTAGGACTATGAGGGCTTAAGAAAATGATTAACTGAGATAGTGCAAGAACTAGTACCGCAAAATATTTTGAGTGCATAGATAAGTAAGTAACTAAAGTCGGGGCAGACATCTAGTCTTTTCTTTTGTTTTGTTTAGACTAGATAATTATGTGTATATGTGCTCCTTAAGTAATATCCTTGAACCTACTATTTGCATAAAGTATAGGCACAATGTATTTGTGAGATATGTAGTTTTGTGCGAATCTTTGTGTGATATATATGCTTTAGTAAACAGTTGATGCATCTGGTCCCTAGATTCGAACATATAAAACTTAAGAATATTAAGCTTAACCGTAATAGACAATTGCATCATGAAAAGATGCTACGTGTGTGGGAGCAACCTCTTGAGCCCACAGAAGCCACCTCTACATTCCCAATGCCTGGCAGCTGGTACTGGTATGTATCGCTCTAGTTAAAATCTCTAGTATATCTGTTGGAATACCTATTTAAGTATGTTATCCTTTGGAAAGTAGAAAAAATAAATAAATAAATAAATTATCATTAGAAATGAATGGTGAACTTTGGCAAATAGTATATATGAAGAACCCAGCACCGGCAAGTAATATTGGAAATCTCGAATACAAGAACAAAGTGTTTGCAATTAGAAGCTTTTAAAAGGTACGCTTTCAGTTTGGTGTCATTTAGTTAGAATGATAAATGATCCCAGCTATATATCATCTAATTTCTTTTCTAGACTAGTGGTTCAACCTGATACTTATCAAATGAATTAGAAGTAACCACTACCTAATATTGACAAGTTATTTGATCAAGTACAAGGGGTTTCGATATACACCAAATTGGATTTGAAATAAAGTTATTACTAAGTAAGCATACGAGGGGGAATTTTAGTAGACCATGGGAAAATAAGAGCAATTATGGAATGAAATAAAGATATAAGGTAAAGCTATTAGGAATGATGAATTTAAGTATAGTTTTCTATTTTGGGCGAAGTGTGTACTAGTTAAATGATGATTCTCTTGTGATAATTATGTTTTTTAGCCAATTCTTTTTTTATGTCCTCATCATTACTTATTCAAAAGATTTCTAAAATTCATTTTGCTTGGAAACAACTTTTTATAATCTCCGTAGGAGATATACTTTTTACTTGAACACTTGAAACCTATATTCTCTTTGTAATTCGTTTCTAAAAACTATAATTTTGATTATTACCTATTATTTCTACCCCTATATATTCCCAATATCGATAGTACTTTTACAACCCATATGCCTCGTTCGATATGAACAAAAGAAAAAGCCAATTTTTTCTTTGACTTTCTTTTAAAACGATAATTTCAATAGCAACTACTGCCTTTTGTTTTATAATCATTCTCTTTTACTTTTAAGGCACTCTTGTAAGTTTCCTCAATTAACATCCCTTTTATCTCCTCCTTGAGATGTTCGTAATATAGGGAATTTCCAAATTATTTCGCTTCTTATTGAAAGCTCGAACCTTCTAAGAGTCACGCCAATCCGATTTTTTTCTTTACTTCCAAGATGCTATTCAAACTTTTACACACTCTTGCTTGTATCAGTGATGATCCACTAAAAGTCTTTTATTCCATTCTCACTTTTAAACTCCAAACCTGAGAATCTTTCGAAGCTAGTCTTAAGGATTGGTGAGCTATTCTTGATATCTAATTCTTCCTGTATATTCCTAAATGATATTTGATATGAAAATATTGACAAATATCTTGCAAATCCTACTACATTTATGAGTCACTTCTTCCACTTGTCAATCCTATGTTCATTAATTTTGTTTTCAGCTTTGCCGACATATTTTAGATTTGATTTTGTATCCAGTTCGATTATTACAACCCTTACTTAATACTTTAAGTTTATCTATTGGATTTCGGGCTCGAGTAAGTTATGTTTTGGGATCTAAACCTTATAGTGTGAACATATCTTTGGAAATAGAATGATTACAAGGATTTAGTGTTGAAAAGGGATGCTAAGATTTTGGAAGGTAGAAGCTTATGTTTTAATTTCTAAGAACAAGAGTAGTGTATAACCTAGCATTACCCCTTTCCCTGTATACACTTCATCAATACATAAGAAGTAGCACCCGGATTCCTCATGTGTATTGGGTTGTGGAGCCCTCGAAGATGATATGGATTTGGCTCACGATGCGAAACCAATAAAGATTCTAGAATCCAAGGAATGAATTTTGAGAAACAAGATCATTTTGCAAGTAAGAATTTTATGGAAGTATCTTGGCTTTGACAAGACTACATGAAGGGCAAGACATGAATTTCGAGGACGAAATTCTTTTGAGGGGGGAAGAGTTGTGACATCCCGATTTTTGATCTAACAACGATGTAAACCGGTTCTTATAATAGACACGCATGCTTTCTAACATTTCATGTTTTGTATGATCCTTCTTTTATATATGAATTATGTGAGGTGATAATTACATGATTTTTCAAATTTTAAACGAATTTGACATTCTAACACAATTTTCGAAATCTTGTGTCCTAAATTGCAATTTTCGAAAATATAACTAAAACATTTTTAATTTCTGGAAAATATACATATAATTTCAGATTTATAAACATTAAATTTCATAATTTTGGAATTTTTCTAAATTAATTATGAATTTTCGGATTTTATACCCAAAAACCCTAATTTTATGCCCTAAAACCCTAATTTTCAGTTTTTACAAAAATAAATAAATAAAAATTCGAATTTTTAATGAAATAAAGATATGATTTCAGATTTTATAAGATGAGGATAATCAAAATCAGATTTTATTAGATTTTATTTGATTTTATTTGATTTTGTGTTAATATTTTATTAAAATATCCTACACTAATACAACATGAATTTCTTCTAGAAATTGTGCACTTGTGTGGTCTTCCATTCATCTAGATTCATGACTCATGGATTAGGGTTACACCAAGGCTAGAATAGAGGAGGGAGGTGGAAGGTTTCATTTAATTTGGCATTTAATTCTATGCCTAGTTGGGAGATTTGGATTAAATGGAAAGATTTGCATTTATTAAACCTTGGTCCCCAAGTCTTGCCTTCTACCTTCATTCTCCACTATAAATAGGACCTCCCACATACTTCTCCACCCCAAAAACATCCACACACATACACCACTATACTCTCTCTAGTTTCTTCCACAAACATACAAAATCCCGCCTAAGAACACCCACCCACACTCACTCCACTCTCAACACACAAAACACTCCCTATTTATACAATATCTTCCCCACCTATATATACATCAATAAAACCTTCTTTTTTTATACATATATACCTATTATCCTTCCATATACTCCCTTATTTCCCTCACATACTCTTGAAGGAGGAAGTCAAGTGATCTAGCCGAAACAAATTTATAAACTTGATAAACTGCTAAGGTGAGTGCTTTGTCAATTCCTTTCTGGGGCTTTGAACTATATGATATAAATATTATTTGTATAGCCTACCCTGTCGTATTTCTGTTATCCGATCTTTCTAAAATTATATCTTGCTCCTCGCGTTTCAACAAAATGTTTCTCCAAATTACAAGTCAAGTTATTTCCGAAATATTGCATTATCTGATATTGCCAGTTGTATCTGTTTCGAAATGATTTTTGACACCTTTGGGATATCATATTTTAATTATATTTCTATGTATCCCGGGTGTAAAAAAACAAGTTATTACTTTATCAACAGTTTGTGAGCCATATCTGTTTTGTTATATCTGTTTACCCTTGGGGACGCCCTTGGGAAGTTGGGCCCAGGTACTTATAAGAGGAATTCTATCGGGCGGAACGGACCGTCGATGGAACCTTTTATATGATACCATTCCGTGAAACCAATTTCTATATACAGCCGGAGGATGACTGTAGTAGGGATTGGAGCGATGTATTGCACGGACGCGTGATACATCTCCGTTCAGTTTAATGTCGAGGTCGCTCCTTGACAAGGGAGGCATAAGGGTTTCTGTTATCTTTATCTGTTTTGGGTAGTTATAAGGTTGGAGATTCCGTTCATGGCTCACTATCCGTCTTGTTCAGTTTGTATGTACGCTCTTCATTCTACAATGCATTTTTCCGTGATTCATTACTTTATTGATTTTATGGATCTTATTTTATGCATATATACTTATCTATATTTGGCCTCACTAAGTCATTTGGACTTAACCCCTTGTTTCTTTCTGTTCATTGCCTCAGTTTCAGGAAATTAGATTGAGGGAACTCGGTTAAGGCAGTCGGTGTGTTACGAGTCATTAGTATATAAGCCTTTATTCTGTATAAAAGATTCGCTAGTTAAATGGAAAATAGAAGCTCGCTATTTAAAGTATTGTACTTTGATAGATTATTACCATTTAATTCTATGTATGTCAATTGCGTGTTGGTTTTATCGCAAATTTGTTATTGGGTAAAATAAGTATGCAAGTATCGGATACCATTCGAAAAAAAAAATAAGCACTCAGCAAGAACGTTGAGTGAGCCCTACTCGTATAGGAAGATCCTAGCGAGGGGGGTGTCACAGTTTCAGATTGTAATTAAGGCAAGTTCCAGATATGATTAACGTATTCAAATCATTCCAAGTCCAACTTACCAAAATCATAAAGATGTGGAGTATAATAATATGAAAGGCAATCGGTAAATTTCCATCTAAATCTTCCATCAAGATTTAGAACATGTGGTAATTAATATTAAGGAAAGGTATTAATCAAATCTTATTCTTTCCAAACAAACATGTGATGATATAAATGAAGGAAATAATGTTCGTTAGGAAATCATTTGAATTTGACAATCAGGAGCACATCAAATATCTTTTCAGTATTAAGGAAAGATATTAATAAATCAAATCTTATTCTTTCCAAACATGTAATAAAATAAAAGAAGAAAATAATATTTTATTAGGAAATAATTTGAATTCGAAAGTTAAGAATACATCAAATATCTTGAAAATATTAAAACATACCTTAGTTGTACCAAAGAGGCCAACAGGGGGAATGTTGGATGTTGAGCCTTAGGCCCAACTCCAGAAAAAAATAAAGCAAAATCGGGAGAATTTGCTTCTTAAGTATTTGTATTATAAATAACCTATTTTCTATCTCGTGTTGTGCATGAAAATAGTGAAATAACGTTATGTCCAAAATACTTTCTTCTTTCGTTTTTTTTTTTTGGTCTTTTTTATCAAGCCACGCTAATTTTTGTTTTTCCTTCTCCTTATCAAAAATGGGAAATTATTATGTGGAGCTATGTGAGTTAAACTCAATGCATTGAACTCATTCAAGGACAAATCCATAATTTTTTGTTTGAAGGGGAATCAAATTTTTATGAAATATTATAAGTATTTTTATGAGTTAAAAGTGACAAAATTTGTTATTAAAAAATACATGTAAAATTTAGCTCGATATAAATTTAAGGACACCGATCACCCCATTCAACCCCGCAAACATCTTGATCTCCTATAAAGAAAGACAATAAACTCGTTAATTAAATATTTTTACTATATACCTTTTAAGTGGCAATTTATGTTTTCATTTCACCCCTTGCTACTAGTTAGTGTCGAATAGCTAATAGAGTGTCCAATGGCAACCTACATCTATATAAATTCATAGCTCTCCTCTTCCTTGAATAGGCACTTAATTAATCTAGTGCTTACTTAGAACACCTCTAATAACTTGATGAACACCTCTATTAATTGAAAGTTCATCTATAGATATTGAAGCCAATGCTCAAACATAACATCCCAAACAACGAATATCAACACATCAATTTTTTTTTTAATTTCTCAATTCTTTGACAAAAATGCATTCTAAAGTAATTCTTTTTGTTGGCCTCGATATATCTTTGATTTTTCTCATTTCTTCAAAGGTGGCAGTTATGGAAATGGCCGAGTCCAATACCCTTGACACATATAAGCATTTTCAACCTGTAAATATCTATTATCAAATATATAAATATCAAACTTAAGCTCATTTGAAAAGTTGAGCTTCTATTATTTACTTCTTGTTCGAGTTCGAGTTCGAGGTCAAACTCTAAAACCACATCAGAAATAAATGTGAAATATTATATATATAAATAGAGAGAGAGAGAGAGAGAGAGAGAATTTTTAATTTATACATATGATGGAAAATTTCTTTCACTAATTCGTGATCTAAGAATATATAAAAAAGAATTGCGTCATATGTGCGCATGTTCTTTTATGTTCACATGCCCACGAACACTTTTCTAATTTATTACAAAATGTCAAGTGAAAGGTTTAATTTTTTGTGATATTCGTCTTAAAAATGTTAATTAAGAATTATCGTAGTCATATAATAATTACCTTTTCTTCTAAAATAGAGTTACTTTTTGAAAATTCCTTCCTCTTAGACATTAAACCATGAACTTTCATTACTTTTGATATCAACAATGAATCTAGAACATAGGCATTTTTTTCTCACACCAAAACATTTCATTTACACTTAAGTAGATCTTTATGTTATGGAAACATATACAGCACAAACTTTTCAATTAAAAGTTACATTAAAATATTACACGATACAAGACATTTTAGATAATTTTATCATTATTGAAATATCAATGAAAAATACATTGATTGACTAAAATTTGTATGGCTTTTAATTCATCTAAGAAGATAGATAAAACCTTAATAAATGATGCCAAATATGTAGGAGGTGAAATGAAGGATGGGTCTCAGGTTGGAATTGCAGGGGGGGTTCATGGCGCGGACCCAGCCCTCAATACTATCCCGTTCTGGATAGAAAATTCTTATTCAAGCCCAACTTGATTCAAGAGAATATCGAGAGTAGAGTTTACAAGAGTGAGAAGGTGGATGTTGAGCCTTAGGCAATGCTCCAAAGCAAAATCGGGAAAATTTGCACTGCTTAATTAACCTTTGTATTAGGAATAACCTATTATATATCTCGTACTGTGCATGAAAATAGTAATGTAACATTATGTTCAAAATCCAAAACTAAGTAAAGTAAAATTGGAAAATTTTGATATTTTAATCCTTTGTATTACGAATAAGGCATTATGTATCTTGTGTTGAGCACGAAAATAGCAAAATAACATTATATCCAAAATCCAAAAATAAGTAATGCGATATGGGTGTATTATAAATTAGAATAATATTATAACATTATATTCAATATTTGTATTATAAATAGCTATTTTGTATCTCGTGTTGTGCAAGAAATAACAACATAATGTTCCTAGCTAAAAATCTAAATAACATGCATAAATTCAAAAAAAAAAAGGCAAGGAACAGCTTTTCTTTTGATATAGGGATAATTATTACCCCACCCCCAAGTTTAGGCAAAAGTACACATACGCCTCTCTTATTTCACAAACCACCAATTCCCACTTGACATACATTAACATTCACAAAAAAAGACCATGTCATTAGTGAATTGCCAAAATGCCCTCGGTCAATTTCTCCATCAATTTTTGAAAGTCGAAATACCCTTATTTATTGTAAGATTTTGAAACTTGAAGGGTATTTATTGTAAGTTTTCAAACTACATAAGGGTATATCTATAATATTTTGGAAAAAACACACACAACGATGGGCTGCCCTCTCCGACTAGTTTTTGCGCTCTCTGACTAGTTTTTCCGACAGGATTTGGCAAGGTATTGAGCTAATGCTAAGGAGCAACGCATTGATAAGTCCATTTTGAGATAGATCTGATAGTGATGAAGAAATTGGATGGAGGAGATGTAATGACGGATTAGGATTTGATTTAGTTTTAATTCAATTAAATCCAAATGATTAGAGCATTGACAAAATTTATTGAGAGTTTTGACGGGTTTGGGGAGACGAAAAATTGGTATGTAGCTTGACCGTAGGGTAGGTATTGTTCATTTTCAAAAGAAGTAGAGGTTATATGTAATTTCGTCTAAACTTAGGGAATGTGGGAGTAATTCTTCCTTACAAATATTTAGGGACGAAAAGGGCAACATAGTCCTTTTGTTTTATTTAGAAACAAAAGAGGCAAAACTCGTGGAGGTATTCATAATTTTTAAAATAAGAAAAAATTATTTATGACTTCATTTAAATTTAGGGAAAATGAGGATAATTATACCTTTGATATATGATGGTTGGGATTTAGGCCCCTGCCACCGCACGTCGGGGCATAACGTACTTGTTTATTCTCTATATGGTTTTAAAAATAAAAAAAAAACTTGGTCCAACTAATACATATATCAGATAGTGCTTCATATGATATCGCGAACATTCTTTATTTGATGTAGTGTGTGTTTTATTTTGGGAAGAGTGTGTGTGAAGGATAATAAAAGCAAAGATAGAATGATCATGGCTTGAGTTCCTATTATTTTATCCTAACCTTTTAAAAAAAGAAAAACAAGAATTACAAGTAGGTTTATATTTTCTAATTAAACACGTGTCTCAAATTAATTTCTCACCTTTTAATTCAAACCTAATTCCAGAATTAGGTCTGTCAATGGACTGGACTGTAATCTGAATCAAATTTGTATTTGAACATATTTAATCGATTAAAATATTCAACGGATTAGTTTTATTATAAATATCCGTAATCCAAAATAAATTGACAGGATATAGAATCAAGCAGTCCGATCCATTAAAAATCCGAATTCAAATTTTAATTATACTTTTTATTACATTAATAACCTTATGTATATAATATTAGTAAAGAAACTTTAACAGGATGCACTATATAAACCATAATAATTAATAATATACTATTTTAATTTTTCGAAGTAATTTTTTTAACAAAATCATGTAGAATTTTTATACATATTCTAAAATAATTTTCTAATTTTTTAAAAAATTATTTTTTACAATAATTAATAACTATTTTAATTTTTCAAAGTAATTCTTTTTAACAAAATCATGTAGAATTTTTATACAAATTCTCAAATAATTTTCTAATTATTTAAAATTTTATTTTTTACATAAAAAATATTTTTTTATGTGTTGATTTTAAAGTTTCCATTTCTTAACTATTAATCGAATCGGATTTTCTTATCGGGTTTCGAACATTTTTATCGAATTCGAACTCAATATTATTGAGTGTGAATCCTATAGGATTTGGTTATTAAAAAATTTTATTGGATTCGGATATTAAAAAATTTTATTGGATTTGAATTTGAATTTTCTAGATTCGTTCCAAATCCGACTCATTGACAGCCCTAGCCAAAATAATTTTTTATATCCAATAATTAATGGTGGGCCAAAAAGTATAAAGGGAGCAGATATATGAACCCAGAAAAATAACTTTCCGGCCCACTATCTATAGCCCTGAAAAATGAATCAAGTTGGGCATATATAATTCTGCGGCTATCTGTAACATATGGGCCTTAATCGGATGGGCTGCTAAGATCGACGCCGCTGGAAATCACTACTAAAAGGAAAAAGTTTTTCACTGGACATGTCAAACGAGAAAGTGTCTCGAAATATAGTAATTGAAAAGTGTGACTATAAATAATTTTTATTAAAACCTTTTATATTCTAAAATATTTTTTAGATGAGTTATGAATTGTTACAAGAGGATTTTAGGATATTTAAACACGTGACACTATAACTAATACCATAAAAGCAAAAGGAACATAATATCTACTTGTTTAAATTGATTATCTTTCTCGTAGTGAGTATGGGCTGCTTTAAGAGCTCTAGTTATAGAAGGTTTGTACATTGTGATTTTAGAAAAGATTATCTTTTTTTTTTTAATGTACCTACAGGATTCGAAGTTATGACAATGCTCTCTACACCTCTAAAAATGGGGTACATATCATTAAGTTAAAATCCCACAAACTTTTAGGAAGATTAGTTATCCTAGTATTGTATTAGGCGAGGTAATGGTCTACCCTATAAAACAAGTTTTTCCTTAATGGGGATATGTCCCTCTTAAATCTTGATCAACTAATAAGGCGAAGGTAAAGGGGTGCTAGCAGGTATTATATTGTGATTACCTCCTCAAATTTATATTAAGTTAAATTTTACAAGTTTTTTTTTTTTTTGAAATACCTTTAATATTGAGCTAAATTTTACCTTTAATTTTTAAATTGGTCTTGCCACTTCAAATCAAAATTTCTAATTTTGCCCTTACTTGACGATGTGTCCGACATAAGCAACAAGGGTTGGGGGGGGGGGGGGGGGCATCTAAATAAGATAGGCACCTATAAAGGTGAGTTGAGGCATGAGATATATAACCATGTTGTCATTTTGTCCCAAGGTGGAAGTTAGAGTGGACACGCTAATTTTCATTCTAAGAAAATCAAATTTTAAGAGTGATGCTTTTCACATGATTTTTTTGTTTAAACAATATTCAAAATTTTTGACCAAATTTAACCGTAACTTGTGAAATATTATGTTATACTACAGTGACGAAGCCATAACTTGGGTGATAGAGGGTGACTTATTAGCTATTACCAATAATACAAAATATAAATCTTTTCTAAAAAAAACAGGGATACATTGAAAGATGTTTAGAGGTGAACTAAATAACAATTAACATGGTCACTTGAATTAATAATTCTTTGAACCTAAAATGAAAGTTTATGAAGTGGCCCAAAAGTCGCCCCACGCGTGGTAGCGGTCCACAGTAATTGAGGCAAAAGGCCACGAGGTGCATCATTGGCCTGCGGCCCGGCAAAAAGAGGTTGACAAGAAAATAGTGGGCCATTAATTGGGATGACTAAGGATGACCCACCAAAAAATAATTCCTGGCCCGTTAGCCGAAGATATGCTGGAAATTTAGAAATTAATAGCAAGATAAGAGGATAAAACTATTTGATCAAACAGGGCAACAAGATAGGAGGTTAAGAGAAAAAAAAAAAAAAAAAGGCAGGAGGTTAAGAGACGTGCAAAGTTGGTTCAAGAAACTCAGAAGATCAAACCTTGTTTGGAGGAATCGGTTACAAGTCCCAGCGCTATATAAAGGGGAGAGCACCAACAAGAGAACAAGTCAACATTTTACAACACAACCCCTCTTCATGTGTCACCAAAGTGTTGGAAAGGACAACTCGAGGCATCAGTATTGGCTAGCTTTTCTTTTTCTTTTTTTTTTTCTTTAGTGTTCATCTCTACGAGGTGGCTAGCCTATTTTGTTTTAGATCAATAGGTTTTCTTTCGATTGTTAAATAGCATGATTTTGTAAAAGTCTTATGGTCTCCCTCTTCATAAATCAATCAAGAAGATGGTCTTTACAAATGAAAAATTGAAGCAAAACATAGCTAAGGGCAAAAAATAAAAATTTCCTATTCTAGCCTGAAAAGATAAACACCCACACTCTACTATTCGGTTAAGCATTTCCTTGTTTCGAAAATTAGGCAATCCGCATTTGTCCAATCTGTATGTGCCTTTCAGAAGCTGTGGAAGGTTTGAAGTGAAATCTCGAGATGCTTGCTGATACACAGCCCAATTAGCAAGACTATCGACCAAAGAGTTGCATTACCTATAAACATGAGATACTTTCACCTGTAATGAAACCATAAGCGCTGTGATTCTATGATTAACATGTAGATGAGACCAATGAGCATGAGAAGACTATAAGACAGAGAGTATGATGCCTGTATCCACCTCTACTACAATAAACTGCAGCCCCTATTCAGCACATCTTGTCAGCCCCTCATTCACAGCAGCAAGTTCAGCCCTAACATTAGTGCAAGCACCCAAAACCTTTGCAGAAGCAAATTTGATAGACCCCCCAGAATTCCTTTGAACTCCCTCTGCCCCAAAAATGCCTAGATTCCCCGTGCATGCACCATCTGTATTATGTTTCATCTAAGGGATTTGGGGTGGAATCCAATGTACTAAACAGACTTTATATGAGTAAGTGAAATTGAAATCAAGTTTCAAACGTACCGCACCCAATTTATCATTCCTCCAGTACTTAACAGAGCAATTGACTGGAGTATAGTTGATGAAGGTGTGAGAGAACATTTCTGATGATTCCCTTGGAGGAGAAATCTTTGTTTCTATGTTTTCCATAGTT
The DNA here is from genome assembly GCA_026212405.1 of Petrea volubilis. NCBI lineage: Eukaryota > Viridiplantae > Streptophyta > Magnoliopsida > Lamiales > Verbenaceae > Petrea > Petrea volubilis. Next base: position 3,482,808 of record CM047880.1, read on the forward strand.
ACTCTCACCCCAGATAAATCATCATATATGGATAGGGAGTGAAAATGAGAACTTTCTTGAGGTATGCTCATACCAAACAAAGTACAAACATAATTTCATATAGAACTCGCACACTGGCCAGTTAAGAAAAGGTGAGCAATGGATACTTCATCATGGCAACAGCCACTCTTGGATGCCAAACTAATACTTTTTTCCCCCTTTCTCATGTCAACGGGAAGCTAATCTCTTATTAATCTCCACATAAAAATAGGCATAAATGGTGTAACAATAGGTGACCAGAAGAGTGCTAAATACGTGTGATGTGCACCTTTGTCTCTAAGCTGCTGCCAAGCAGAAGATACAAAAAAATTATGCATGCGTGGTTAGTCTACGATGCAATTTGTCATTATTTTACTCTATTTTTCATTTTTTTGTGTGTGTTTCTCGCATTAAACACTTTGACACAACCACACATATTGCATACTACTTAAACTCGCCCTGTTCCTATCCATTTCGTTGGAAGGCGACGATTCAAAATTTTATTTATATAGGGATGAAATACCATTTTACAATAAAAGATCTTATTTGATCAAATAGGAGACCGATTTAAAGACTTCTTCAATTTTTCGTCCAATTATCCTAAATTGATGCATGACTTAGCAATCATTTTTTTTTTTCTAGCACAAAAGAGAATAGCCAAATAGGAAACCAACATAATGATATCACATCGGCAGTCCATTTTTTGGACATTTTTAAAATCATCTTCGATGAAAAACAAAGAAAATAAAAAAAGATACCTTTTGTGAAACTCCTAAATTTAGAGATAAAAAGAAAAAGAAAACGAAAGAAAGAAACAAAGAGAGGAAAAGAAGGGGCAAAAAAAAAGTACAACTCCGGCGCAACCACCTAGTTCCTCATTCCCGTGAGTTATGCTCCGTATTGAGGTTAGAAATAGCTTTAGATGCTTGAACCCATAATTGTCTACCCAGTTCGATTAACAGAATTTTCTTGGTGTATTTGAGTGTGTGTTGCTGTGTGTAAATCTGTCTCATATGTGCAATAGTTTTATTTTGCTTTTTTTTTTTGGGTGTGTATCTAAGTTTCTATATTTTTTTTTATATTTTGTGTTCTTATATATGAATTATAAACTTACATATTTTATTTTGTATACATTTTGCAACAATTTTTCCGTTGTTTGCTACCTTAATTTATTTATCAATCATAAATGAATATGTTTTGCTTTATACACACACACACACACATTTGTATATATGAATTTAAAGATTATAAATTTAGGAATCTTGAAATTATTACATGTTTTAAATTCATTTGATAAGTTCAAATTATATTATATATACATTCACGTGTATTTGTAATTAGGCATTATAATCCCAAAAGTATTTAGATATAATTATTAAATATAATATAATTATTTTTTTAATAATGTGAATGCATACCACCATCCATGCACATAGACATTAGACACTGCTAGGATTTGAAATCTAAGACAATACTATCTAAATTTCTTTTATTTGTTTAATTTCTTTAGTATGCCTCATCTGTTCACGTACCAAAACACTAATTTTGGAGGCAAAATAGGAGAATTCCCAAAAGTAGGGTGCAAGTGGATTTGTACGAAATTGAAAATTTTTGATAATAATCGGACAAAAATTGTCAGTTCTTTTTAAACTTTTTATATTCTTGTAAATAGTAGGATTAAAACTAAACTCTTCTAATCAGTAGGCCTAACATTCCATATGCACAAAGCTATAGTACAATAAATTCATTTCTCTCTATGATATAATGTTTATTTAAGAAATGTAAGGTAATTTGCTTTGCACCTCAAAAACTGTCAAAGGAGCACTTTGCCTTCAAACATAAGGGGGGAAAAAGAGCACAATACACTTTCAAATTTGCATAAATTTGACAGATTACACCTTCATCTATTTTTTGCCAAGTGTTATTCAATTGAAACGTAAAAATGTTGAAAAGTAAAATCTTACCTCTTTTATTGTTTGAGGGTGTAAAGTGTTTTATTTGAATTTTACCTCTTCATGGTATAAATTGTAAATAATTATGTATTTTAATTTTAAAAGATTTACGCCTATTGAATTTTATTTATTTTAGCTTTACAAAGAGCATAATGTTAGACAATGAAGAATATATAATTATCCAAATTTAGGTCTAATTCATGAATTACTTTTCAAATTTCTATTTAGAATTTTGCATAGAACTACTTATATCTTAATACAATCTACTATTTTGTATTCTCTTGAATTAGCTAAATTTTAGATGGTTATCTATTCATCACATTGTCCATAGTTCCCACCAACATTATATTTATATAAAGATTAAAACACTACATGAAAAATGCTATTTGCCAGCAGAATATTGCATCGAAAAATTAATGTTCAATTTTTCAAACCACTTACCGATGGTTTAGCATTGCATTATTGACGAACTCAATGAAAACGTTTCTGACGTATATTTCGTTGGAAATCTGTTAGCAAACACACGAGCCAAGGTGGCAAAAAGAGAGCACTAGTTTTCGACAATCTTCCGACAAAACACAACTGTCCGAAAATAATTTTTGTCTCTTTTCATCTTCTTTTCGACGGAATAAGTCGTAGAAAAATTATTTTACATTTTTTTTTTGTTTACCCACTGAATATCGAAGATTACTTTTCGTCAAAAATATGTCGATAGTTTATATTATTTTCCTTAAACTTTGTGATGGATTTTCGACAATATTTTTATGGAAAATATTATTACGATTTTAATTTTTTAATTTTGTTATTTATCGACAGAATGCAGACGATTATATTTGTCAAAACCTCTTTATCTAGTTTGAGATGCACTTCTGACTAAAATTTTGTCGAAACTTTGAAATTTTTTTATTTTATTATTATTATTTTTATTTTTCAGCAAAAAAATTCATAGGAAAATCAAAATTATCCTATTATAATAAAAAAATAAACAAGAAAATATGACAAAAATAACATTTGGTATAATGTATAATCGTCGTGTATACACTTATATAGAGATTAATAGATAGTAATTAATTATTTTTACGATTATTAACATTTTATTGAGGAATATATATATAGCAGTTGTGTTTAAACACACACACAAAGACAAAAATAATTGAAAAAAACTTGTAATTGGTTTAGTTAAATTGGGAAAAATATCATATTAATTCAATTATATTTGGGAAAATATCTAATTAATACAATTGAACTAGGATAAATAAATAGAGATTTATCATTATTATTATTATTATTATTATGATTATTATTATTATTATTATTATTATTATTATTATTATTATTATTATTGCGTGATAATTTGATAGTTTCATTGTAAATTCAATGAAACTAAGCATAAATAAATTAAAAAATTAAATAATTTTCAAAATCATATAATAAGTGAAAAAGAAAATAATTGACTAATAAAGTATTTTAATGGTATAGCAGTAACACTCCTCCTTGACATTGTTCGAGGTGTAAGTTAGAACCCCGACTTACACAAAACTGTGTTCACTCGTGCGCATATGGTGTGGCTCTTTGGAGGCGCATATAACTGTCATATTTAAAAAGGTACCATCTGGGTGAAGGGGTCATATTTAAAAAGGGGCGAAGCTGTCATATTTAAAAATACTCACAAAAATTCTGGTAGAATGTTGTCGACATTCCGTTGGAATTTTTTGAATATAAGTAATTTTTATGAAATAGTTCTGACACACCATTCATCAAAAAACTGATAAAAAATTTTGTAATTTTGATTATTAAATAATATATTTTCGACAAAATTTTAGTCGATATTTTGTCAAAAATTCTCAAAATCTATGAATGCCACAAAGAGCTTATTGATGACTTACCGACAAGTAAGTCGTTGGAAAATATTTTCGACGGTGAATTTTCTGAAGAAATGGTTTGGTCGCTACTTCGTCACTTTTTAGTCGGAAATCATTATTCCGACAGCTTGCCGACAATTTTCTGATGAAATATTGCATTGGAAAATAACGTTTTTCTTGTCGTGAAAGTTACGTTAGGCATTTGGAAGGAATATAAATTAAGATAAATCTTTTAAAATCTATATATGTATTACTTTGCACTTTCGCACATTGAGAATAAATTAATGAGAATTTCCACCTTGAAACAATGAAAAGTAGTAAATATTTATTTTCAACAATTTTATCCTTCATTTGAATAATATTTTGGTCTAAAAAGAGATGAGTATGCAATGTGCCAAGTTCATACCAATTTCAAGGTGTAATATGCTATTTTTGTTATTTAAGAGGGCAAAGCACTTCATTTGCATATATTTTAGAATGCAAGTGCAAATTAGCCAAAATGTAATGAGAATAAGATACTACTAAGCACCTATCTATGAGGAGATAATTATTATAATATACCTAACCAATTAAATACTATGGAGAGTGGGTAGATTGGGTTTACGTGCGCCCGTCACCTAGCTAGTCTCGCTCTTGGCCCTTCTCGTGTATATTCCTTAATTTTCCTAATATTTTTAAAAGTTTTACTCCTGAGCTTTCTTTATATATATATATATATATGTATGTATTTATTTTTTGATAGAAAATCTTTTCAAACAGTTAAATTTCTGAAGCATGGTGCTATTCAGGTAGTTAAATCCAAGGTGTAGCTAGCGAGGGGGATGCAATCAAATTTTTATATAATATCATAGATATTTTTATAAAAATAAATGAGTGTTCAATTTTTCAAGTCCATAACAATTTTTGGATACAACATACTATTTTTGTTATTTAAAAGTGCAAAATACTTTATTTGCATATTTTTAGGATGCGAAGGGCAAATTACTCGAAATGTAATAGGAATTTGATACAACTAAGCAACTATCTATGAGGTGATAATTATTATAACATATCTAACTAATCAAATACTATGGAGAGTCGATAGATTGGGTTTATGTGTGCCTCTCACCTATGTAGTATCACTCTTGGCCCTTCTCGTGTGTGTTCCTTAATTTTTGTTAAATGTTTTTACAGATTTATTCCTTCACTTTCTTTATATATATATATATATATATATATATTAATTTTTTGATAGATAATCTTTTCAAATAGTGAAATTTCTAAAGCACGGTGCTTTTCAAGGAGTTCAATCCGAGGTATAGCTTGCAAGGGGGATGAAATCAAATTTTTGTATAATATCATAGATATTTTTATAATTTAGGTATATAAAATTTAAAATTTTCAAAAGTGCTTACCAAATTTAGTCCGATATAAATTTGTAGGGGACGAACACCACATTCCATCCCCCCTCCCCGATTGCTGATCTTGTTATCCAAACATTGAACATCTTGATCTCCTATAGAGAAAGACAATGAATTCATTAATTAATTATCGTTAATGTATATCTTCTAAGTTGCAACCTATGTTTTTATTTCACCTCTACTAGCTAGTGATGAATAGTCAATAGATTGGCCAATGGCAACCCTTTATGTATTAAAAAAAATTCATAGCTCTTCTCTTCCTTGAATAAGTACCTAATTAGGGTTTGTTTGGATGGGTTAAAAAAAGTGCTTTTCGAATGGTGTTTTTTTATAGTAGAACTTTTTTTTTTTAAGCCAAACAGTTTTGTATTTGGATACAGTAATTAAAAGTGCTTTAAAAGATATTTTTATTTGAAGCTATCCTAAGGTAGCTTCTAAAAAAAGCAATTTTTGATTTTCTATTTTTGGCTTCCAAATACAATTTTTTTGCTCTGAAGTGAATTTTTTTCAAAAAATAAGTACTTCTTTTTTGGAAAAAAAAACCTGTCCAAACGGGCTCTTAGTCTAGAGCTTAGTTGCCAACCTCTAATAGTTTGATTAATACTTCTATTATTTCGAAGGTTCATCTATAAATATTAAAGCCAATGCTCGAACTTTCACTACTAAAAAAATATCTAATTTGACATAAATAATATAACAGCATTTCATTTGTGTACCTATTGTGACACCTTATAGAAAATGTCTCAATAAATTATCTTTAATTTGAATTATAATATACTTAAGGTGACAACATTATAAAGTGTCAAAATTTGATTGATCGAGCAGGTACCTCAATCTTGGGTCACTCAACATACCTCTAATAATTTGATTAACACCTCTATTGAAAGATTTGTCTATAAATATATTATCCCAAAAAACTATTATCAACACATCAATTTTCAATTCTTGAAGACTTTGACAAAAATGGGTTCTCAACAAATTGTTTCAGTTGTCCTTCGCTTGTCTCTGATTTTTCTCATTTCTCCAAAAGTGGCAAATATGGAACTCGCCGAGTCCAATACCCTTGACACATGTAAGCATTTTTGATTTGTACATGTCTATCATGAATATATATATATATATATATATATAAAGAGATTTTAATTTATACTTCATATGATGGTCGATTTCTTTAACAAATTCATTCAACAACTAAGGGTATATAAAAAGAATTGTGTCGTGAAGGCGCATGTTCTATTGTGTTGATATGCTCAGTGACACCTTTTCAACTTATTATGAAATTTAAAATGTGCATTTTAAAATATTTTATGATATTAGTCTTAAATATTATAATGAAGAATTATTGGAGCCATAAAATTAATTGTTTTTGTAGGGGCAAATAAGATTATTCTATGTTCTAAAATATTATAATTTTTTCTTTTGGAAATTTCTTCCACCAAAACTATGACAGTGAACTATTAGCGTTCATTAAAAGTTCCTATGGCAATATTGAACGTAGAACATAGACAAATTTTCTCTTACCAAGAATAATTTCATTTCCACTAAAATGGATCTTTATCTCATTGAAATTAATTAACATCTATATCATAAACTTTTTAATGAAAATATGCATTAATACACAGGTCACACAATACATGAAATTTTAGACAACCTTATTAGTTATTATTGAAATATTATAAATAAATAAATTCATAGACTAAATTTTTTTTTTCGGGTTTTAATTCAGCTAAGAAGATGGATGGAGCCACAATAAATGATGCCAAATACATGGGAGGTGTATATGAAAGTTTTCCCAAGGGTGAATTTGAGGCTGCCAAGTGGGGAATTGGGGGGAATGTCGGGGGATGTTGAGCCTTAAGCCCAACTCCAAATAAAGTAAAGCAAAATTGGGAGAATTTGCTTCTTAAGTATTTGTATTATAAATATCATATTTTATATCTCGTGTTGTGCATGCAAACCATGAAATAATATTATGGTCAAAAGTTGATAACATGCATAAATTAAAAATAAAAACACAATCATTGTACAATGGTTCAGATTCAGGCTCCGGTGACCATATGTTGGCGATTGGATGTAGGCCTTGGGCAAGGCTCGAAAAATAAGTAAAGAAAAATTGGAAAAAAAATTGGTACTTATATCTTCCTGTTGATTTTTTTTTTATATATATATCCTTTTATTATAGATAAACTATTTTGCAGTTGATGTGCATGAAATAGCAAAATAAAATTATGCTCAGAAGCTGAATAACATGCATAAATTAAAAACAAAATCTTTTGTTATTCAACTCATTTACTCTTTCGATGGTTGGGATTTAGGCCCCTGCCACCATTTCGTCAAGGATTACCATGAGGAAAATATGAGGAAGATTGTGTAGTCGACATATAGTTTTTAGTCTTTAAAAGAAAAAGCAAGAGCCGTGCTTTTGGCTTAAAGGATGTGTACTCTACCTTAAAGGTGTGGGGAGCCTCTTGGCTAAGGTTTAAATCTGAATAGGTGTCTGTGCGTGGGCAATATCATGTATTGTCAAAAAAAAAAAAAATGAAAGAAAGAAACAAAGTGCAAGAACCAACTTTGGCCGTAGAAAAAATATTTTACATTCATCGATAGCACACATGATATCTATTCATACCACTATATATAGACTACTAGAAGAAGACCGGTGTCAAAGTAAAAATAACAAAGTTGTGAGAATGCATCTTGTCCTACTTGATGCAATTGGGATTTTACGAGGAAAGCTTATATAGTGACAAAATCAAGAGCTTGGGGGATAGAGGGCGATCTATTGGCTTCCATTAACAACAAAAATAAATAAATTTTTGAAAGATGATCAGAAGTGAACTAATGGATTATTAAAATGATTGATTAAATTTAACAATATATATAAGGGTGAAACACTTAAAATAAAAGATGTAATTCGAACCCATAAGAGACCATTTTGAGGATTGCTTCAAATTTTCCTCCAATTATCCTAAATATGCACAACCACCTAGTTCCTCATTTCCGTTAGTTGTGCTCCAAGTTGAAGTTAGAATAGCTATTGAAGCTTGAACTCATAATTGTGCACCGAGATCAATTAATGAAATTTTCTTGGTGTATTTGAGTGTGTATGTTGGTATGTGTTACATGCACAATTGTTTTCTTTCTTTATATTTTTGAGTATCTACGTTTCTATATTTTATTTTATATTTTGTATTTTTATTTATGAATTATAAACTTACATCTTTCATTTTGTATACATATTGCTGCAAATTTGTTTGGTCATTTGCTACCGTAATTTATTTTTAAATCATAAACGAATATATTTTGTTTTATATATATACACATTCGTACGTATATAAAGATTATAAATTTATTAATCTTGAACTATTACATATTTTAAATTCATTTGATAAGTTCAAATTATATTACATATATACATGTATTTGTGATTAGGTACTATAATCTCAAGAGTATTTAAATATAATGTTATAATTATTAAATATAATATAACTCCTTTCAATAAAATATAATATAATTAACTTTTAAATAATATTAACGCACACCATCCATACACATACACACTGTTAGGATTCAAAATTTCTAGCAATACTCTTCAATTTTCTTTCATTTGTTTAATTTCTTTAGTATGCCTCATTGGTTCATGTACCAAAACACTAATTTTGGTGGCAAAACAGGAGAATTCCCTGAATTATTGAGAAGTAGGATGCAAGTGGATTTCAGTAGAGAAATTGAGATTTTTCGATAATAATCAGACAAAAATTGTAAGTTCTTTTAAAAATTTTATTCTTCTAAATAATAGAAATAAAACCAAACTCGTCTAATCAGTAGGCCTAACATTCCATTTGAGCAAAGCTATAGTATGACAAATTCATTTTTCTCAACGATATAATATTAATTTAAGAAATGTAGGTAATTTGCACCATGCACTTTGAACTTTGCATAAATTTGATAGATTACTTACACCGACGTCTAAATTTTGTCAAATGCTATTCAACTGAAACGCAAAAATGTTAAAAAATAAAATCTTACCTCTTTTGTTGTTTGAGGGTGTAAAGTGTTTCATCGATTTATTTTCATTGTATAAATTGTATATTATTATATATTTGAATTTTAAAAGATTTACCCCAATTGAATTTTATATTTTGAGCTTTATATAGAGGATAATGACAAACAATGAAGAATATATACTTATCCAAATTTAGGTCTAATTCACGAACTACTATTCCAATTGAATTTAGAGTTTTGCATAGAACTACATATATCTTAATACTATATGGTATTTTGTATTCTTGAATTACTTGAATTTTATATATTTTTCTATTCATCACATTGTCCATAGTTCCCACCAACAATATATTTATATAAAGATTAAAACACTACAAGAAAAACGCTATTTGCCGATGGAATTACAGGCAGAATATTTTGTTGGAAAATGTTCAATTTTTTAAGATCACTTACTGACGGTTTAGCGTCGCATTATTGACGAACTCGATAAAAAGGCTTCCGACGTACATTAAATTTGTCTGCAAACACACGAGCGGGGGGGGGGGGTGTCAAGAGCGCGCTTGTTTTTGACAATCTTCCGACAAAACATAATGGTCGAACAATAATCTTCTTCTCTTTTTTTTCCCAATCCTTTCCATCGAAAATGTATTTTCATTTTTTTTTTGTTTACCAACTGAATGCCGACAATTAATTTTCATCAAAAATATGTTGATAGTTTCTATTTTTCTCTTTAAACTTTATGATAGATTTTAGATGATATTAAAATTGAAAATATTATTATGATTTTTATTTTTTGATTTTGTTCTTTATTGATAGAATACAGACGATCATATTTGTCAAAACCACTTTATCTCGTTTGAGATGTACTTCTGATGAAAATTCTGTCGGAACTTTGAATTTTTTTATTTGATTATTATTCTTTTTATTTTTCAACAGAAAATTTGATACGAAAATCAAAATTATCCTTTACATACAACAAAAATTAAATAAGAAAATATGACAATTTTTAAAATAACATTTCGTATAATCGTCTCGCATAAACATATATATAGAGATTAATAAATAGTAAATAATTATTTTTATAATTACTAACGTTTAATTGAGAAACATAAATAACATTTATGTTTAAATATATATACACACGAATAATTGAAGAAAACTTATAATTGATTCAATCAAATTGGGACAAATATCATATTAATTTAATTAAATTTGGGAAATCTCCAATTAACACAATTGAATTGGGAGAAAGATATAGAATTTTTTTTTTTATTATTATTATTATTATTATTATTATTATTATTATTATTATTATTATTTATTATGTAACGATACTCTTAATTTTTTTTAACTAATTCATTGTCATGTTTTACTATAATTTTTTAATTTTAATGACACTATAAAAATTGTAGTTAATTTAGTTTTTCGAATAAGTTTTCAACAAAATTGATTCATTTATCAATTATGCTAAAACAGATAATTTGATAATTTAATTGTAAATTCAATGAAACTAAGCATAAATAAATTAATAAAATTAAATTAGTAAATTAGATAATTCTATAAATCATATAATAAGTGAAAAAGAGAAGAACTGACTAATAAAATATTTTAATAGTCTAGTAGTAACACTCCTCCTTGACAATGTTGGAAGTGTAAGTTATCAAACCCCTACTTATGCAAAAATGTGTTCACTCGTGCGCATGTGGTGCGGCTCTTTGGAGGTGCATATGATTGCCATAATGCAGATCTGGTTCGAGTCCTGTCTGGGGTAAAGGGGTCATATTTAAAAAGGGGCGAAACTGTCATATTTCAAAATACCAAAAAAAATTCCGGCAGAATGTCATGGACATTCCGCCTAAAATTTTTGAAAATAAGTAATTTTTATAAAATAGTTCCAACACACCATTTGTCAGAAAAGTGATCAAAATTTTTGTAATTTTGATTCTTGTATAATATATTTTTGACAAAATTTTGGTCAATATTTCGCCAAAAATTCTCAAAATCTATCAATACCACAAAGAGCTTACTGATGACTTACAAACAAGCAAGTTGTCAGAAAACATTTTCAACGGTGAGTTTTCAGAAGAAATAGTTTGGTCGCTACTTCATCACTTTTTTGTCGAAAATCATTATTTCGACGGCTTGTCGACAATTTTATGATGAAACATTGCATTGGCAAATAACGTTTTTCTTGTCGTGAAAGTTATGCTAGGCATTTGGAAGGAATATAAATTAAGATAAATCTTAAAAATCTATATATGGGTTACTTTGCACCTTTGCACATTGAGAATAAATTAATGAGACTTTGCACCTTAAAACAATGAAAAGTAGTAAATATTTATTTTCAAAAATTTTACCCTTCATTTGAATAATATTTTGGTCTAAAAAGATATGAGTATGCAATGTGCTAAGTTCATACCAATTTCATGGTGTAATATGCTATTTTTGTTATTTAAGAGGGCAAAAGCACTTCATTTGCATATATTTTAGAATGCAAGTGCAAATTAGCCAAAATGTAATGTGAATTAGATACTACTAAGCACCCATCTATGAGGAGATAATTATTATAATATACCTAACTAATTAAATACTATGGAGAGTGGATAGATTGGGCTTACGTGCACCCGTGACCTAGCTAGTCTGGCTCTTGGCCCTTCTCGTGTATGTTCCTTAATTTTAGTTAATTCTTTTTAAAGTTTTATTCCTTCACTTTCTTTGTATATATATATATATATATTAATTTTTTGATAGATAATCTTTTCAAATAGTGAAATTGCTATAGCACGGTGCTTTTCAGGGAGCTCAATCCAAGGTATAGCATGCAAGGGGGATGAAATCAAATTTTTGTATAATATCATAGATAATTTTATAATTTAGGGATATAAAATATAAAATTTTCAAAGGCGCCTATAAAATTTAGTTCGATATAAATTTGTATGGTATGAACACCACATTCCACTCCCCCCTCCCCGATTCATGATCTCGTTATCCAAACATTGAACATCTTGATCTCCTATAGAGAAAGACAATGAACTCATTAATTAAATATCGTTAATTTATATCTTCTAAGTTGCAATTTATGGTTTTGTTTCACCTCCACTAGCTAGTGATGAATAGTCAATAGATTGGCCAATGGAAAGCCTTTATATATTAAAAAAATTCATAGCTCTTCTCTTCCTTGAATAAGTACCTAATTAGGGTCTGTTTGGATGGGTTCAAAAGAGAAGTACTTTTCGAATGGTGTTTTTTTATAGTAGATCTTTTTTTTTAACCAAATAGTTTTGTGTTTGGATACAATAATTAAAAGTGCTTTAAAAGATATTTTTGTTTGAAGCAATCCAAAGGTAGCTTCTAAAAAATGCAATTTTTGATTTTCTTTTTCTGGCTTCCAAATACAATTTTTTTGCTCTTAAGTTATTTTCTTTTCAAAAAATAAGCACTTCTTTTTTAAAAAAAAAAAATCCCATCCAAATGGGCTCTTAGTCTTGAGCTTACTTGGTACACCTCTAATAATTTATTAATAAGTTTATATGAATTATAAAGTTATATATTTTATTTTGTATACATATTGCAACAATTTTTTTGCTATTTGCTACCCTAATTTATTTATCAATCATAAATGAATATATTTTGTTCTACACACACACACACACACACATTCGTATGTATATCAGGATTATAAATTTAGGAATCTTGAATTATTACATATTTTAAATTCATTTGATATGTTTAAAGTATATTATATTTATGCAATTGTATTTGAAATTAGGCACTATAATCTCAAAAGTATTTAGATATAATTTTATAATTATTATATATAATATAATTATTTTTTTAATAATATGAACGCACACCATCCATACACATAGACATTAGACACTGTTAGGATTCGAAATCTATGACAATACTCTCCAATTTTCTTTTATTTGTTTAATTTCGTTAGTTTGCCGCATCAATTCATGTACCAAAACACTAATTTTGGAGGCAAAACAGAAGAATTCCTAGAAGTCGGGTGCAAGTGGATTTGTGCAAAATTGAAAATTTTCAATAATAATTGGACAAAAATTTTCACTTCTTCTTAAACTTTTTATATTCTTATAAATAGTAGGATTAAAACCAAACTGTAATGCTCTTAATATCCAATCATATATCACAACCAAATTAACATGAAAACTCCAATATAACTATGGTCCTTAACAAGAAACTTCACAAAATAATCATTTCATAAAATACATTCTAATAGTAGACTTGATCAACTTATAGGGCTTGGTATTACTCCCTGATTGTGAGCTTCACTCTCTTTGAAACCAATTGGCTATGCTTCAACCTCGTCCACTTTCTTAAAATCAACCCTTCTCAGTGAGTATCACTCATTTCAAGAACCTATAGAGAAAGACTTTAAAGGTAAGCAAAATGCTTAGTGAGATCAACAAATACTCGTGTGCGAACCCTTTTGAAATATAACAAGTAAATGGTCAATACATTTACAATCACTAATATGAAAGTAGTAAAGAGTAGGATACAACTGATATTTGCTGATGCCAACCTTATCTCACCGAAACAATAACAAGCCTTATCACTCTGGACAAGAAGCGACCTTGCCAAACAAGAGACATGCCCGAGATCATGTCAATCCCACGACCCTATCTCACCATGACGGCTACGATGTCATGCATTTATAGCGAATAAACACTTGAGAAGCACAAACGATTCGATAGGCCCATCGCTGCTTGAATAATTTATGCCACACTCAAGTCTAAAAGGGCCCAACAATCAAGCACAAGCACGATCAATTCAATCACTTTCTTGAGCAATCACTTTTATGCACAGGTGAGATTAAGTACTACACCCAACCAATATTAATAACACTTCAATCAGATACAATGATGACATATAAACGATGTATCACTCGATCAAAATGACAAATATGATGTAACATGAACTCTTGATGAAGTTCAATATTTACATAATTATTTTATTCAAATACTATTAAAATGCATTATTACATATAACAAGTACTTCCTCTAGTTTTGAAAAGAATATATAGTTGAGTTGCGATACTCACCTGTTATCCAAGGTCACTTGGTTTATCTATTATGCACAACACTCATGAGTCTCGTTACCTAGATCAACATATAGTACTTAAATTAGCACAACATATCTAGTTGTACCAATTCATAGTCCTATCTTAATTCTATATCATTCATTCTATTTCAAAATATTCTATAAAATATCATTATAACCTCAATATCCAAAATGTCCAATAATCAAGTCTCAAATCCATTGTACAAATCTCAATATACAGCAATGAATGCAACAATGTCATTCCATCTCTAAAATTCTAAAGTCCAAATACCCAAATTAAATATTCAAATTCGATTGAATAATCCAACTTTCAATTAAAATCAACTTAATTCAAATACCAATAAACTCAATACCCAAAAATTCAAAATGATCGAGTCATGAGGTATGTTTTGCCCGAAACCCGTCGAACCACTACCAGGCCACCACCAAGCCATAGCTGGAAAATTCACCAAGAACGGTAGTCAACTCGCCAAGCCCCCTTCATCAAAAGCCCTCAATAAATTTGACAAAATCCCTAGCCGTTTGGATTTAATTATACAAAAACCCACTGGAAAACCCTAATTTGCGCCATCCTATTCTTGTCCAAAATTTGACCTGCTCCACCCGTTATTTCATAAAATTGAAGCTACCAATAGCTTACCGTATCAAAATCATTAAGAGACATCAAGAAATCGCTAGACTACATCGCCGGAGGTGGATACCAACTCGACCGCCGCATTCTCGTCGTTGCTGCCATTTCTCCTATCAACAAAATACCATGACACCACCACCGTTGCGTTCCTCTCGTCGAGTTGATCAATTTACACTACTCACACACTAGCTTGTGAGCAAAATAAGATTTTCTCAAGTTGCACATTGGCCTTGAACTTAAAACCGCCTCACACTCTAGCCCCAAAAGTTTGGAACTATTTTCAATTTAGTTCGAAAGTATATAAACCAAGTCCTACAAGTTCTACTTCTTCCAATTAGGCCCCTAACATTAGAAATCTAGTAAAATCAACTCTTCCATTTCTTTCAATTAGGTCCCTTACCAATATTTCTCCAATTATAATAAAAATGTGGGGTGTTACACAAACTCTTCTAATCAATAGGCCTAACATTCCATTTGAGCAAAGCTATAGTACAAAAAATTCATTTCTCTCTATGAAATAATATTTATTCAAGAAATATAAATTAATTTTCTTTGCACCCCAAAAATTGTCAAAGGAGCACCTTAAACCTTTAAACAGAAGGGGAAAAAAAGAGCACAATACACTATGAAATTTGCATAAATTTGATAGATTACACCTTCATCTAATTTTTTCCTAATGCTATTCAATTGAAATGTAAAAATGTTGAAAAATAAAATCTTACCTCTTTTATTGTTTGAGGGTGTAAAGTGTTTCATTGATCTATTTTCATGGTATAAATTTTAATTATTATATATTTGAATTTTAAATGATTTACCCCAATTGAATTTTTTTTTAGCTCTATAAAGAGTATAATGTCAGACATAGAAGATTATATACTTATCCAAATTTAGGTCTAATTCATGAAATACTTTTCAAATTTCAATTCAGAATTTTGCATAGAACTACATATATCTTAATACAATCTACTACTTTGTATTCTTGAATTAGTTGAATTTTAGATAGTTATCTATTCATCACATTGTCCATAGTTCCCACCAACATTATATTTATATAAAGATTAAAACACTACAAGAAAAATGCTATTTGCCGAAGGAATATTTTGTCGAAAAGTGTTCAATTTTTCGGACTACTTACCGACGGTTTAGCATCATATTATTGGCGAACTTGATGAAAAGGTTTCCAACATATATTTCATTGAAAATCTGTCAGCAAACACACGAGCCAAGGCGGGAACAAGAGCGTACTAGTTTTTGACAATCTTCTGACAAAACATAACTGTGGAAAATAATTTTCTTCTCTTTACTTTTTTCCAACACTTTTCATCTTCTTTTTGACGGAATAAATCCTCGAAAATTTATTTTTCATATTTTTTTTATTTACCAATCGAATACCGATGATTACTTGTCGTCCAAAATATGTTGATATGTTATATTTTTTTTCCTTAAACTCTGTGAAATTTTTTTGTTGATATTACTATCGAAAATATTTTTACGATTTTTTATTTGTCGAAACCTTTTTATCTCATTTGAGATTCATTTCCGACAAAAATTCTATCGGAACATTGAATTTTTTTTAGTTGATTGTTATTATTTTTATTTTTCGGTAGTAAATTTCATAGGAAAATCAAAATTATCCTTTACTTACAATAAAAAATAAATAAGAAAAGGTGACAATCCCTATAATAACATTTGGTATAATCATCGCGTATAAACACATATAAAGATTAATAGATAGTAATTAATAATTTTTACATTTATTAGCGTTTAATTGAGGAACATATATAACAATTGTGTTTATATATATGTACACAAACAAATAGTTAAAGAAAACTTGTAATTGATTCAGTTAAATTGGGAAAAATATCATATTAATTCAATTAAATTTGGGAAAATATTCAATTAACACAATTGAACTAGGAGAAATATACATTATTATTATTATTATTATTATTGTGTAACAACACTCTTAATTTGTTTTAACTAATTAATTGCCATGTTTTAGTATAACTTTTTATTGTAATGACACTATACAAATTGAAGTTAATTTAGTTTTTTTTCTAATAAGTTTCCTGCATAATTGATTCATTTAATCAATTATACTAAATTAAAATAGGTAATTTGATAGTTTAATTGTAAATGCAATGAAACTAAGGATAAATAAATCAATAAAATTAAATTAATAACTTAGATAATTTTCAGAATCATATAATAAGTAAAAAAAGAAAACAATTGACAAATAAAGTATTTTAATAGTCTAGCAGTGACACTCCTCCTTGACAATGTTGGAGGTGTAGGTTCAAACCACTACTTACGCAAAAATGTGTTCGCTCGTACGCATGTTGTGCGGCTCTTTGGAGGCGCGTATGGCTGCCATAATGTAAATCCAGGTTCAAGTCTCGTCTGGTGTGAAAGGGTCATATTTAAAAATACCAAAAAAAATTCAGACAAAAATAAAACATCGACATTCCGTTGAAAATTTTTGAATATTAGTAATTTTTTTTAAAATAGTATCGACACACCATTTTTCAAAAAAGTGATGGAAAATTTTGTAATTTTGATTTTTAAATTATATAGTTTAGACAAAATTTTAGTCGATATTTCATCGAAAAATTCTCAAAATCTATCAATACCGCAAAGAGCTTACTGATGGCTTACCGACAAGTAAGTCGTCGAAAACAAGTATGTCGTCAAAATTTATATTTTTTTCCATTAACGTTGTGACCGATTTTCGACCATATTATTATCAAAAATATTATTATGATTTTTATTTTTTAATTTTGTTCGTTATCAATGGAATACAGGCGATTATATTTGTCGAAGCCTCTTTATCATGTTTGAGATACACTTGCAACGAAAATTCTGTCGAAACTTTGAATTTATTTTATTTGATTATTACTATTTTTATTTTTCAACAGAAAATTTCATAGGAAAATCAATATAATCCTTTAGTTACATTAAAAACTAAATAAGAAAATATCACAATCCCTCAAATAACATTTCGTAAAATCATTTCGTATAAATATATATAGAGATTAATAGACAGTAATTAATTATTTTTATAGTTATTAACGTTTGACTAACAAACATATATAACGGTTGTGCTTATATATATATGTATATATATATATAACGTTTAACTGAGAAAAACATATATAACGGTTGTGCTTCTATATATACACACACGAATAATGGTTATTAATTTTTTGATAGAAAATCTTTTCAAACGGTGAAATTTCTGAATCATGATGCTATCCAGGTAGTTAAATCCAAGGTGTAGCTTGCGAGGAGGACGGAATCCAATTTTTATGAAATACAACAAATATTTTTATGAAAATAAATGAATGTGCAATTTGTCAAGTTCATACCAATTTTAGAGTGCAACGTACTTTTTTTATTGAAAAGTGCAAAAATACTTTATTTGCATATTTTGGGGATGCGAAGTACAAATTACCAAAAATGTAATAGGAATTAGATACTACTAAGCAACTATCTATAAGACGCTAATTATTATAACATTATCTAACTAATTAAATACTATGGGGAGTGGACAGATTGGGTTTACATGTGCCTCTCACCTAGCTAGTCTCGCTCTTGGCTCTTCTCTTGTATGTTCCGTAATTTTCTTAATTCTTTTTAAAGCTTTATTTCTTAATTTTCTTTATATAAATATATACATATATATATAGGTTAATTTTTTGATAGAAAATCTTTTCAAAAAGTGAAATTTCTAAAGCACGGGGCTTTTCAGGGAGTTAAATCCAAGGTGTAGCTTACGGGATGGGCGAAATCAAAATTTTATATAATATCATAGATATTTTTATAATTTAAAAATAAAAGATTAAAAATTTTCAAAAGCGTATACAAAATTTGTTCGATATAAATTTGAAGGGGACAATCACCACATTCCACACCCCCCCCCCCCGATTCTTGATCTCATTATCCAAACATTGAACATATTGATCTCCTATATAGAAAGACAATGAACTCATTAATTAAATATTGTTACTGTATATCATCCAAGTTGCAATTTTTGTTCTTATTTAACCTCTACTAGCTAGTGATGAGTAGTCAATAGATTGGCCAATGGCAACCCTTTATATATAAAAAAAATTCATAGTGCGTCTCTTCCTCGAATAAGCACCTAATTAGGGTCTGTTTGGTTAGGTTTAAAAGAGAAGTGCTTTTCGATTGGTGTTTTTTATAGTAGAGCCTTTTTTTTTTAACCCAAATAGTTTTGTATTTGGATACAATAATTAAAAGTATGTTAAAAGATGTTTTTATTTGAAACTATCATAAGGTAGCTTCTAAAAATACCTTTATTTTTTTTTTCAAAATACAAGTGCTTAATCTTAAAAAAAAACCTCATCCAAACAGGTTCTTAGTCTAGAGCTTACTTAGCACACCTCGAATGATTTGATTAATACATCTATCATGTAGAAGATTCATCTCTAAATATTAAAGCCAATGCTCAAACTTTCACTACTAAAAAAATATCTAATATGACATATATAATATAATGGTGTCTCATTTGTGTACCTATTGTGATACCTTATAAAAAATTTCTCAATAAATTATGTTAAGAAAATGATAACATGCATATATTAAAAATAAAAGAAAAAAAAAATAGAATCACTCTACTGAGGTTGGGATTCAGGCTTCTGTCATCGCATGTTGGGGATTGGATGCTAAGCCTTAGGCCAGGCTCGAAAACTAAGTAAAGCAAAATTGAAAAAAATTTGCTACTTATATCTCTCTATTACAGATAAACTATTTTGCATTTGGTGCTATGCATGAAATTAAATAGCAAAATAACATTATGTCCAAAAGTTGCATAACATGCTAAAAATAAAAATACTATTCAACATAATTGGGCTATCGATGGTTGGGATTTGGACCCCTACCACCACATTAGGAATTCTCATGGGGAAAAATATGAGGAAGATCGTGCAGTCGATTTATATGTATTAAAAAATAAATATTTTTTAGAAAAAAACAAGGGTACATTGAAATATGTTCAGAGGTGAATTAAATAACAATTAAGATGGTCACTCAAATTTAATAATTGTTTGAACCTAAAATGAAATTTTATGAAGTGGCCCAAAAGTGGCCCCACGTGAGGTAGTGGTCCATAGTAATTGAGGCGAAAGGCCAAAGGGGGGGTCATTGGCGTGCGGCCTGGCAAAAAGAGGTTGACAAGAAAATAGTGGGCCATTAATTGGGATGACTAAGAATGAGCCACCAAAAAATTATTCGTAGCCCGTTAGCCAAAGATATGCTGGAAATTTAGAATTTAATAGCAAGGTAAGAGGATAAAACTAGTCGATCAAACAGGGCAACAAGATAGGAGGTTAAGAGACATGTGCAAAGTTGGTTCAAGAAACTTAGAAGATCAAACCTTTTTTGGAGGAATCGGTTACAAGCCCCAGCACTATATAAAGGGGAGAGCACCAACAGAGAACACGTCAACATTTTACAACATACCCCCTCTTCATGTCTCACCAAAGTTTTGGAAAAGGACGACTTGAGGCGTCAGTATTGAGTAGCTTTTCTTTTTCTGTTTTTTTTTCTTTAGTTCATCAGGACTCGCATTCAGTGTTCGTCTCTACGAGGTGGCCAGCCTATTTTGTTTTAGATCAATAGGTTTTCTTCCTATTGTTAAATAACATGATTTTGTAAAAGTCTTATGGTCTCCCTCTTCATAAATCAATCAAGAAGATAGTCTTTACAGATGGAAAATTGAAGAAAAACATAGCTAAGGGCAAAAAATAAAAATTTCCTATTCTAGCCTGAAAAGATAAACACACACGCTCTACTATTCGGTTAAGCATTTCCTTGTTCTGAAAATTAGGCAATCCACATTTGTCCAATCTGTATGTGCCTTTCAGAAGCTGTGGAAGGTTTGAAGTGAAATCTCGAGATGCTTGGTGATGCGCAGCCCAATTAGCAAGACTATCGACTAAAGAGTTGCATTACCTATAAACATGAGATCCTTTCACCTGTAATGAAACCATAAGCGCTGTGATTCTATGAATGACACGTAGATGAGACCAATGAGCATGAGAAGACTACAAGACAGAGAGTATGATGCCTGCATCCACCTCTACCACATTAAATTGCAGCCCCTATTCAGCACATCTTGTCAGCCCCTCATTCACAGCAGCAAGTTCAGCCCTAACATTAGTGCAAGCACCCAAAAACTTTGCAGAAGCAAATTTGATAGCCCCTCAGAATTCCTTTGAACTCCCTCAGCCCCAAAAATGCCTAGATTACCCTTGCATGCACCATCTGTATTATGTTTCATCCAAGGGATTTGGGGTGGAATCCAATGTACTAAACTGACTTTATATGAGTAAGTGAAGTTGTAATCAAGTTTCAAAATACCGCAGCCTATTTATCATTCCTCCAGTACTTAACAAATAGCAATTGACTGGAGTATAGTAGATGAAGGTGTGAGAGAACATTTCTGATGATTACCTTGAAGGAGAAATCTTTGTTTCTACGTTTTGCATAGTTCCTCTCACCCCATATAAATCATCATATATGGACAGGGAGTGAAAATGAGACCTTTCTTGAGGTATGTTAATACCAAACAAAGTACAAACATAACTCCATAGAGAACTCGCACATTGGCTAGTTAAGAAAAGGTGAGCAATGGATACTTCATCATGACAACAGCCACTCTTGGATGCCAAACTAATACTTTTTTCCCCCCTTTCTCATGTCAACGGGAAACTAATCTCTTATTAATCTCCACATAAAAATAGGCAAAAAAGGTGTAACAATAGGTGACCAGAAGAGTGCTAAATACGTGTGATGTGCACCTTTGTCTCAAAGCTGCTGCCAAGCAGAAGATACAAAAAATTATGCATGCGTGGTTAGTCTATGATGCAATTTGTCATTTATTTTACTCTATTTTTCATTTTTTTTTGTGTGTTTCTCGCATTAAACACCTTGACACAACCGCACATATTGCACACTACCTAAACTCGCCCTGTTCCTATCCATTTCGCTGGAAGGCGATGATTCAAAATTTTAAATAGGGATGAAATATCATTTTAAAATAAAAGATCTTATCTGATCAAATAGGAGAACGACTTGAAGACTTCCTCAATTTTTCCTCCAATTATCCTGAATTGGTGCATGACTGAGCAATCATTTTTTTTTCTAGCACAAAAGAGAAGAGCCAAATCGGAAACCAACATAATGATATCACATCGGCAGTCCATTTTTTTGACATTTTTAAAATCATCTTAGATGAAAAACAAAGAAAATAAAAAAAAAATAAAAAAAGATACCTTTTGTGAAACTCGTAAATTTAGAGATAAAAAAAAAAAAGAAAATGAAAGAAAGAAACAAAGAGAGGAAAAGAAGGGGCAAAAAAAAAAAAAATTGCAACTCTGGCGCAACCACCTAGTTCCTCATTCCCGTGAGTTATGCTCCATATTGAGGTTAGAAATAGCTTTAGATGCTTGAAACCATAATTGTCTACCCAGTTCGATTAACAGAATTTTCTTGGTGTATTTGAGTGTGTGTTGGTGTGTGTAAATCTGTCTCATATGTGCAATTGTTTTATTTTGTTTTGTTGTTTTTTTTTGGTGTGTATCTAAGTTTCTATATTTTATTTTATATTTTGTGTTCTTATATATAAATTATAAACTTACATATTTTATTGTGTATACATTTTGCAACAATTTTTCCGTTGTTTGCTACGTGAATTTATTTAGCAATCATAAATGAATATATTTTGTTTTATACACACACACACACACATACATTTGTATATATGAATTTAAAGATTATAAATTTAGGATTCTTGAAATTATTACATATTTTAAATTCATTTGATAAGTTCAAATTATATTATATATACATACACGTGTATTTGTAATTAGGCACTATAATCGCAAAAGTATTTAGATATAATTGTTAAATATAATATAATTATTTTTTTAATAATATGAATGCATACCACCATCCATACACATAGACATTAGACACTGCTAGGATTCAAAATCTATGACAACACTATCTAAATTTCTTTTATTTGTTTAATTTCTTTAGTAGGCCTCATCTGTTCATGTACCAAAACACTAATTTTGGAGGCAAAACAAGAGAATTCCCAAAAGTAGGGTGCAAGTGGATTTGTATGAAATTGAAAATTTTCGATAATAATCGGACAAAACTTGTTAGTTCTTTTTAAACTTTTTATATTCTTATAAATAGTAGGATTAAAACTAAACTCTTCTAATCAGTAGGCCAAACATTCCATATAAGCAAAGCTATAGTACAATAAATTCATTTCTCTCTATGATATAATATCTATTTAAGGAATGTAAGGTAATTTTCTTTGCACCCCAAAAACTGTCAAAGGAGCACTTTAAGCCTTTAAACAGAAGGGGAAAACAGCAGGAGCACAATACACTTTCAAATTTGCATAAATTTGATAGATTACACCTTCATCTAATTTTTGCCAAGTGTTATACAATTGAAACGTAAAAATGTTGAAAAGTAAAATCTTACCTCTTTTATTGTTTGAGGGTGTAAAGTGTTTTATTTGAATTTTACCGGTATAAATTGTAAATAACTATATATTTGAATTTTAAAATATTTACGCCTATTGAATTTTTTTTTTTTTTTTAGCTTTATAGAGAGCATAATGTTAGATGATGAAAAATATATACTTATACAAATTTAGGTCTAATTCATGAATTACTTTTCAAATTTCAATTTAGAATTTTGCATAGAACTACATATACCTTAATACATTCTACTACTTTGTATTTTTGAATTAGCTAAATTTTAGATAGTTATCTATTAATCACACTGTCCATAGTTCCCACCAACATTATATTTATATAAAGTTTAAAAGACTACATGAAAAATGCCATTTGCCAATAGAATATTGCATCAAAAAATGTTCAATTTTTCAGACTACTTACTGATGGTTTTGCATCGCATTATTGAGGGACTCGATGAAAACATTTCTGACGTATATTTCGTTGGAAATATGTTAGGCAAACACACGAGCCAAGGCGGGAACAAGAGCGTGCTAGTTTTCGACAATCTTCCAACAAAACATAATTGTCGGAAAATAATTTTCGTCTCTTTATTTTTTTAGAACACTTTTCATTTTCTTTTCGACTGAATACATCGTAGAAAAATTATTTTTCATATTTTTTTGTTTACCCACTGAATATCAAAGATTACTTTTCGTCCAAAATATGTTGATATTTTATATTATTTTCATTAAACTTTGTGACGGATTTTCAACGATATTTCTATGGAAAATATTATTACGATTTTAATTTTCTGATTTTGTTCTTTATCGACAAAATGCAGATGATTATATTTGTTGAAACCTCTTTATCTAGTTTGAGGTGATCCTCTAATGAAAATTCTGTTGAAACTTTGAAATTTTTTCTATTTCATTATCATTATTTTTATTTTTCAGCAGAAAATTTCATAGGAAATCAAAATTATCCTTAACTTACAATAAAAAATAAATAAGAAAATATGACAATGCCTAAAATAACATTTGGAATAATGTAAAATCATCTCATATAAACTTATATAGAGATTAATAGATAGTACTTAATTATTTTTACAATTATTAACATTTTATTGAGGAATATATCATAGTAATTCAATTAAATTTGGGAAAATATCTAATTAACACAATTGAACTAGGATAAATAAATAGAGATTTATTATTATTATTATTATTATTATTATTATTATTATTGCGTAATGATACTCTTAATTTTTTTTACTAATTCATTGTCGCGTTTTACCACAATTTTATTTTATTGTAATGACACTATGAAAATTGAAGTTAATTTAGTTTATTAGAATAAGTTTTCAATAGAATTGAGTCAGGTCAACAATTATACTAAATTAAAATTGATAATTTGATAGTTTAATTATAAATTCAATGAAACTAAGCATAAATAAATTAATAAATTTGATATTTTTCAAAATCATATAATAAGTTGAAAATAAAATAATTGACTAATAAAGTATTTTAATAGTCTAGAAGTAACACTCCTCCTTGACAACGTTTGAGGCATAAGTTCGAACCCCAACTTACACAAAAATGTGCTCACTCGTGCGCATATGGTGTGGCTCTTTGGAGGCACATATGACTGCCATAATGCAGATCCGGGTTCGAGTACCATCTGCGGTGAAGGGGTCATATTTAAAAATACTTAAAAAAAATTCCAGCAGAATGTTGTCGACAATCTGTCGAAATTTTTTGAATATAAGTATTTTTTATAAAATAGTTCTGACACACCATTCATCAGAAAATTGACAAAAAACTTTGTAATTTCAATTATTAAATAATATAATTTCGACAAAATTTTGGTCTATATTTCGTCAAAAATTCTCAAAATCTATCAATGCCACAAAGAGCTTACTGATGACTTACCAACAAGTCGTTGGAAAATATTTTCGACAATGAATTTTCTGACGAAATGATTTGGTCTCTACTTCGTCACTTTTTAGTCGGAAATCATTATTCCGATGGCTTGCCAACAATTTTCTGATGAAATATTGCATTGGCAAATAGCATTTTCTTGTCGTGAAAGTTATGCTAGGCATTTGGAAGGAATATAAATTAAGATAAATCTTTTAAAATCTATATATGTGTTACTTTGCACTTTCACACATTGAGAATAAATTAATGAGACTTTGCACCTTGAAACAATTAAAAGTAGTAAATATTTATTTTCAACAATTTTACCCTTTATTAGAATAATATTTTGGGCTAAAAATAGATGAGTATGCGATGCGCCAAGTTTATACCAATTTCAAGGTGTATTATGCTATTTTTATTATTAAATAGTGCAAAGCACTTCATTTGCATATATTTTAGAATGCAAGTGCAAATTAGCCAAAATGTAATGGGGATTAGATACTACTTGGCACCTATCGATGAGGTGATAATTATTATAATATACCTAACTAATTAAATACCATGGAGAGTGGACAAATTGGGTTTACGTGTGCCTCTCACCTAGCTAGTCTCGTTCTTGGCCCTTCTCGGGTATATTCCATAATTCTCTTAATTTTTTTTTACAGTTTTATTCCTTAAATTTCTTGATATATATATATATATATATATATGTTAATTTTTTGATAGAAAATCTTTTCAAACAGAAAAATTTCTGAAGCATGGTTCTATTCAAGTAGTTAAATCCATGGTGTAGCTTGCGAGGTGGACGAAATCAAATGTTTATATAATATCATAGATATTTTTATAAAAATAAATGAGTGATCAATTTGTCAAGTTCATAGAAATTTTGGGTGCAACGTACTATTTTTGTTATTTAAAAGTGCAAAATACTTTATTTGCATATTTTTAGGATGCGAAGTGCAAATTACCCAAAATGTAATAGGAATTAGATACTACTAAGCAACTATCTATGAGGCGATAATTATTATAACATATCTAACTAATTAAATACTAATTATGTGCCTCTCACCTATTATAATTTTTTCTTTTGAAAATTCCTTCCACCAAAACAATGACAATGAACTATTAACTTTGATTAAAAGTTCCTATGGCATTATTGAACGTAGAACATAGACAAATTTCTCTTACCAAGAATAATTTCATTTCCACTAAAATGGATCTTTATCTTATGGAAATTAATTAGCATCTACATCATAAACTTTTTAATGAAAAGATGCATTAATACCCTGGTCACACAATACCTGATATTTTAGACAACCTTATTAGTTATTATTGAAATATTAAATAATTTCATAGACTAAATTATTTTTCTGGGTTTTAATTCAGCTAAGAAGATGGATGGAGCCGCAGTAAATGATGCCAAATACATGGGAGATGGATACGTGGGGAATTGGGGAGAATGTCGGGGGATGTCGAGCTTTAACCCCAGCTCCAAATAAAGTAAAGCAAAATTGGGAGAATTTGCTTCTTAAGTATTTGTATTATAAATATCATATTCTATGTCTCGTGTTGTGCATGCTAACCATGAAATAATATTATGCTCAAAAGTTGATAACATGCATAAATTAAAAATAAAAACACAATCACTGTATGGTGGTTGGGATTCATGCTCTGGTGACCACGTGTTGGCGATTGGATGCTAGGCCTTGGGCAAGGCTCGAAAACTAAGTAAAGAAAAATTTAAAAAAAAAAATTGGTACTTATATCTTGCAGTTGATGTGCATAAAATAGCAAGGTAACATTATGCTCAAAAGCTGAATAACATGCATAAATAAAAAAAAAATCTTTTGTTATTCAACTCATTTACTCTATCGATGGTTTGGATTTAGGCCCCTGCCACCATGTCGTCAAGGATTCCCACGAGGAAAAATATGAGGAAGATTGTGTAGTCGACATATAGTTTTTAGTCTTTAAAAGAAAAAGGAATAACCCTGCTTTTGGCTTAAAGGATATGTACCCTGCCTTAAAGGTGTGGGAAGCCTCTTGGCTAAGGTTCAAATCCCAACAGGTGTCCGCGCATGGACAATATCATATATTGTCAAAAAAAAAAATGGAAAGAAAGAAAGAAAGAAAAAATCTTTTGTTATTCAACTCATTTACTCTATCGATGGTTTGGATTTAGGCCCCTGCCACCATGTCGTCAAGGATTCCCACGAGGAAAAATATGAGGAAGATTGTGTAGTCGACATATAGTTTTTAGTCTTTAAAAGAAAAAGGAATAACCCTGCTTTTGGCTTAAAGGATATGTACCCTGCCTTAAAGGTGTGGGAAGCCTCTTGGCTAAGGTTCAAATCCCAACAGGTGTCCGCGCATGGACAATATCATATATTGTCAAAAAAAAAAATGGAAAGAAAGAAAGAAAGAAAAAAAGTGGAAGAACCTACTTTGGCTGTAGAAAAAATATTTTACAATCATCGATACGCACGTGATATCTATTCATACCACCATATATCAACTACTAGAAGAAGACCAGTGTCGAAGTAAAAATAACAAAGTTGCGAGAATACATCTTGTCCTACTTGATGCAATTAGGATTTTACGATGAATGCTTATATAGTGACAAAACCAAGAGCTTGGGCGATAGAGGGCGATCTATTGGCTACCACTAATAACAAAAATAAATAAATTTCTGAAAGATGATCAGAAGCGAACTAACAGATTGTTAAAATGACCGTTTAAATTTAACAATATATATATATATATATATATAAGGGTGAAACGCTATTTTAAAATAAAAGATGTAATTCGAACCCACAAGAGACCAATTTGAGGGTTTCATCATTTTTTCCTCCAATTATCCCAAATATGCGCAACCACCTAGTTCCTCATTCCGGTGAGTTGTGCTCCAAATTGAAGTTAGAAATAGCTATAGAAGCTTGAACTCATAATTGTCCACCGAGATCAATTAATGAAATTTTCTTGGTGTATTTGAGTGTGCATGTTGTATGTTGGTATGTGTTACATGCACAATTGTTTTCTTTCTTTATTTTTTTGTGTTTCTATGTTTCTATATTTTATTGTATATTTTGTATTTTTATATATGACTTAGAAACATACATTTTTCATTTTGTATACATATTGCTGCAAATTTTTTTTGTCATTTGCTACCGTAATTTATTTTTCAATCATAAACGAATATATTTTGTTTTATATATATACACATTCGTACGTGTATAAAGATTACAAATTTAGAAATCTTGAATTATTACACATTTTAAATTCATTTGATAAGTTTAAATTATATTACATATATACATGTATTTGTGATTAGGTGCTATAATCTCAAAAGTATTTAAATATAATGTTATAATTATTAAATACAATATAACACCTTTCAATAAAATATAATATAATTAACTTTCTAATAATATGAACACACACCATCCACACACATACACAGTGTTAGGATTCAAAATTTCTAGCAATGCTCCCCAATTTTCTTTCATTTGTTTAATTTCTTTGGTATGCCTCATCGGTTCATGCACCAAAACACTAATTTTGGTGGCAAAACAGGGAGAATTCCCTAAATTATTGAGAAGTAGGGTGCAAGTGGATTTCAGCAGAGAAATTGAGATTTTTCGATAATAATCGGACAAAAATAATAGGAATAAAACCAAACTGTCCAATCAGTAGGCCTAACATTCCATATGCGCAAAGCTATAGTACGACAAATTCATTTTTCTCCACGATATAATATTAGTTTAAGAAATGTAGGTAATTTGTGCTCTGCACCGCAAAGGCTATGAAATGAGCACTTTAAACCGTTAAGTAAAACAAAAATAAAAAAAGAAAGCACCATACACTTTGAACTTTGCATAAATTTGATATATTACTTACACCTTCGTCTAAATTTTGCCAAATGCTATTCAACTAAAACGAAAAAATGTTACAAAATAAAATCTTACTTCTTTTGTCGTTTGAGGGTGTAAAGTGTTTCATTGATTTATTTTCATGGTATAAATTATAAATTATTATATATTTGAATTTTAAAAGATTTACCCCAATTGAATTTTATTTTTTTAGCTTTATATAGAGTATAATGCCAAACAACGAAGAATATGTACTTATCCAAATTTAGGTCTAATTCACGAAATACTGTTCAAATTTAATTCAGAATTTTCCATAGAACTACATATATATTAATACTATCTAGTAATTTGTATTCTTAAATTACCCGAATTTTATATATTTGTCTATTCATCACGTTGTCCATAGTTCCCACCAACAATATGTTTATATAAAGATAAAAATGCTGCTAGAAAAACGCTATTTGCTGTGGAATTACAAGCAGAATATTTTGTTGGAAAATGTTCATTTTCTAAGATCACTTATTGACGGTTTGGCGTCGCATTATTGACGAACTCGATGAAAAGATTTCCGACGTATATTAAATCCGTCTGTAAACACACAAGCAAGAGGGGGGGGGGGGGGGGTCAAGAGCGCTCTTGTTTTCAACAATCTTCCGGCAAAGCATAACGGTCGGAAAATAATTTTCTTCTCTTTTTTTTCCCAAGCCTTTCTATCGAAAATGTATTTTCATTTTTTTTGTTTACTGATCGAATACCGACAATTAATTTTCATCAAAAATATGTTGATAGTTTATATTTTTTGCTTTAAACTTTATGATAGATTTTAGACGATATTAAAATTGAAAATATTATTACTATTTTTATTTTTTTGATTTTGTTCTTTATCGACAGAATACAGATGATCATATTTGTCATAGCCACTTTATCTCGTTTGAGATGCACTTCTAACGAAAATTTTGTCGGAACTTTGAATTTTTTTATTTGATTATTATTCTTTTAATTTTTCAACAGAAAATTTCATACGAAAATCAAAATTATCCTTTACATACAACAAAAAATAAATAAGAAAATATGACTATCATTAAAATAACATTTCGTATAATCGTCTCGTATAAACATATATATGAAGATTAATAAATAGTAAATAATTATTTTTCTAATTATTAACGTTTAATTGAGAAACATACGTAAAAATTGTGTTTATATATATACATATACACACACACACACACACGAATAAGTGAGGAAAACTTATAATTGATTCAGTTAAATATGGAAAAATATCATATTAATTCAATTAAATTTGGGAAAACATCCAATTAACACAATTGAACTGGGACAAGGATACAGAATTTTATTATTATTTTTATTATTATTATTATTGTTGTTGTTGTTGTTGTTGTTCTTGTTATGTAATGATACTCTTAATTTTTTTAACTAATTCATTGTCATATTTTACTATATTTTTTTAATTTTAATGACACTATAAAAATTGTAGTTAATTTAGTTTTTTTGAATAATTTTTCAACAAAATTGATTCGGTTATAATTATACTAAAATAGATAATTTGATAATTTAATTGTAAATTCAATGAAACTAATCATAAATAAATTAATAAAATAAAATAATAAATTAGATAATTCTCAAAATCATATAATAAGGAAAAAAGTAAAGAATTGACTAATAAAGTATTTTAATAGTCTATTAGTAACACTCCTCCTTGACAATGTTGAAAGTGTAAGTTTTCGAACCCCTACTTATGCAAAAATGTGTTAACTCGTGCGCTTGTGGTGCGGCTCTTTGGAGGCGCATATGATTGCCATAATACAGATCTGGGTTCGAGTCCCATTTGGGGTAAAGGGGTCATATTTAAAAAGGAACGAAGCAGTCATATTTAAAAATACCAAAAAAATTCCTGCAAAATGTCATCTACATTCCGTGAAATTTTTTTGAAAATAAGTAATTTTTATAAAATAGTTTCGACACACCATTAGTTAGAAAAGTGATCGAAATTTTTGTAATTTCGATTATTATATAATAAATTTTTGACAGAAGTTTGGTTGGTATTTCGCCAAAAAATTCTCAAAATCTATCAATACCGCAAAGAGCTTATTGATGACTTACAGACAAGTAAGTCGTCGGAAAGTATTTTCAACAGTGAGTTTTCAGACGAAATGGTTTGGTCACTACTTCGCCACTTTTGTTGTCGAAAATCATTATTTCGACAGCTTGTCGACAATTTTATGATGAAACATTGCATTGGCAAATAACTTTTTTCTTGTCGTGAAAGTTATGCTAGGCATTTGGAAGGAATATAAATTAAGATAAATCTTTTAAAATCTAAATATGGGTTATTTTGCACTTTCACACATTGAGAATGAATTAATGAGACTTTGCACATTGAAACAATGAAAAGTAGTAATATTAATATTCAAAAATTTTACCATTCATTTGAATAATATTTTGGCCTTCAAAGAGATGATTATGCAATATGCCAAGTTCATACCAATTTCAGGGTGTAATATGCTATTTTCGTTATTTAAGAGCGCAAAGCACTTCATTTGCACAGATTTTAGAATATAAGTGCAAATTAGTCAAAATGTAATGGGAATTAGATACTACTGAGCACCTATCTATGAGGAGATAATTATTATAATATACCTAACTAATTAAATACTATGGAGAGTGGATAGATTGGGTTTACGTGCGCCTCACACCTTTCTAGTCTCGCTCTTGGCCCTTCTCGTGTATATTCCTTAATTTTCTTAATTTTTTAAAAAGTTTTATTCCTAAACTTTCTTTATATATATACTTATTAATTTTTTGATAGAAAATCTTTTCAAACAATGAAATTTCTGAAGCATGATGCTATTCAGGTAGTTAAATTCAAGGTGTAGCTTGCGAGAGGGACGAAATCTAATTTTTAAAGAATATCATATATATTTTTATAAAAATAATTGATGTTCAATTTGTCAAGCTCATACCAATTTTTGGGTGCAATGTACTGTTTTTGTTATTTAAAAGTGCAAAATACTTTATTTGCATATTTTTAGGATGCGAAGTTCAAATTACCCGAAATGTAATAGGAATTAGATACTACTGAGCAACTATCTAGGAGGTGATAATTATTATAGAATATCTAACTAATTAAATACTATGGAGAGTGGACAGATTGGGTTTTTGTGTGCCTCTCACCTAGCTAGTCTCGCTCTTGGCCCTTCTTGTGTATGTTCCTTAATTTTTGTTAATTCTTTTTAAAGTTTAATTCCTTCACTTTCTTTATATATATATATATATATATATATATATTAATTTTTTGATAGATAACTTTTCAAATAGTGAAATTTCTAAAGCACAGTGCTTTTCAGGGAGTTCAATCCAAGGTATAGCTTGCAAGGGGGATGAAATCAAATTTTTGTATAATATCATATATATTTTTATAATTTAAGGATATAAAATTTAAAATTTCAAAAGCGCCTACAAAATTTAGTTCGATATAAATTTGTAGGGGACGAACACCACATTCCACCCCCCCCTCCCTCTCCGATTCCTAATCTTGTTATCAAAACATTGAACATCTGGATCTCCAATAGAGAAAGACAATGGCACTTTTTCAACTTATTATGAAATTTCAAATGTGCATTTTAAAATTTCTTATGATATTAGTCTTAAATATTTTAATTAAGAATTATTGGAGCCATAAAATTAATTGTTGTTGTGGGGATAAATAAGATTTTCTATTTTCTAAAATATTATAATTTTTTCTTTTGAAAATTCCTTCCTCCAAAACTATGACAGTGAAGTACTAACTTTCATTAAAATTTCCTATGGAAATATTGAACGTAGAACATAGACAAATTTTCTCTCACCAAGAATAATTTCATTTCTTCTAAAATGGATCTTTATCTCATGGAAATTAATTAACATCTATATCATAACTTTTTAATGAAAAGATGCATTAATACACAGGTCACACAATACATGATATTTTAGACACCCTTATTAGTTATTATTGAATTATTAAAGAAAAATAAATTCATAGACTAAATTATTTTTGTGGGTTTTAATTCAGCTAAGAAGATGGATGGAGCCGCAATAAATGATGCCAAATACATGGGAGGTGGATATGAAAGTTTTCCCAAGGGTGAATTTGAGGTTGAGTCTCCCAAGTGGAAACTTGGTGGGAATGTCGGATGTTGAGCCTTAAGCCTAGCTCCAAATAAAGCAAAGCAAAATTGGGAGAATTTGCTTCTTAAGTATTTGTATTATAAATATCATATTTTACATCTCGTGTTGTGCATGCAAACCATGAAATAATATTATGGTCAAAAGTTGATAACATGCATAAATTAAAAATAAAAACACAATCATTATACGGTGGTTGGGATTCAGGCTCCGGCGACAACATGTTGGCGATTGTATGCTAGGCCTTGGGCAAGGCTCGAAAACTAGAAAAATTGAAAAAAAAATTGGTATTTGTATCTTCTTGTTGGTTTTTTAATATCTTTTTATTATAGATAAACTATTTTGCAGTTGATGTGCATGAAATAGAAAAATAACATTGTGCTCAAAAGCTGAATAACTTGCATAAATGAAAAACAAAATCTTTTATTATTCAACTCATTTACTCTATCGATGGTTGGGATTTAGGCCCCTGCCACCATGTCGTCAAGCATTCTCATGAGGAAAAATATTAGGAAGATTGTGTAGTTGACATATAGTTTTTAGTCTTTAAAAGAAAAGGCAAGAACCCTGCTTTTGGCTTAAAGGATATTTACCCTGCCTTAAAGGTGTGGGGAGCCTCTTGGCTCAGGTTCAAATCCCAACACATGTCCATGCATGGGCAGTATCATATATTGTTAAAAAAAAAAACAAAAACAAAAAACGAAAGAAAGAAAGTGGAAGAACCTACGTCGGCCGTAGAAAAAATATTTTACATTCGTCGATACGCACGTGATATCTATTCATACCACCATATATCAACTACTAGAAGAAGACCAGTGTCGAAGTAAAAATAACAAAGTTGCAAGAATGCGTCTTGTCCTACTCGATGCAATTGGGATTTTAAGAGGAATGCTTATATAGTGAAACAACCAAGAGCTTGGGCGATAGAGGGCGATCTATTGGCTACCATTAATAACAAAAATAAATAAATTTCTAAAAGACGATCAGAAGTGAACTAACGGATTTTTAAAATGATCATTTAAATTTAACAATATATATAAGGGTGAAACACTATTTTAAAATAAAAGATGTAATTCGAACCCATCAGAGATCAATTTGAGGATTTCTTAATTTTTTCCTCCAATTATCCTAAATATGTGCAACCACCTCATTCCTCATTCCGGTGAGTTGGGCTCCAGATTGAAGTTACAAATAGCTATAGAAGCTTGAACTCATAATTGTCCACCGAGATGGATTAATGAAATTTTCTTGGTGTATTTGAGTGTGTATGTTGGTATGTTTTACATGCACAATTGTTTTCTTTCTTTATTTTTTTGTGTATCTAAGTTTCTATATTTTATTTTATATTTTTTATTTTTATATATGACTTAGAAACTTACATCTTTCATTTTGTATACATATTGCTGCAAACTTTTTTTGTCATTTGCTACCGTAATTTAATTGTCAATCACAAACGAATATATTTTTTTTTATATACATGCACATTTGTACATATATAAAGATTATAAATTTAGGAATCTTGAATTATTACACATTTGAAATTCATTTGATAAGCTTATATTATATTACAAATATACATGTATTTGAGATTAGGTACTATAATCTCAAAAGTATTTAAATATAATGCTATAATTATTAAATATAATATAACTCCTTTCAATAAAATATAATATAATCAACTTTTTAATAATATGAACGCACACCATCCACACACATACACACTGTTAGGATTCAAAATTTCCAGCAATACTCTCCAATTTTATTTCATTTGTTTAATTTCTTTAGTATGGCTCGTTGGTTCATGTACCAAAACACTAATTTTGGTAGCAAAACGGGGAGAATTCCCTAAATTATTGTGTAGCAGGGTGCAAGTGGATTTCAACAGAGAAATTGAGATTTTTTGATAATAATCGGACAAAAATTGTTACTTCTTTTTAAACCTTTTATTCTTATGAATAATAGGAATAAAACCAAACTCGTCTAATCGGTAGGCCTAACATTTCCATATGATCAAAGCTAGAGTACGGCAAATTCATTTTTCTCCACGATATAATATTAATTTAAGAAATGTAAGTAAGTTGCGCTCGGCACCCCAAAAACTGTGAAAAGAGCACTTTAAACCTTTAAATAAGACAAAAATAAAAAAAGAAAGCACCATGCATTTTGAACTTTGCATAAATTTGACAGATTTCTTACAGCTTCGTCTAAATTTTGCCAAATGCTATTCAACTGAAACGTAAAAATGTTAAAAAAAATAAAATATTACCACTTTTGTTGTTTGAGGGTGTAAAGTGTTTCATTAATTTATTTTCATGGTATAAATTGTAAATTATTATATATTTGAATTTTAAAAGATTTACCCCAATTGAATTTTATTTTTTTAGCTTTATATAGAGTATAATGCCAAACAACGAAGAATATGTACCTATCCAAATTTAGGTCTAATTCACGAAATACTGTTCAAATTCAATTCAAAATTTTCCATAGAACTACATATATATTAATACTATCTAGTATTTTGTATTCTTAAATTACCTGAATTTTATATATTTGTCTATTCATCACGTTGTCCATAGTTCCCACCAGCAATATATTTATATAAAGATTAAAACGCTACTACAAAAACGCTATTTGCCGATCGAATTACAGGAAAAATATTTTGTTGGAAAATTTTTAATATTTAAGATCACTTACTGACGGTTTAGCGTCGCATTATTGATGAACTCGATGAAAAGGTTTCCGATGTATATTAGATCCGTCTGCAAACACACAAGCAAGGGGTGGGGGGGTGGGGGTTCAAGAGCGCCCTTGTTTCCGACAATTTTTTGACAAAACATAACAGTCGAAAAATAATTTTTTGCTCTTTTTTTTTGCCCAACGCTTTCGGTCGAAAATGTATTTTCATTTTTTTTTTGTTTACCGACTGAATACCGACAATTAATTTTCATCAAAAATATGTTGATAGTTTATATTTTTTACTTTAAGTTTTATGACAGATTTTAGACGATATTAAAATTGAAAATATTATTATGATTTTTAATTTTTGATTTTGTTTTTTATCGATAGCATACAGACGATCATATTTGTTGTAGCCACTTTATCACGTTTGAGATGCACTTCTAACGAAAATTCTGTCGGAACTTTGAATTTTTTTATTTGATTATTATTCTTTTTATTTTTCAACTGAAAATTTCATACGAAAATCAAAATTATCCTTTACATACAACAAATAATAAAAAAGAAAATATGACAATCTTTAAAATAACATTTCATATATTCGTCTTATACAAACATATCTATAGAGATTAAGAAATAGTAAATAATTATTTTTCTAATTATTAACATTTAATTGAGAAACATACATAACAGTTGTGTTTATATATATACACACACGAATAAGTGAAGAAAACTTATTGAATTGGGAAAATATCCAATTAACAAAATTGAATTGGGAGAAAGATACTTAATAATTATTATTATTATTATTATTATTATTGTTGTTGTTGTTGTTGTTGTTGTTGTTGATACTCTTGACTTTTTTAACTAATTCATTGTCATGTTTTACTATAATTTTTTAATTTTAATGACAGTATAAAATTTGTAGTTAATTTCGTTTTTTCGAATAAGTTTTCAACAGAATTGATTCTGTTGTCAATTACTAAAATAGATAATTTGATAATTTAATTGT
Source organism: Petrea volubilis (assembly GCA_026212405.1). Lineage (NCBI taxonomy): Eukaryota > Viridiplantae > Streptophyta > Magnoliopsida > Lamiales > Verbenaceae > Petrea > Petrea volubilis. Next base: position 3,519,917 of record CM047880.1, read on the forward strand.
AAATTCAATGAAACTAAGCATAAATAAATTAATTAAATTAAATTAATAAATTAAATAATTCTCAAAATTATATAATCAATAAAAAAGGAAAGAATTGACTAGTAAAGTATTTTAATAGTCTAGTAGTAACAGTCCCCCTTGACAATATTGGTATTTGGAATCCAAAATAAGAAAATCAAAAATTGGTTTTTTTATAAGCTACCTTGGGATAGCTTCAAATAAAAATATATTTTAGAGCACTTTTAATTATTGTATCCAAACTCAAAATTGTTTGGCCTAAAAAAACCTCTACTATAAAAAAACACCATTCGAAAGGCACTTCTTTTTTGAACCCATCCAAACAGACCCTAATTAGGTACTTATTCAAGGAAGAGAAGAGCTATGAATTTTTTTAATATATAAAAGGTTGCCATTGGCCAATCTATTGACTATTCAACACTAGCTAGTAGAGGTGAAATAAAAACATGAATTGCAACTTTGAAGATATACATTAATGATATTTAATTAATGAGTTCATTGTCTTTCTATATAGGAGATCCAGATGTTCAATGTTTGGATAACGAGATCAGGAATCGGAGAGGGAGGGGGGGGTGGAATATGGTGTTCGTCCCCTACAAATTCATATCGAACTAAATTTTGAAGGTGCTTTTGAAAATTTTAAATTTTATATCCCTAAATTATAAAAATATCTATGATATTATACAAAAATTTGATTTCATCCCCCTTGCAAGCTATACCTTGGATTGAACTCCTTGAAAACCACCGTGCTTTAGAAATGTCACTATTTGAAAAGATTATCTGTCAAAAAATTAATATATATATATATACACACACACAAAGAAATTGAAGGAATAAAACATTAAAAAAAATAACAAAAAATAAGGAACATACACGAGAAGGGTCAAGAGCAAGACTAGCTAGGTGAGAGGCACACATAAACCCAATCTATCAACTCTCAGTAGTATTTAATTAGTCAAATATGTTATAACAACTATCACCTCCTAGATAGTTGCTCAGTAGTATCTAATTCCTATTACATTTTGGGTAATTTGAAATTCGCATCCTAAAAATACTCAAATAAACTATTTTGCACTTTTAAATAACAAAAATACTACGTTGCACCCAAAATTTGGTATGAGCTTGACAAATTGAACAATCAATTATTTTTATAAAAATATCTATGATATTATATAAAGGGTGAATTACATCTACCTCCCCTGAAGTTTGACGAAATTCCAATTCAACCCACGTTTTTTTGTAAATTACAATAAACCCCCTCAGGTATGTAATAATTATAAATAATGGATGGAAAATGTATAAAGTCCATTTTGCCCTTTATTTTTTGCTAATATTACATAGGATGCATTACATCTACCTCCCCTGAAATTTGAAAAAATTATAATTTAACCCACATTTTTGTGTATATTACAATAAACCCCTGCGGTATGTTATAATTACAAGTGATGAATGAAAAATGTATAAATCCACTCTTCGCCTCAATTCCTCCACCTCTAGGCCAAAATTGACCTTACCAATGTCTTTTCCATATCGAAAAGTTTAAGACCCGCTTCAAATTCACCGAAAAACTTGTAGGAAAACGGAAACCCGCCACCACCTCATTGCTGCTGCCGCCACTGTTCCTCCACCGTCCGACGAAACCCGAAACTACCAACGCCAACATGTTCCTCTCGTCGCGGTGATCTATTTTGACATACAACTTTGGCGATTTGGAGAAGAAATGAGTGAGTTATGATGAATTAAAAGTGTAGGATTTCTCAATTTTCATGTGTATAGACATTGCATATGTATGTATCTAGATCTCTCTTTTCTCCCACCTATCCGTCATTTTCAACTCTTAAAAAGGCAGAATTTTTTTTTTAATAATATTACTCTTAGCCCCACAAAGATGTACTATCTATGAGACGATAATTATTAGGGCGAATTACATCTACCTCCCCTGAGGTTTGGCGAAATTACAATTCAACCCACGTTTTTTTGTAAATTACAATAAACCCCCTGAGGTATATTCCGTCTAACAATTTACCCCAGCCGTTTAGGACCGTTAGGGTTCCATTGGTTTTTGTATGTAAAGTTCCTATAGTACCCTTGAAGGATTTTTTTGTAATATATATAAAATATTTGGGGTTGTATGTTATACAATACATCTTTGTGGGGCTAAGAGTAATATTATTAAAAAAAAATTCTGCCTTTTTAAGAGTTGAAAATGACGGATAGGTGGGAGAAGAGAGAGATCTAGATACATACATATGCAATGTATATATACATGAAAATTGAGAAATCCTACACTTTTAATTCATCATAACTCACTCATTTCTTCTCCAAATCGCCCAAGTTGTATGTCAAAATCGATCACCGCGATGAGAGGAACATGTTGGCGGTGGTAGTTTTGGGTTTCGTTGGACGATGGAGGAACAGTGGCGGCGGCAGCTGCGGCAGCAATGAAGTGGTAGCGGGTTTCCGTTTTCCTACAAGTTTTTCGGTGAATTTGAAGCGGGTCTTAAACTTTTCGATATGGAAAACACATTGGTGAGGTCAATTTTGGCCTAGAGGTAGAGGAATTGAGGCGAAAAGTGGATTTATACATTTTTCATCCATCACTTGTAATTATTACATACCGCATGGGTTTATTGTAATATACACAAAAATGTGGGTTAAATTGTAATTTTTTTAAATTTCAGGGGAGGTAGATGTAATGCACCCTATGTAATATTAGCAAAAAATAAAGGGCAAAACGGACTTTATACATTTTCCATCCATTACTTGTAATTATTACATACCTCAGGGGGTTTATTGTAATTTACAAAAAAACGTGGGTTGAATTGTAATTTCGCCAACCTTTAGGGGAGGTAGATGTAATTCGCCCTAATTATTATAACATATCTAACTATTTAAACACTATGGGGAGTGGACAGATTGGGTTTACATGTGCCTCTCACCTTCCTAGTCTCGATCTTAGCCCTTCTGGTGTACATTCCATAATTTTCTTAATTCTTTTTAGAGCTTTATTCCTTAATTTTCTTTATATAAATATATACATATACGGGACTTTGAATTTTTTTTATTTGATTATTGCTATTTTTCAACAGAAGGAAAATCAAAATAACCCTTTAGTTACAATAAAAAATAAAAAAGAAAATATGACAATCCCTAAAATAACATTTCGTATAATCGTCTCGTATAAACATATATAGAGATTAATAGATAGTAATTAATTATTTTCATAGTTATTAACGTTTAACTGAGAAACATATATAATGGTTGTGCTTATATATATATATATATATATATATATATATATATATACGCACACACACATGAATAATTGAAGAAAACTTGTAGTTGATTCAGCTAAATTGGGAAAAATGTCATATCAATTCAATTAAATTTGGGGAAATATCCAATTAACAAAATTGAACTGGGAGGAATACTCGGAATTATTATTATTATTATTATTACTATTACTACTACTACTACATATAATAACAATAGAAACAAGACTGACCAAAATATTTTAACCTTGGCCAAACCATCTTAAAGGATGCAAAAAGATTATGTTCTTTAGATATAGTATGGTATTCATGTTCGATGATCCTGTTTTGCCCACTCGAGCTGTGTGGAAGGCGTTTTAGGACCGTTTTGGATTGTTTAGACAGGACACCCAAGACAAGTCTAAATGATTGTGTAAAGCCTTGAGAAATCAACGACAGGCTTGATGATTTTGTAAAATTTTTCTTTTACAAACCTCTTTATGGTTGAATTGTGCTTGAACGTAGCTGCACAACTTATGGTATCAGAGCCATGTTGTCAAGTTAATTTAGTTTATTATATTGTTTAACATACACCTTTTATGCATATAAGCATGAATATCTTTAGATCTAATAAGGATACTGTTAAAAACAGTATGAAACAAGAGCTAGATGTACCCCAAGATTTAAATTTATTAATAATAAATTATTATTACATATTATTATATATTATTATTATTATTTAACGATACTCCTAATTTTTTTAACTAATTCATTGTCATGTTTTACTATAAATTTTTTATTGTAAGGACACTATAAAAGGTTGTAGTCAATTTAGGTTTTTTCTATTAAGTTTTAAGAAGAATTGATTCAGTTAATTAATTATAATTAATTATATTAGATAATTTGATAGTTTAATTGTAAATTCAATGAAACCAAGCATAAATAAATTAATAAAATTGAATTAATAAATTACGTAAATTTCAAAATCATATAATAAGTAGAAAAGAAAAGAATTGATGAATAAAGTATTTTAATAGTCTATCAAAGTAACACTCCTCATTGATAATGTTGGAGGTGTAGGTTTGAACCACTACTTACGCAAAAATGTGTTCGCTCGTACGCATGTGGTGGGGCTCTTTGGAGGCGTATATGATTGCCATAATGCAGATCCGGGTTCCGGTCCAGTATGTGGTGAAAGGGTCATATTCAAAAAGGGGCAAAACTGTCATATTTAAAACTACCAAAAAAAATTCCGGCAAATTGTCGTCGACATTCCTTTGAAATTTTTTGAATATAAGTAAATTTTATAAAATAGTTCTGACACACCATTCGTCAGGCATGTGATTGAAAATTTTGTAGTTTCGATTATTAAAAAATGTATTTTCAACAAAATTTTGGTCGATATTTCGTCGAAAAATTCTCAAAATCTATCAATACCGCAAAGAGCTAACTTTATCGATAATTAAGTCGTCAAAAAGTCTTTTCGACTGTGATTGTTCTGACAAAACGGTTTGGTCGTTGTTTCATCGCTTTTCTGTCGGAAATCACTATTCCGATAGCTTGTCGACAATTTTCAGATGCAACATTGCATTGGCAAGTAACGTTATTCTTGTAGAAGGCTATACTAGGCATTTGAAAGGAATTTAATTTAATATAAATATTTAACATCTATATATGGGTTATTTTGTACTTTCACACATTGAGAATCAATTAATGAGACTTTGCAACTTTAAAAAATAAAAAGCGGTAAATATTTATTTTCAACAATTTTACCCTTTATCTGAATAATTTTTTGGTCTAAAACTAGGTGAGTATGCAACGTGCCACATTCAATCCAATTTCGGGGTGTAATATGCTATTTTTGTTGTTTAAGAGTGCAAAGCACTTCATTTGCATATATTTTAGAATGCAAAATGCCAATTAACCAAAATGTACTAGGAATTAGATACTACTAAGCAACTATCTATGAGGGGATAGTTATTGTAATATACCTAACTAATTAAATACTATGGAGAGTAGGCAGATTGGGTTTACGTGCGCCTCTCACCTAGCTAATCTCGTGTATATTCCTTAATTATTTTAATTTTTTTTAATTTTTACTCCTTAAGATTCTTTACATATATATAAATATATTAATTATTTGATAGAAAATCTTTTCAAAAAGTGAAATTTCTTAATCATGGTGCTATTCAGGTAGTTAAATCGAAGGTGTAGCTTGTGAGGAGGATGAAATCCAATTTTTATTAAATACAATAGATATTTTTATAAAAATAAATGAGTGTGCAATTTGAAAAGTTCATACCAATTTTAGAGCGCAACGTACTTTTTTTATTTAAAAGTGCAAAAATACTTTATTTGTATATCTTGGGGATGCGAAGTGCAAATTACCCAAAATATAATAGGAATTAGATACTGCTAAGCAACTATCTATGAGACGATAATAATTATAACATATCTAACTAATCGAATACTGCAGGGAGTGGATAGATTGGGTTTACATGTGCCTCTCACCTAGCTAGTCTCGCTCTTGGCCCTTCTCGTGTACGTTCTGTAATTTTCTTAATTCTTTTTGAATCTTTATTCCTTAATTTTATTCATATAAATATAGACATATATATATATATATGTATAAGTTAATTTTTTGACAGAAAATCTTTTCAAATTGTGAAATTTCTTAACCACGGGGCTTTTCAATGAGTTAAATCTAATGTGTGGCTTACGCGGGCGGCGAAATCAAATTTTTATGTAGTATCATATATATTTTTATAATTTAGGAATAAAAAATTTAAAATTTTCAAAAGTGCATACAAAATTTAGTTCGATATAAATTTGAAGGGGACGATCACCACATTCCACTCCCCCTTCCCAATTGTTGACCTCATTATCCAAACATTGACCATCTTGATCTCCTATAGAGAACGACACTGAAATCACTAATTAAATATTGTTACTATATGTCATCCAAGTTGCAATTTTTGTTCTTATTTCATCTCAACCAGCTAGTGATCAATAGTCAATAGATTGGCCAATGGCAACCCTTTATATATATAAAAAATTCATATTGCTTCCCTTCCTGGAATAAGCACCTAATTAGGGTCTGTTTGGTTAGGTTTAAAAGAGAAGTGCTTTTTGATTGGTGTTTTTTATAGTACAACCTCTTTTTTAAGCCAAACAGTTTTGCATTTGGATACAATAATTAAAAGTACTTTAAACGATGTTTTTATTTGAAGCCATTGTAAGGTAGCTTCTAAAAATGCATTTCATTTGTGTACCTATTGTGACACCATACAAAATATAACGGCGTCTCATTTGTGTACCTATTGTGACACCATACAAAAAATGTCTAAATAAATTATCTTTAATTTGAATTATAATATATTTATGGTGCCACATTATAAAGTGTCAAAATTTGATTGCTTTAGTAGGTACCTTAATCTTGGCTCACTCAGCATATCTCTAATAATTTGATTAACACCACTCTTGAAAGATTTCTCTATAAATAAATTGTCCCAAACAACTATTATCAACACATCAATATACAAGTCTTGAAGTCTATGCCAAAAATGGGTTCTCAAATAATTGTTTCTGTTGTCCTATGCTTGTCTCTGATTTTTCTCATTTCTCCAAATGTGGCAACTATGGAACTGGTTGAGTCCAATACCCTTGATACATGTAAGCATTTTCGATTTGTATATGTCAATCATCAATGTGCGTGTCTCTATATATATATATATATATATATATATGAACAAAGAGATTTCAATTTAAACTTTGTATGATGGCCGATTGTTTCACTAATTCATTCAAGATCTAAGGGCATATTAAAAGAATTGTGTCATGAAGGCGCATGTTCTATCGTGCTGATATGGTCAGTGACACGTTTTCGACTTATTATGAAATTTCAAGAGTGATTTTTAAATTTTTTTTATGATATTAGCCTTAAATATTTTAATTAAGAAATATTAGAGTCATAAAATTCATTGTTCTTGTGGGGAGAAATAAGAATGTTCTATTTTCCAATATATATATATTTGAAAATTCCTTCCACCAAAACTATGACAGTGAACTATTAACTTTCATCCTTAGTTCCTATAGTAATACTGAATGTGGAACATAGACAAATTTTCTCTCACCAAGAATAATTTCATTTCCACTAAAATGGAGGGTTATGTTATGTTAATTGATTAACGTCTGTATCATAAACTGTTTAATCAAAATATGCATTAATTAATATGCGCATCACACCATACATGATATTTTAGATAACCTTATTAGTTATTATTGAAATATTAAAGAAAAATAAATTGATAGACTAAATTATTTTTGTTGGTTTTAATTCAGCTAAGAAGATGGATGGAGCCACAATAAATGATGCCAAATACATAGGAGGTGGACATGAAAGTTTTCCTAGGAGTGAATTTCAGGCCAACAAAATAAGACTTGGAGGAAATGTCGGATGTTGAGCCTTAGGCCCAACTCCAAAATAAAGAAAAGCAAAATCGGGAGAATTTGCTTGTTAAGTATTTATGTTACATAATATATTTTGTATCTCGTGTTGTGCATGAAAACAGTGAAATAATATTATGGCCAAAAGTTGATAACATGCATAAATTGAAAATAAAAATACAATCATTGTACGATGTGTTGGATTCAGGCTCTTGCGACCACATGTTGGGGATTGGACGCTAAGCCTTAGGCAAGGCTCGAAAACTAAGTAAAGAAAAGTTGAAAAAAATTTGCTACTTATATCTTCCTATTTTATATATACATGTGTATATATATATCTTTCTATCGTAGATAAGCTATTTTGTATTTGATGTGCACCAAATTGAAAAATAACGTTATTTCAAAAGTTGAATAACTTGCATAAATAATAAAACCTTTTGTTATCCAACTCAATTACTCTATCGATGGTTAGGATTTAGGCCCCTGCCACCACGTCAAACATTCCCACGGGGAAAAATATGCAGAAGATTGTGCAGTCGACATATACTTTTTAGTGTTTAAAAGAAAGAGCAAGAATCCTGCTCTTGGCCTAATGGATATGTACCCTGCCTTCAAGGTGTGGGGAGCCTATTGGCTAAGGCTCAAATCCTAGTAGATGTACGTGCGAGGTTTATATGATTGTGTTGTCAAAAAAAACAAAAAAGAAGATGAAAGAAAGAGCAAGAACATACTTTGGCTATATTCGTACCATCATATATCACCTTGAGTTATATCATGTTTTGTAAAAAAAAAAAAAATAAATAAATAAAGATAGAGCAAGAACCTAGTATGGTTGTAGAAAAAATATTTTACACCTACTTTGGCAGTAGAAAAAATATTTATATTCATCAATACGCGTATGATATCTATTCACACCATCATATATCGACTACTAGAAGAAGACTGGTGTCAAAAGAAATATGACAAAGTTGGGAAAATGCATCTTGTCCTACATGATGCAATTGGGATTTTATGAGGATTGCTTATATAGTGACAAAACCAAGATGTTATTCAAACCCATAGGAGATCAATTTGAGGATTTCATCAATTTTTCCTCCAATTGTCGTAACTATGCGCAACCGCCTTGTTCCTTTTCCCTATGAGTTCTGCTCCAAACTCAAGTTAGAAATAGCTATAGAAGCTTAAAGTCAGAATTGCCAACCGAATCGATTAATGAAATTTTCTTGGTGTATTTGAGTGTGTGCGTTGGTGTTTGTTGGGTGCGCAATTGTTTTCTTTTCTTTTTCTTTATTTTTTTGCATCTAAGTTTCTATAATTTATTTTTTATTTTGTATTTTTATATATGAATTATAAACTTACATCTTTTATTTTGTATACATATTGCAACAATTATTTTTTTGTTATTGGCTACCTTCATTTATTTATCAATAACAAATAAATATATTTTGTTTTTTATGTAAACACATTCGTACGTATATAAAGATTATAAATTTAGGAATATTGAATAATTACATATTTTAAATTAATTTGATAAGTTAAAATTATATTATAGATATACATGTATTTGTGATTCGGTACTATAATCTCAAAAGTATTTAAATATATTTTTATAATTATTGAATATAATATAATCCCTTTCAAAAAAAAAAGATAATTAATTTTTTAATAATATGAGTGCTCACCATCCGCACACATATTTGTCGAAGCCTCTTTGTCATGTTTGAGATTCACTTGCAACGAAAATTCTGTCTGGACTTTGAATTTTTTTTATTTGATTATTGCTATTTTTATTTTTCAACAGAAGGAAAATCAAACTAATCCTTTAGTTACAATAAAAAATAAATAAGAAAATATGACAATCCCTAAAACAACATTTTGTATAATCGTCTCGTATAAACATATATAGAGATGAATAGATAGTAATTAATTATTTTTATAGTTATTAACGTTTAATTGAGAAACATATATAATGGTTGTGCTTATATATATATATATATGTATATATATATGCTCACACACACACGAATAATTGAAGAAAACTTGTAGTTGGTTCAGCTAAATTGGGACAAATGTCATATCAATTCAATTAAATTTGGGGAAATATCCAATTAACAAAATTGAACTGGGAGGAATACTCGGAATTATTATTATTATTATTATTATTCGGGATTATTATTATTATTATTATTATTACTACTACTACTACTACTACTACTACTACATATAATAACCTGAGAAACGAGACTGGCCAAAATATTTTAACCTTGGCTAAACCATCTAAAAGGATGCAAGAAGATTATGTTCTTTGGATACAGTCTGGTATTCATGTTTGATGATCCTGTTTTGCCCACTCGAGCTATGTGGAAGGCGTTTCAGGACCGTTTTGGATTGTTTAGACAGGACACCCAAGATAGGTTTAAATGGTTGTGTAAAGCCTTGAGAAATCAACGACAGGCTTGATGCTTTTGTAAAATTTTTCTTTTACAAACCTCTTTATGGTTGAATTGTGCTTGAACGTAGCTGGGCAACTTATGGTATCAGAGCCATGTTGTCAAGTTAATTTAGTTTATTATATTGTTTAACATACACCTTTTATGCATATAAGCATGAATATCTTTAGATCTAATAAGGATACTGTTAAAAACAGTATGAAACAAGAGCTAAATATACCCCAATATTTAAATTTATTAATAATAAATTATTATTACATATTATTATATATTATTATTAATATCACATATTATTATATATTATTATTAATATTACATATTATTATATATTATTATTATTATTTAACGATACTCCTAATTTTATTAACTAATTCATTGTCATGTTTTACTATGAATTTTTTTATTGTAAGGACACTATAAAAGTTGTAGTCAATTTAGTTTTTTTCTATTAAGTTTTAAGAAGAATTGATTCAGTTAATTAATTATAATTAATTATAATAGATAATTGGATAGTTTAATTGTAAATTCAATGAAACCTAGCATAAATAAATTAATAAAATTGAATTAATAAATTACGTAAATTTCAAAATCATATAATAAGTAAAAAAGAAAAGAATTGATGAATAAAATACTTTAATAGTCTATCAAACTAACACTCCTCCTTGACAATGTTGGAGGTGTAGGTTTGAACCCCTACTTGCGCCAAAATATGTTCGCTCGTACGCATACGGTGGGGCTCTTTGGAGGCGCATACGATTGCCATAATGCAGATCCGGGTTCGGGTCCAATATGTGGTGAAAGGGTCATATTCAAAAAGGGGCAAAACTGTCATATTTAAAACTACCAAAAAACAATTTCGGCAGACTTTCGTCGACATTCCATTGAAATTTTTTGAATATAAGTAAATTTTATAAAATAGTTCTGACGCACCATTTGTCAGGCATGTGATTGAAAATTTTGTAATTTTGAATATTAAAAAATATATTTTCAACAAAATTTTGGCCGATATTTCGTCGAAAAATTCTCAAAATCTATCAATACTGCAAAGAGCTCACTGATAACTTACCGATAATTAAGTTGTCGAAAAGTCTTTTCGACTGTGATTGTTCTAACGAAACGGTTTGGTCATTGTTTCGTCGCTTTTCTGTTGGAAATCACTATTCCATTAACTTGTCTACAATTTTCAGATGAAACATTGCATTGGCAAATAACGTTATTATTGTAGTGAAGGCTATACTAGGCATTTGAAAGGAATTTAATTTTATATAAATATTTAACATCTATATATGGGTTATTTTGTACTTTCACACGTTGAGGATCAATTAATGAGACTTTGCAACTTTAAACAATAAAAAGCGGTAAATATTTATTTTCAACAATTTTACCCTTTATCTGAATAATTTTTTGGTCTAAAACTAGATGAGTATGCAACGTGCCACATTCAAACCAATTTCAGGGTGTAATATGCTATTTTTGTTGTTTAAGAGTGCAAAGCACTTCATTTGTATATATTTTAGAATGCAAAATGCCAATTAGCCAAAATGTACTGGGAATTAGATACTACTAAGCAACTATCTATAAGGCGATAGTTATTGCAATATGCCAAACTAATTAAATACTATGGAGAGTGGGCAGATTGGGTTTATGTGCGCCTCTCATCTAGCTAATCTCGCTCTTGGCACTTCTCATGTATATTCCTTAATTATTTTAATTTTTTTTAAGTTTTATTCCTTAACATTCTTTACATATATATAAATATATTAATTCTTTGATAGAAAATCGTTTCAGATAGTGAAATTTCTTAATCATGGTGCTATTCAGGTAGTTAAATCCAAGGTGTAGCTTGCGACGAGGATGAAATCCAATTTTTATTAAATACAACATATATTTTTATAAAAATAAATGAGTGTGCAATTTGACAAGTTCATACCAATTTTAGAGCACAACGTATTTTTTTTATTTAAAAGTGCAAAAATACTTTATTTGTATATTTTGGGGATGCGAAGTGCAAAGTACCTAAAATGTAATAGGAATTAGATACTACTAAGCAACTGTCTATGAGACGATATAAATTATAACATATCTAACTAATTAAATACTGCGGGGAGTGGACAGATTGGGTTTACATGTGCCTCTCACCTAGCTAGTCTCGCTCTTGGCCCTTCTCGTGTATGTTCTGTAATTTTCTTAATTCTTTTTAAATCTTTATTCCTTTTCATTTATGTACCCATTGTGACACCATACAAAAAATGTCTCAATAAATTATCTTTAATTTGAATTATAATATATTTATGGTGCCACGTTAAAAAGTGTCAAAATTTGATTGCTTTAGTATATCTTGGCTCACTCAGCATATCTCTAATAATTTGATTAACACCACTCTTGAAAGATTTCTCTATAAATAAATTATCCCAAACAACTATTATCAACACATCAATTTACAAGTCTTGAAGTCTCTGCCAAAAATGGGTTCTCAAGTAATTGTTTTAGTTGTCCTATGCTTGTCTCTGATTTTTCTCATTTCTCCAAATTTGGCAACTATGGAACTAGCTGAGTCCAATACACTTGACACATGTAAGCATTTTCGATTTGTACATGTCAATCATCCATGTGCGTGTCTATATATATATGAACAAAGACATTTCAATTTAAACTTCATATGACGGCCGATTGTTTCACTAATTCATTCAAGATCTAAGGGCATATTAAAAGAATTGTGTCATGTAGGCGCATGTTCTATCGAGCTGATATGGTCAGTAACACGTGTTCAACTTATTATGAAATTTCAAGAGTGACTTTTAAAATTTTTTATGATATTAGCCTTAAATATTTTAATTAAGAAATATTAGAGTAATAAAATTCATTGTTCTTGTGGGGAGAAGTAAGAATATTCTGTTTTCCAATATATATATATATATATATTTGAAAATTCGTTCCACCAAAACTATGACAGTGAACTATTAACTTTCATCCTTAGTTCCTATAGTAATACTGAATGTGGAACGTAGACAAATTTTCTCTCACCAAGAATAATTTCATTTCCACTACAATGGAGGGTTCTGTTATGTTAATTAATTAACGTATGTATCAGAAACTGTTTAATCAAAAGATGCATTAATACGTGCATTAGACCATACATGATATTTTAGATAACCTTATTAGTTATTATTGAAATATTAAAGAAAAATAAATTGATAGACTAAATTATTTTTGTTGGTTTTAATTCAGCTAAGAAGATGGGTGGAGCCACAATAAATGATGCCAAATACATAGGAGGTGGATATGAAACTATTCCTAGGAGTAAATTTCAGGCCAACAAAATAGGACTTGGAGGAAATGTCGGATGTTGAGCCTTAGGCCCAACTCCAAAATAAAGAAAAGCAAAATCGGGAGAATTTGCTTGTTATGTATTTATGTTATAAATAATATATTTTGTATCTCGTGTTGTGCATGAAAACAGCGAAATAATATTATGGCCAAAAGTTGATAACATGCATAAATTGAAAATAAAAATACAATCATTGCACGATGTGTGGGATTCAGGCTCCTGCGACCACATGTTGGGGATTGGCGCTAAGCCTTAGGCAAGGCTCGAAAACTAAGTAAAGAAAAGTTGGAAAAAAAGTTGAAAAAAATTTGCTTGAAAAAAAGGTTGAAAAAAATTTGCTACTTATATCTTCCTATTTTATATATACATGTGTATATATATATATATATATATATATATATCTTTCTATCGTAGATATGCTATTTTGTATTTGATGTGCACGAAATTGAAAAATAACGTTATTTCAAATGCTGAATAACTTGCATAAATAATAAAACCTTTTGTTATCCATCTCAATTCCTCTATCAATGGTTAGGATTTAGGCCCTTGCCACCACGTCAAACATTCCCACGAAGAAAAATACGCAGAGGATTTTTTTGTCGACATATACTTTTTCGTGTTTAAAAGAAACAGCAAGAATCCTAGCAAGAATCGTGTCGACATATACGTACCCTGCCTTCAAGATGCGGGGAGCCTATTGGCTAAGGCTCAAATCCTAGCAGGTGTACATGCATGGTTTATATGATTGTATTCTCAAAAAATAGAAAAAAGAAGATGAAAGAAAGAGCAAGAACATACTTTGGCTATATTCATGCCATCATATATCAACTTGGGTTATATCATGTTTTGTAAAAAATAAATAAATAAATAAAGAAATAAATAACGAGCAAGAACCTTGTTTGGCTGTAGAAAAAATATTTTACACCTACTTTGGCAGTAGATAAAATATTTATATTCATCGACACACATATGATATCTATTCACACCATCATATATCGACTACTAGAAGATGACCGGTCTCAAACTAAATATAACAAAGTTGGCAAAATGCATCTTGTCCTACATGATGCAATTGGGATTTTACGAGGATTGCTTATATAGTAACAAAACCAAGATGCTATTAAAACCCATAGGAGACCAATTTGAGGATTTCAACAATTTTTCCTCCAATCATCGTAACTATGCGCAACCGCCTACATCCTTTTCCCTATGAGTTCTGCTCCAAACTCAAGTTAGAAATAGCTATAGAAGCTTAAAGTCAAAATTGCATACCAAAATCGATTAATGAAATTTTCTTGGTGTATTTGAGTGTGTGTGTGTTTGTGTTTGTTGCGTGCCCAATTGTTTTCTTTTCTTTTTCTTTATTTTTTTGTATCTAAGTTTCTATAATTTATTTTTTATTTTGTATATTTATATATGAATATAAACTTACATCTTTTATTTTGTATACATATTGCAGTAATTATTTTTTTGTTATTGGCTACCTTAATTTATTTATCAGTAACAAACGTATATATATATTTTTTTTTTATATACACATTCATACGTATATGATGATTATAAATTTAGGAATCTTGAATAATTACATATTTTAAATTAATTTGATAAGTTAAAATTATATTATATATATACATGTATTTGGGATACGGTACTATAATCTCAAAAGTATTTAAATATATTTTTATAATCATTGAATATAATATAATCCCTTTCAAAAAAGGGATAATTAATTTTTTAATAATATGAGTGCACACCATCCACACACATATTTGTCGAGGCCTCTTTATCATGTTTGAGATGCACTTGCAACGAAAACTCTATCGGAACTTTGAATATTTTTTATTTTATTATTACTTTTTTTATTTTTCAACAGAAAATTTCGTAGGAAAATCAAAATAATCCTTTAGTTACAATAAAAAATAAATAAGAAAATATAACAATCGCTAAAACAACATTTCGTATAATTGTCTCGTATAAACATATATAGAGATTAATAGATAGTAATTAATTATTTTTATAGTTATTAATGTTTAACTAAGAAACATATATAATGGTTGTGCTTATATATATACACACACACACACACGAATAATTGAAGAAAAATTGTAGTTGATTCAGCTAAATTGGGAAAAATGTCATATCAATTCAATTAAATTTGGGGAAATATCCAATTAACAAAATTGAACTGGAAGGAACATTCAGAATTATTATTATTATTATTATTATTATTACTACTACTACTACTACTACTACTACTACTACTACATATAATAACCTTAGAAACAAGTTTGGCCAAAATATTTTAACCTTGGCTAAACCATCTTAAAGGATGGAAGAAGATTATGTTCTTTAGATATAGTCTGGTATTCATGTTTGATGATCCTGTTTTGCCCACTCAAGCTGTGTGGAAGGCGTTTCAGGGCCGTTTTGGATTGTTTAGACAGGATACCAAAGACAGGTTTAAATTATTGTGTAAAGCCTTGAGAAATCAACGACAGGCTTGATGATTTTGTAAAATTTTTCTTTTGAAAACCTCTTCATGGCTCAATTGTGCTTGAGGGTAGCTGGCCAGCTTATGGTATTAGAGCCATGTTGTCAAATTAATTTAGTTTATTATATTGTTTAGCATACACCTTTTATGCATATAAGCATGAATATCTTTAGATCTGATAAGGATATTGTTAAAAACAATATGAAACAAGAGCTAGATATACCCCAAGATTTAATTTATTAATAATAAATCATTATTACATATTATTATATATTATTATTAATATTACATATTATTATATATTATTATTATTATTTAACGATACTTCTAATTTTTTTAACTAATTCATTGTCTGTTTTACTATAATTTTTTTATTGTAAGATCACTATAAAAATTGTAGTCAATTTAGTTTTTTTCTAATAAGTTTTAAGCAGAATTGATTCAGTTAATTAATTATAATTAATTATAATAGATAATTTGATAGTTTAATTGTAAATTCAATGAAACCAAGCATAAATAAATTAATAAAACTGAATTAAAAAATTAGGTAAATTTCAAAATCATATAATAAGTAAAAAAGAAAAGAATTGATGAATAAAGTATTTTAATAGTCTATCAAAGTAAGACTCCTCCTTGACAAAGTTGGAGGTATAGGTTTGAACCCCTACTTACTCAAAAATGTGTTCACTCATACGCATGTGGTGGGGCTCTTTGGAGGCGCATATGATTGCCATATTGCAGATCCTGGTTCAGGTCCAGTATGTGGTGAAGGGGTCATTAAAAAAGGGGCAAAACTATCATATTTAAACTACCAAAAAAAAAATTCCGGCAGACTGTCGCCGACATTCCATTGAAGTTTTTTGAATATAAGTAATTTTTATAAAATAGTTCTGACACACCATTCGTCATAAATTTGATTGAAAATTTTGTAATTTCGATTATTAAAAAATGTCTTTTGAACGAAATTTTGGTCGATATTTCATCTAAAAATTCTCAAAATCTATCAATTCCGCAAAGGACTTACTGATAACTTACCGACAATTAAGTCGTCGAAAAATCTTTTTGACTGTGATTGTTTTGACGAAACTGTTTGGTCGTTGTTTCGTCGCTTTTCTGTCGGAAGTCACTATTTCGATAGCTTGTTGACAATTTTCAAACGAAACATTGCATTGGCAAATAACGTTATTCGTGTAGTGAAGGCTAGACAAGGCATTTGAAAAGAATATAAATTAAGATAAATATTTAACATCTATATATGGGTTATTTTGTACTTTCACACATTGAGAATCAATTAATGAGACTTTGCGCCTTTAAACAATAAAAAGCTGAAAATATTTATTTTCAACAATTTTACCCTTTATCTGAATAATTTTTTGGCCTAAAACTAGATGAGTATGCAACGTGCCACGTTCAAACCAATTTCAAGGTGTAACATGCTATTTTTGATGTTTAAGAGTGCAAATCACTTCATTTGCATATATTTTAGAATGCAAAGTGCCAATTAGCCAAAATGTGCTGGGAAATAGATACTACTAAGAAACTCTCTATGAGGCGATAGTTATTGTAATATACCTAACTAATTAAATACTATGGAGAGTGGGCAGATTGGGTTTACATGCGCCTCTCACCTAGCTAATCTCGCTCTTGGCACTTCTTGTGTATATTCCTTAACGTTTTTAATTTTTTTTAAGTTTTATTCCTTAACATTCTTTATATATACATAAACATATTAGTTTTTTGAAAGAAAATATTTTCAAATAGTGAAATTTCTTAATCATGGTGCTATTCAGGTAGTTAAATCCAAAGTGTAGCTTGCGAGGAGGATGAAATCCAATTTTTATTAAATACAATAGATATTTTTATAAAAATAAATGAGTGTGCAATTTGACAAGTTCATACCAATTTTAGAGCGCAACGTACTTTTTTTATTTAAAAGTGCAAAAATGCATTATTTGTATATTTTGGGGATGCGAAGTGCATATTACCCAAAATGTAATAGGAATTAGATACTACTAAGCAACTATCTATGAGATGATAATAATTATAACATATCTAACTAATTGTATACTATGGGGAGTGGACAGATTGGGTTTACATGTGCCTCTCACCTAGCTAGTCTCGCTCTTGGCCCTTCTCGTGTATGTTTTGTAATTTTCTTAATTCTTTTTAAAGCTTTATTCCTTAATTTTCTCGACATAAATGTAGACATATATATATATATATATATAAGTTAATTTTTTGATAGAAAATCTTTTCAAATTGTGAAATTTCTTAAGCACAGGGCTTTTCAGGGTGTTAAATCCAAGGTGTGGCTTACGCAGGCGGCAAAATCAAATTTTTATATAGTATCATATATATTTTTATAATTTAGGAATAAAAAATTTAAAAATTTCAAAAGCGCATACAAAATTTAGTTCGATATAAATTTGAAGGGGACGATCGCCACATTCCACTCCCCCTCCCCAATTCCTAATCTCATTATCCAAACATTGACCATCTTGATCTCCTGTAGAGATTGAAAATGAAACCACTAATTAAATATTGTTACTATATATCATCCAAGTTGCAATTTTTGTTCTTATTTCATCTCAACCAGCTAGTGATCAATAGTCAATAGATTGGCCAATGTTAACCCTTTATATACAAAAAAAAATTCATAGTGCTTCTCTTCCTCGAATAAGCACCAAATTAGGGTTTGTTTGGTTAGGTTTAAAAGAGAAGTGCTTTTCGATTGGTTTTTTTTATAGTGGGGCCTTTTTTTTAAGCCAAACAGTTTTGCATTTGGATACAGTAATTAAAAGTACTTTAAACGATGTTTTTATTTGAAGCCACTGCAAGGTAGCTTCTGAAAATGCCTTTGTTTTTCAAAATATATGTACTTCGTCTTTAAATAAAAACAGCCAACCAAACGGGTTCTTAGTCTAGAGCTTACTCAGCACACCTCTAATGATTCGATTAATACATCTATCATTTAGAAGGTTCATCTCTAAATATTAAACCCAATGCTCAAACTTTCACTACTAAAAAAACATCTAATATTACATATAATATCCAATAATGTGTACCTATTTTCCCACCATACAAAAAATGGCTCAATAAATTATCTTTAATTTGAATTATAATATATTTATGGTGCCACATTATAAAGTGTCAAAATTTGATTGCTTTAGTAGGTACCTAAATCTTGGTTCACTCAACATATCTCTAATAATTTGATTAACACCACTCTTGAAAGATTTCTCTATAATTAAATTATCCCAAACAACTATTATCAACACATCAATTTACAAGTCTTGAAGTCTCTGCCAAAAATGGGTTCTCAAGTAATTGTTTCAGTTGTCCTATGCTTGTCTCTGATTTTTCTCATTTCACCAAATGTGGCAACTATGGAATTGGCTGAGTCCAATGCCCCTGACACATGTAAGAATTTTCGATTTGTACATGTCAATCATCAATGTGCATGTCCATATATAT
Organism: Petrea volubilis; assembly: GCA_026212405.1. Taxonomy (NCBI): domain Eukaryota; kingdom Viridiplantae; phylum Streptophyta; class Magnoliopsida; order Lamiales; family Verbenaceae; genus Petrea; species Petrea volubilis. The sequence goes on from CM047880.1 coordinate 3,539,375, forward strand.
ATATATATATATATATATATATGAACAAAGAGATTTTAATTTAAACTTCGTATGATGGTCGATTGTTTCATTAATTCATTCAAGATCTAAGGGCATATAAACAGAATTGTGTCGTGAAGGCGCATGTTCTATCGTGCTGATATAGTCAGTGACACATTTTCAACTTATTATGAAATTTCAAAAGTGATTTTTAAAATTTTTTAAGATATTAGTCTTAAATATTTTAATTAAGAAATATTAGAGTCATAAAATTCATTGTTCTTGCGGGGGGAAATAAGAATATTCTATTTTCCAATATATATATATATATATTTGAAAATTCCTTCCACTAAAACTATGACAGTGAACAATTAACTTTCATCAATATTTCCTATAGTCATACTGACGGTGGAACATAGACAAATTTTCTCTCACCAAGAATAATTTCATTTCCACTAAAATGGAGGGTTATGTCATATTAATTAATTAACGTCTGTATCATAAACTATTTAATCAAAAGATGCATTAATACGCGCATCACACCATATATGATATTTTAGATAACCTTATTAGTTATTATTGAAATATTAAAGAAAAATAAATTGATAGACTAAATTATTTTGGTTGGTTTTAATTCAGCTGAGAAGATGGATGGAGCCACAATAAATGATGCCAAATACATAGGAGGTGGATATGAAAGTTTTCCTAGGAGTGAATTTCAGGCGAACAAAATAGGACTTGGAGGAAATGTCGGATGTTGAGCCTTAGGCCCAACTCCAAAATAAAGTAAAGCAAGATCGGGAGAATTCGCTTGTTAAGTATTTATGTTATAAATAATATATTTTGCATCCCGTGTTGTGTATGAAAATAGTGAAATAATATTATGGCCAAAAGTTGATAACATGCATAAATTAAAAATAAAAATACAATCATTGTACGATGTGTGGGATTCAGGCTCCTGCGACCACGTGTTGGGGATTGGACGCTAAACCTTAGGCAAGGCTCGAAAACTAAGTAAAGAAAAGTTGAAAATAGTTTGCTACTTATATCTTCCAATTTTGTATATACATATATATATATATATTTATCTTTCTGTTATAGATAAACTATTTTTTATTTGATGTGCACGAAATTGCAAAATAACATTATTTCAAAAGCTGAATAAATTGCATAAATAATAAAACCTTTTGTTATCCAACTCAATTACTCTATCGATGGTTAGGATTTAGGCCCCTGCCACCACGTCAAACATTCCCACGAGGGAAAAGATGAGGAAGATTGTGTAGTCGACATATACTTTTTAGTGTTTAAAAGAAAGAGCAAGAATCCTACTTTTGGCCTAATGGATATGTACCCTGCCTTCAAGTTGCGGCGAGCCTATTGGCTAAGGTTCAAATCCTAGCAGGTGTACGTACGTGGTTTATATGATTCTATTGTCATAAAAAAAAGGAAAAAAGAAGATGAAAGAAAGAGCCAGAACATACTTTGGCTATATATTCATACCGTCATATATCAGCTTGGGTTATATCATGTTTTATAAAAAATAAATAAATAAATAAAGAGCAAGAACATACTTTGGCTGTAGAAAAAATATTTTACACCTACTTTGGCTGTAGAAAAAATATTTATATTCATCGATACACATATGATATCTATTCACACCATCATATATCGACTACTAGAAGAAGACCGGTGTCAAAATAAATATAACAAAGTTGCGAAAATGCATCTTGTCCTACATGATGGAATTGGGATTTTACGAGGATTGTTTATATAGTGACAAAACCAAGATGTTATTCAAGTCCATAGGAGAGCAATTAGAGGATTTCAACAATTTTTCCTCCAATTGTCGTAAATATGTGCAACCACCTAGTTCCTTTTCCCTTTGAGTTCTGCTCCAAACTTTAGTTAGAAATAGTTGTAGAAGCTTAAACTCAGAATTGCCCACCGAAATCAATTAATGAAATTTTCTTAGTGTATTTGAGTGTGTGTATTGGTGTTTGTTACGTTCGCAATTGTTTTCTTTTCTTTTTCTTTTTTTTTTATCTAAGTTTCTTTAATTTATTTTATATTTTGTATTTTTATATACGAATTATAAACTTACATCTTTTATTTTGTACACATATTGCAGCAATTATTTTTTTTTTGTTATTTGCCACGTTAATTCTTTTATCAATCACAAATGAATATACTTTGTTTTACGTATATAAAGATTATAAATTTAGGAGTCTTAAATTATTACATATTTTAAATTCATTTGATAAATTTAAATTATATTATATATATACATGTATTTGTGATTCGGTACTATAATCTCAAAAGTATTTAAATATAATTTATAATTATTAAATATAATATAATCCCTTTAAAAAAAGATAATTATTTTTTTAATAATATTAGTGTACACCATCCATACACAGACACTGTTAGGATTTGAAATCTTTGGCAATACTCTCCAATTTTCTTTTATTGGTTTAATTTCTTTAGTATGCCTCATTAGTTCATGTACCAACACACTAATTTTGGACGCAAAATAGGAGAATTCTCAAAATTATTGAGATAGAGGGTGCAAGTGAATATCTGCACCAAAATTAAGATTTTTCATAAATGATCGGAAAAAAATTATCATTTCTTTTTAAACATTTTATTCTTATAAATAATATGAGTAAAACCAAACTTGTCTAATCAGTAGGCCTAACATTACATACGAGCAAAGCTATAGTATGACAAATTCATTGTTCTCCACGATATAATATTTATTTAAGAAATGTAAGGTATTTAGCGCTTTGCACCCCGAAAACTGTGAAGGGAGCACTTTAAACCTTTAAATAAATAAAAAGAAAAAGAAATAAGAAAGCACCATACACTTTGAACTTTTCATAAATTTGATAGATTACTTACACCTTCGTCTAATTAATTCTTGCCAAATGCTATTCAACTGAAACGTAAAAATGTTGGAAAATAGAATCTTATCTCTTTTATTTTTTGGGGGTGTAAAGTGTTTCATTGATCTATTTTCATGATATAAGTTCTAAATTATAATGTATTTGGATTTTAAAAGGTTTGCCTCAATTGAATTTTATTTTATTTTTTGCTTTATAAAGAGCATAATGTCAAACAATGAAGAATATATACTTATCCAAATTTATGTTTAATTCACGAAATACTTTTCAAATTTCAATTCAGAATTTTGCATTGAAGTACATACGTCTTTGTGCTATCTACTATTTTGTATTCTTGAATTAGCTGAATTTTAGATAGTGAAAAATATTAACTTTCATTAATAGTTCCTATAGCAATACTGAATGTCGAACATAGATAAATTTTCTTTCACCAAGAATAATTTCATTTCCACTAAAATGGAGCTTTATGTTATGGAAATTGACATCTATATCATAAACGTTTTAATGAAAAGATGCATTAATACGCGCATTACACAATACTTAATATTTTAGACAACCTTACTATTGAAATATTAAAGAAAAATAAATTGATAAACTAAATTATTTTTGTGGGTTTTAATTCAATTAAGAAGATGGATGAATTGGAGTCCAAGTGCGGAATTGGAGGAAATGTAGGGGGCGGGGGCCTTCAATCCTTTCTCATTGATGGACTTGAAACTGGAGAAAAGATCGGGGGCAAAAGCATAGGGGATTTTGCAAATAGAGTTGGAAGATACTCAATCAATGGAGTTGGACTAGGGGGATGATAGATGGGATGTGCCTAAGAAGGGGGGGTTGAATTAGGCCTTAAAACGTTTTTTAAGATTTTTGTAAAACGCAACGGAAATTTTAAGGTTTTAAATATCAATGATTTGCTTTAAAGATAGTTACTGTCTAGAAGTACTAACGATAGTACCGGAGCAAGTTATTGGTTTTAGAAATTCCAGCGATAGTACTGGAGCAAGTTATTGGTTTTGGAAAGATATTAATCAAATCTTATTCTTTCCAAACAAACATGTGATGATATAAATGAAGGAAATAATGTTTGTTAGGAAATCATTTGAATTTGACAATCAGGAGCACATCAAATATCTTTTCGGTATTAAGGAAAGATATTAATAAATCAAATCTTATTCTTTCCAAACATGTAATAATATAAAAGAAGAAAATAATATTTTATTAAGAAATAATTTGATCAAATATCTTGAAAATATCAAAACATACCTTAGTTGTACCAAAGAGGTCAACAATCTCCCCCTTTTTGATGATGACAAGAGATTTGATGTAATTTAGAAAATTAATACTTACTGTAGCTCCCCTTGAATTTATGTAGAGATTTTCGAAATAACTCCCCCGAATATGTGCTTCCTCTCTTTTATAGAGGATTGATACCAAGATAATTTATAGTGTATGAAAATAATAAATTCTAACCAATAATCATAGGTAAAATATAAAGAAAGGTAAGAGCAAATAATTTAAGGCAATCAAATAAGAAATAAGGACATCAAATCTAATTAATCTCCCCCTTCATCATCAAAGAGGGCAAAAAACATGCAAATAGTTTACACGAAATCATGCAATTTTGTAATTAGAAATTCATTATTATGCAATTTTAGGAAAATCAACTATCCCTAATGTAGTTCTAAGCACGCAAAAGCTTTCTTCACTTATTGCCTTAGTAAAAATATCTGCTAATTGATGCTCGATATCAATAAATTCAATGCAAACATTACCCTTTTGTACATGATCACGAATAAAATGATGCTTAATCTCAATGTGCTTAGTACGAGAGTGATGTACTGGATTTTTAGTGATGCAAAGGGCACTTATATTATCACGCAGAATAGGAATTTCACGTAGTGTGATACCAAAGTCAAATAAGACTCTTTTCATCCACAACAATTGAGCACAACAACTTCCTAGTGCCATATATTCGGCTTCGGCAGTGGATAATGTAACGACACTTTGCTTTTTACAAGACCAAGAAACCAAACATTTATCAAGCAATTGACAACTTCCACTGGTACTTTTCCTATCAATTCTGCAACCAGCATAGTCAGCATCAGAAAAGCCAGTGAGAGTAAATTCATTAGAACATGGATACCACAAACCATAATCAATTGTGCTTTTAAGGTATCGCAATATTCTTTTAATAGCTGTAAGATGAGATTCTTTAGGAGCTTATTGGAATCTCGTACAAAGACAAGTAGCAAACATTATATCTAGACGACTAGCAGTTAAATATAATAAACTACCAATCATACCTCTGTACATTTTTTCATCTACCAAAGCACCTTCATCATCTTTATCCAGCTTGGTAGTAGTATGTATAGGAGTAGACAAGGATTTACATAGATCCATATTGAATTTCTTTAATACCTCCCTTGCGTACTTGCCTTGGGAGATAAATACCCCTTTATCCATTTGTTTGATTTGTAGTCCAAGGAAGAAGCTCAATTCTCCCATGAGACTCATTTCAAACTCTTGTTGCATACTTCTTGCAAATTCCTCATAAAGTGAAACATTAGTAGCATCAAATATAATATTGTCAACATAAATTTGCACAATAAGTAGATCATGTTCATGCCTTTTTTGTAAATAATGTAGTATTAATGACTCCAATATTAAAACCAGTTTTAATGAGAAAATTACTAAGTCTTTCGTACGAAGCCCTAGGGGCTTGCTTTAATCCATAAAGAGCTATTGACAATTTAAAAACATGATTATTTAACACTTAGTTTTCTAAACCGGGTAGTTGTTCAACAAAAACTTCTTCATTTATAAAAACCATTTAAAAATGCGCTTTTAACATCCATTTGATATAACATGAATTTTTTATGAGATGCAAAAACCAATAGCATACGTATTGATTCTAATCAAGCAACGGGTGCAAAAGTTTCATCGAAATCAATACCTAGACAGTAGCCTTTGGCTACAAGTTGAGCCTTGTTCCAAATGATCTTACCTGATTCATCAAGTTTGTTTTTAAATACCCACTTGGTTCTAATGACTGGATGGTTAAGTGGTCTTTCTACTAGTTTCCAAACTTGATTCTTTTCGAATTGGGCTAGCTCTTCCTGCATAGCCTTTACCCAAGATGGATCATCAAGAGTTCTTTCATGTTTTGGGTTCCATAACAGACAAGAATGCAGGATTGGAACTTTCTACGATACTTTGTCTTGCGTTTGATATGGTTGTTATTCCAAATTGTGGATCACCAATGATGCTGTCAATAGGATGACTGGAAGCATGTTTAAACTTCCATTGCCTCTGTTCTTCTTCATTGGAGTTGGAATTTTCATTGGTCTGTTCATCTGTAGTTCCAGTGGATTCCAATTTTATTGATTTGTTTTCATTTTCAATCTCTGGAACTAAACTAGGTCTATCAAATCCTAAAACTTTATTGCTCAAGGTATCCTTGGCATTAGAAGGATTAGATTCATCAAAAATAACATGCATGGATTCTTGAATGGTTCTTTTCCTTTTGTTGAACACGCGATAAACCTTGCTATGACTAGAATAACCAACAAAAATACCTTCATCGGATTTTGGATCAAATTTAGCTAGACTATCATGATCGTTTAAGATAAAACATTTGCATCCAAAAACACGAACATATGAAATGTTTGAAATTTTGTTAAACCACAATTCATAAGGGGTCTTTTTGAACAATGGTCACAAAATAACATGATTTGCAACATAGCATGCGGTATTAATAGTTTCACCCCAAAAACATTTTGGAAGAATGTACTCATTTAGCATGGTTCTTGCAATTTCTTGCAAAATTATATTTTTTCTTTCTACCACGCCATTTTGTTGGGGAGTTTTAGGAGCAGAAAAAACATGAATATAACCATTTTTCTTCACAAAATAAATTAAAGTTGGTTTCATCAAATTCGGTTCCATGGTCACTCCTAATTTTCTTAATAAAAAGACCTTTTTGATTTTGCAAACGCTTTGTAAGAGGAATGAAGGCACTTAATGCATCGTTTTTATGTGCTAAAAACAAAACCCAAGTAAATCTAGTGTAATCATCAACAATTATGAAACAATACTTTTTACCTGCCAAGGTTGCAGTTTTCATTAGACCAAAGAGGTCAATGTGCAAAAGTTCCAAGGGGCTAGAACTTGTGACTTCCCTTTTTGATTTGAATGATGATTTGATTTGCTTGCCTTTTTGGCATGCATCACAGATTCTATCCTTTGTGTATTTCAATTTTGGTACTCCTCTAACCAATTCCTTCTTTGTAATGTGAGAGATAAGTTCCATGTTTACATGGCTTGACCTTCGATGCATGTCCAATGATAGTATGTTATTTTTACCTAGTTTTAGGCCTCAATGATGCTTATTTTGATTAACTTTGGATCTTAAATTGGTTAAAATTTCACAAAAGTTCATTCTTACTTGCCATAGGTGAAAATTGATGAAAATGAACTAAAAACGAGCCAAGAGGTGGTAAAAAGTGCAGAGGTATGTCGTACAAGGAAGCTGGAGGGCGAAATTTGGAAATAATCATGTTCGTCGCACAAGGCGTGCTCACACCTTATGAGCTGAAAATCCTACGTAGGAATGGAAAAGAAAATTCTTGATATGGCAAGAGTTTGAGTTTGAAACAAATTTTCTACTTGCCTACGACTCTTAGGATTTGCCAAAGAGTTCTCCTAGTCCTCTTAGGAATTTGGTCTAGGGTTTGAACCCTATATACACCCGATTGTATCTTATTGTCTAGACATCTTGGATTTCAATCTTTTATTCTAGTTTTAGTTTTAGTCCTTAATTTGCAACTTTTATATTTTTATTTTTATTATAGTCATGCATGGCTAAACCACTTTATTCAGTCAATGAGTAATTCGAGCCAACGTATTCTTCAAGGATTGTCAGATGTAATCGGTTTGCTTGTCTTTTAATTTTTTGCAGTATTTGTGTATTTTTCTGTGCTTTTTTGGGAAAACTCCATCTCTTATTGTTGTTTTGTTAGTTGTGCAATTAGGACCTATTGTTCAATTAATTTAACTTCATAGTTCCAGTTGAGGAAATTGAATCCGTAATTGTTTGATTGAATCAACACAAGTGGAAAGTAGTATAATTCATTACACTATAAAAAATACACAATCTAGTTTTGAGCAACCACGTTTGTAGGTTTGTTGGCTAGGATTTGGGTCTTTCTAGTTTTTAATGCTGTTAACGGGTTAAATCCTATCATTTGACTAGGGTTATTCGTTAATTAAGGATTATTCATAGCGTTCGCATGTCTAGTCTATTATTAAGGAAAGATTAGGTTGGACGAGTTCTCTCAAGGCTATAACCAATCTATTGCATTAATTAAAAGGTATTTTTGAATCAATGATCAATCCATAAAAATGTTGCATGAAGAATTACCCTTGACTGAATCTTTATTCTTATAGATTTACTTTTGATTTCTTTCTTGCTTTTATTAACTTGTCATTCGAAAACCCCATTTCTTCACTTTATTTTACACTCTTGGTTATCTTGGAAAGTAGTCAACAAGTTATTCCCTATGGGATCGACTCTTCTCACCCTATCTACAAGTTAATTTTGTAGTTAGAGGAGTAGAATTTATTTTTGGTGGATTTGACACCCATCAAATTTTGGCGCCCTTGCCAGGGAGTAACTAACTTGATCTATTTTCTTTGATAATCTAGTTTTCAAAAAAAAAAAAGTCATTAATTGGATTAGTCATTAAATAGATGGCCAACTTCTTTCAAGCCATACCATGTGGAGGATTTCTTGGACCACCCAAGAGGCAATACGATCTCTTTTTAGATACATACAACTAAGGGTGGGGAGATACTCCCAATTTTAGTTACGAAGTTTTGCAATCTGATTATCACCAATATGAACCAAGGCCATATGCTCCACCACAACAACCACAATCCACTCTAGGTACGTCTCTCGAAGATATTGTAAGATCGTTAGTAATTGATACTTTGCAATTTCAACAGGAGACAAGGTCCGCCTTTCAAAACTTGGAATGCAAGTTGACAGATGTAGCAAATAGGATGGGAGCTCTCATACAAAACTTGGAAAGTAAGGTGGAAGTTGGTGTTCAAAACTTGGAAAACAAGATGGAAGACTTGGACATCAATGTGGGAGCTAGCATAGAAAAATTGGAGAGCAAGGTTGATCAATTACCTACATCCGTGGCTAAATTGAAATCTCAAGGGACATGACCCTCACAAGCGTATGGGATAGAAAGGAACGAAATAGAGGATCTTAAGACTTTTCACATGGTTGAGAAATTGGAAGGTTCACAATAGGTAAGTGGGAGGGGGGGGGGGAGAATGATTTGACAACACTCAAAAAGACATTACCCCCAAAACGCAAGGATTAAGGATCAAGGTGATTAAAGTGATAACCGAATGTGCTTCTGAGGTTGTGATCCCTCCAAATGTGGACATCGAGAGGGAAAGTATGGCAAAGGTGGTGCCTAAGAAATTAGGTGCTATCACGGTTGAGAATCTTGATGAAAAGTTGATGTGGAGGCTTGGCAAACTTCAATTTTCACCTCCAATTACTTGAATCCACTCTCTCAACGTCTAGCCTAGGACAATAAACAAGGGCGCTTTGTGAGAGGCAACCCAATTTTTTTTTCTTTTGTTTTTTAAAACAAAATCTATTTTTATGCTTCTAATTACTCTTTATTATTGTGTTTTAATTAGTGTTTTATTGTTTTTAGGTGTTGAAAATAAATGGAGGAAATCGAAGGCAAAATTGATCAAGAGTGCACAGGATTTAAGGCATAGGGAGACAACTTTAAAAGAACTAGACAGATTTGTTTTTTTAAAAATGCGTGATCACGGCTTAATTCAGACCTAGTATTATTTTCAGAAAATAGGGCGTGATCATACCCTAATGAAAGAGCACTTTTGTCCGAAAATTATTTTTTCTCCCCTTGACTTTTTCTCTTATTTTAACCCTTTTCTTATTATTAAAAAAAAAAGTCAAAATCACAATCTTGGTCAAAATTGCCTTTTCTCTCCCACCATCACTATTCATCATCATCTCCATCCCTCACCATTACTCTTTCCCATTTCTCACACCTCCCCCATCTCTCTCATCTCAGTCGCCGGCGTTCTTTCTCTCTACCGCTACTCTTTCGTCGCCGTCATCTCACCAACCGCCACTACTCAGTCTCTCTCTCTCTCTCTCTTCCGTTCACCACCTATTAGCCGCACATGCTCTCTCTCTCTCTCTCAATCTCTCTCATCAAAACGCAGCTCCACTGCCCGTCACCATCTCTCTCATCTGCATCGCCGGCTCTCTCCTCTCACCAAACCCAGATCTCCATCAGCGGCTCTCCTTCTCTCCTTTTTCTGCATCGCGCCACTGCCCCTGTTCTCTCACCAATCATCCTCTTCGTCCGTCGCCGCCGCTCCCTCCGTCTTCGAATAGAGCCGTCAGCTACCTGCATCGCCCGACACCCATCTCTCCCTAGCCACCCACATGCCTATTTCCAGCCGCTGCCCAGCTTTTCTCTCTCAACATCGTCTCTCTCTCTTCGGTTCGGCCCTCTTCTCTCTCTCATCTCTATGCTCTTTTCTCAAGCACCGGCAAGTTCACCACCACAACCCCCTGCCGGCAAATACCTCCAGTCACCACCTCCTTCTCCTTCCCAAAATCACTCTTCATCATTCTCTTTCTTTTATTTAGTTTATTATTATTATTATTATTATTATTATTATTATTATTATTATCATTATTATTTGTACATATCTATACATATTTATTATTATTATTATTATTATTATTATTATTATTGCTATATATATATTTTTATTCTTCTTATTATGACTAATTTTCATTTGGGCATACTTCATTCGTTTCATTGACGACATCTTTGTCATTTTTCTTGTTGAGTGTGCCGCACATCAAGCCAATCGGGCATCATTCAACCCGATCCACCCTCACCCTCGGTCAGGGAAGTATTCTTGTCCTCTTTTACTTACTTTTTTTGTATCAATCATTGAGAACAATGTATAATTTAAGTGTGGGGGAGGACTATTTGAATCGTGATGTAGTGAAATTGATGAATTTTTTAGGGGAATGTGCCTTACTTTTGTTTTGTTGTGAATATTTGGCGAATTTGTGCTTAGAAGGAAATCATGTTAGCTTTTCAGTCTATTATTTGCCTCTCTGCGTTTTTAATTGATCCCTAGTGTTATACTAACTTAGACATGCTCTACTTCCTCAAGCTTGAATCATGAGTTGTCGATTTCTCTTGAATAATACTTGGTTTTATTTTTGAAATAATGTCAAATAGGGAGTCAAGGAGTCTATGGGGGTTACACTTGGGAAGTGACGACTAATAGGAAAGTCTATAAATTCTTTCACCTTAATGCATTTGTGTAAAACATTGGGCTTGGGGGTGAAATATGAGGACAAGATACTTGATACAACGTGAATTGGTGAATAAGTTTAGCTAGTGGTCACTTTTTGTAGGAACTTGTCATATTTATGGTGAACTCAAAAGATGAGGAATAATTGTGGGGAGAAAATATTCAAAAAAAATTAAAAATATTAAAAAAAACAAGAAAACAAGGGCCAATTTACTTCGCTAATCACACAAAAAAAAGGTTATTATGAGTAGAACTAATGTTCATCTAGAGGTTAATACCAACTGAGTAACCGGGCACATTCATCACCAATGTTTTTCTAATAAGTTTTAAGCTGAATTGATTCAGTTAATTAATTATAATTAATTACAATAGATAATTTGATAGTTTAATTTTAAATTCAATGGAACCAAGCATAAATAAATTAATAAAATAGGTAAATTTCAAAATCATATAATAAGTAAAAAAGAAAAGAATTGATGAATAAAGTATTTTAATAGTCTATCAAAGTAACACTCCTCCTTGATAATGTTGGAGGTGTAGGTTTGAACCCCTACTTACGCAAAAATGTTTTCGTTCGTACGCATGTGGTGGGGCTCTTTGGAGGCACATATGATTACCATAATGCAGATCCGGGTTCGGGTCCAGTATATGGTGAAGGGGTCATATTCAAAAAAGGGGCAAAACCGTTATATTTAAAACTACCAAAAAAAAAATTCGGGCAGACAGTTGTCGACATTCCTTTGAAATTTTTTGGATATAAGTAATTTTCATATAATAGTTCTAACACACCAATCATCATAAATGTGATTGAAAATTTTGTAATTTCGATTATTAAAAAATGTATTTTCAACGAAATTTTGGTCGATATTTCATCGAAAAATTCTCAAAATCTATTAATACCGCAACGAGCTCACTGATAACTAACCGACAATTAAGTCATCGAAAAATCTTTTCGACTATGGTTGTTCTGACGAAATGGTTTAGTTGTTGTTTCGTCGCTTTTGTGTCGGAAATCACTATTCCGATAGCTTGTCGACAATTTTCAGATGAAACATTGCATTGGCAAATGACATTATTCTTGTAGTGAAGGCTATACTAGGCATTTGAAAGGAATATAAATTAAGATGAATATTTAACATCTATATATGGGTTATTTTGTACTTTCACACATTGAGAATAAATTAATGAGACTTGGCACCTTTAAACAATAAAAACCTGTAAATATTTATTTTCAACAATTTCACCCTTTATCTAAATAATTTTTTGGTCTAAAACTAGATGAGTATGCAACGTGCCACGTTCAAACCAATTTCAGGGTGTAATACCCTATTTTTGTTGTTTAAGAGTGCAAAGCACTTCATTTGCATAAATTTGCATATTATTGTAAGATACCTAACTAATTAAATACTATGGAGAGTGGGCAGATTGCTTTAGTAGGTACCCAAACCTTGGCTCACTCAGCATATCTCTAACAATTTGATTAACACCACCTTTGAAAGATTTCTCTATAAATATATTATCCCAAACAACTATTATCAACACATCAATTTACAAGTGTTGAAGTCTTTGCCAAAAAAGGGTTCTCAAGTAATTGTTTCAGTTGTCTTATGCTTGTCTCTGATTTTTCTCATTTTACCAAATGTGGCAACTATGGAACTGGCTGAGTCCAATGCCCTTGACACATGTAAGAATTTTCGATTTGTACATGTCAATCATCAATGTGCGTGTCCATATATATATATATATATGAACAAAGAGATTTTAATTTAAACTTCATATGATGGTCGATTGTTTCACTAATTCATTCAAGATCTAAGGGCATATAAACAGAATTGTGTCGTGAAGGCGCATGTTCTATCGTGCTGATATAGTCAGTGACACGTTTTCAACTTATTATGAAATTTCAAAAGTTATTTTAAAATTTTTTTAAGATATTAGTCTTAAATATTTTAATTAAGAAATATTAGAGTCATAAAATAAATTGTTCTTGCGGGGGGAAATAAGAATATTCTATTTTCCAATATATATATATATATATATTTGAAAATTCCTTCCACCAAAACTATGACAGTGAACAATTAACTTTCATCAATAGTTCCTATAGTAATACTGACTGTGGAACATACACAAATTTTCTCTTACCAAGAATAATTTCATTTCCACTAAACTGGAGGGTTATGTCATATTAATTAATTAACGTCTGTATCATAAACTGTTTAATCAAAAGATGCATTAATACGCGCATCACACCATACATGATATTTTAGATAACCTTATTAGTTATTATTGAAATATTAAAAAAAATAAATTGATAGACTAAATTATTTTGGTTGGTTTTAATTCAGCTGAGAAGATGGATGGAGCCACAATAAATGATGCCAAATACATAGGAGGTGGATATGAAAGTTTTCCTAGGAGTGAATTTCAGGCCAACAAAATAGGACTTGGAGGAAATGTCGGATGTTGAGCCTTAGGCCCAACTTCAAAATAAAGTAAACCAAAATCTGGAGAATTTGCTTGTTAAGTATTTATGTTATAAATAATATATTTTGTATCTCGTGTTGTGCATGAAAATAGTGAAATAATATTTTGGCCAAAAGTTGATAACATGCATAAATTAAAAATAAAAATACAATCACTATACGATGTCTGGGCTTCAGGTTCCTACGACCACATGTTGGGAATTGGACGCTAAGCCTAAGGCAAGGCTCGAAAACTAAGTAAAGAAAAGTTGAAAAAAAATTGCTACTTATATCTTCCTATTTTATATATACATATATATATATGTCTTTCTATTATAGATAAACTATTTTGTATTTGATGTGCACAAAATTGCAAAATAACGTTTTTTCAAAAGCTGAATAACTTGCATAAATAATAAAACCTTTTGTTATCCAACTCAATTACTCTATCGATGGTTAGGATTTAGGCCCCTGCCACCACGTCAAACATTCCCATGAGGAAATATATGCGGCAGATTGTGTAGTCGACATATACTTTTTAGTGTTTAAAAGAAAGAGCAATAATCCTGCTTTTGGCCTAATGGATATGTACCCTGCTTTCAAGGTGCGGGGAGACTATTGGCTAAGGCTCAAATCCTAGCAGGTGTACGTACAACGTTTATATGATTGTTTTGTCAAAAAAAAGGTGAAAGAAAGAGCAAGAACATACTTTGGCTATATTCGTACCATCATATATCAACTTGGGTTATATCATGTTTTGTAAAAAATAAATAAATAAATAAAGAGCAAGAACCTAGTTTGGCCATAGAAAAAATATTTTACACCTACTTTGGCAGTAGATAAAATATTTATATTCATCGACACACATATGATATCTATTCACACCATCATATATCTGTAAGAAAATTTGTAATTGCAGGATCTATACACCATGAATTTAGAACACCATATATATAAATTTATATTAGCGTACCTTACATCAATAATTGATAGTCGATCATTATGGATGTTTAGACAAACATCCTTGGCTAGTTCTTCCTCTCCATTTCTCACCGATACTGACAGCTTTCAATGGGACAAGCGATTATCAGAGTGTGGAGTGGAGAGGGGACCTAGCCAAATATATAATGTAACCCTAGGGCCCTCCCATCATGGGCTTTCTAGGATGAGCCTACACCATCTGTCAGACTATGTCTGATAAAATCAAGGCCTTAACATAGTGGGTCAAACAAATCAGGCCTTATAAGTCAAGTCCCATTAACCGTATTAATTTAGCCCGTTTTTATTTTATAAAAAACAAATCATCCAATTAATAAAAGTCCAAATTAGAATAAAATTCTAACAGTCTCCCACTTGGACAAATATTAATTGACGTTTTAATCTCCCAAAAATAATTTATTTGAAAAATGACTCTTGGGCTAAATTACAAGTTTTTGACTGTGGCCACATTTTGAAAACAACAATACGGCAAGGGAGCAAGACTTCTGCAATCCGGTCCAGTTAAAATCACTAATATTGGATCATGGCGATAATTGCATCCTTAATTGACACAAGACCTTCCATGGTCACAAATACCAACAATTCCACCGACATGGATTCAGACATGGTGGTGTAGCAAGAAATAGCATCACAACATGACCCAAACACATGCTATTTCATTGTCGGTCCTTTGATTTTCTTGTAAGATATGGATTTCTGTATCAATATGAAATCCCAAGAAAATTTGATTTTCTTGCAAAATATGAGTTTCTAAAACAATATGAAACTCCAAGAAAATTAGTATGGATTTCTTATAAAATATGAGTCTCGAGGTCAATATGAAACTCTAAAAAATCCAACATGGTTTTCTTGTAAGAAATGAATTTCTAGAACAATATGAAACTCCAAGAAAACCCAATGACTTCTTAGAAAGTCGTGTATGTCTCGATTGATAATCGGATAACAACATGGTGTCATTTATGAGACATACCCATCTCTTAAGGCAAACACCAAGCCTTAAGATATCAAAAAAAATGTGTGCACACAAATATGGATTAATCCAAGAGTTTTATTTCTTAATGCGCATAGTCCAACTTAACCCTGTAACAAAATGGGTTAAATAATAATATATGAACCAAGTTAAATAGCTCCCACTGTTTCAATATGCCAAGACTTGATTGCATATACAAGTTTAAATTATGTATATCCCACTTGATGGATATCGACTAAACCATCAACTCTTTAGCAACTGGCCCAAAAAACTATGTGCTCTACCACAATGTTGCTTATCATTGATCAAGTCTATACAAGTGAGAAATTTAACTTCATATATCAACATATTTGAGGATGAATAATCACATAATCATGCTACAAATAAATCCTCAACCAAGAATAGATAGAATCATCAAAGATATACCGTGAGATAACATTCATCAAAATCTACACATATAGTGCATTAGCCCTAACAGACAAGCATTAGCCTTGATTTATTGAAGACTTCAAAATTCTTCATAATAATTTTCCCAACAATTACTTATTCCACTTAAGTTAATAAGTAATTCAAAATTAGAAGAATCAATCGCTCTAAAATGAGTCTCCTCTATATTAATTTAAACTTATAATGATTGAATCAAGAAAATATGCAACAATACACCCCTCATCAATCATAAAAGCACATCCAAGTCAAATGATTCAATTATCAGGTCTACTAATGATGACCAAATGTAGGCAATTTGAGAAATTAACAATCAATTTCAAATCTTATGGGCCAAGTCATAGTAGCAAGCAAGAGTTTATTTCTCCAAGCATTCCATGAAAATAATAAGACATTATTGTGCTTGGTTCGTGAAATAACTCAGACAATCAGTCAACAATTTATTGATCATTTAATATTCCAATTTGTCCAAAACATGAAGTTCTATCTTTAAACTTTCAATCAAAATTTTTACAGCCAAAAGAGAACTTGAATGCTACAAAAATTAGAAGTTGAGAATTTTCAAGTTCATCATATTATTAAGAAATTTATTTGAAATAAGGAGAGTAAAGGATTTATCCTTATCGACATACACCCCCTTTTGAATAAATTTCTTACAAGCAAATTTTGATTGAATCATCCACGGAATTTCTCACTGATCAAATATTTTCTCACAATTGACAATTTACAGTAATGATCCATTTCTATGACTCCCACATATCATTGTGAGACATGGATTATAACAAAGTCCATGTATTCTCAACTTAAATATCAAACTGAAAACTAGAAACTATATATATTAGTTTTCCAGGATCAGTTAAACAATTCAATAATAATCCCTTTCGCAACAATCAAGAAACACAAAATATCTTACTCCAAAATCAAAATAAAGATATCTTTGCTATATAAAATTTTCAAGTATTAGATCCTAATGTGATATCGAAAGTGATTATATCAATTAGATTCACATTGAGAAACGTAATAAGTTGGGCAAAAATTTTCTCATTTAACTCTTAAACACATAGACTTGGGTATACAGAAAAGAATATAAATTTGCTAAATCGCTTTCTCATGAAGCACTAGTTATAAAATATAGGATCAATATTTTTAAATATTGCATAATAGATCCCAATTGAAATCCCTCATTAAGATTTCAAATAAACTCTCTATTAAATACATAAACTTTACCTTTCTTCAATATAATAGGAAAGCCAAGAACAAAAACACAATCAAATAAGTCTCTCAAGGTATGACACCAAATATTATTCATACCATTTACTCAGAACTATCAGGGTGATAAGTGAAGTTTAATAATAGGTACACCTTTAAGATAAATGCGGAATTTCAAATATGTTCCCAAATATTCACAATCAGTATGACACTTCACCATTTGAAAAAGAATTTTCCAAATATATTAGAGTCATTTTCAAGAAAACAACTTGCATTATAAGAAGACAATTACAGTGAAATAAACTGAGTGTAAATCCTCACACGAATCACGAATGGTTCCTCTTAAATATTATGGAAAAACTATTCTCAAATATATCAAAAGATTAGAATGTGAAAGCACCGTAGCCAATAATTTGGTCAAAAATTTGAATAATATTTATGAGACTAATTGAAAATGCTAATTTCAATTAACAATGTGATTATTTCCACTCTCAAGTGACCTAAGCATTTCGTCATCACATCAAAGAATTTCTCTTTATTATATTTCATGAAATAACTTTATTAAGAGGAGGAACTCTATAGTATTCATAAAATTAATTACACAGTACATACGACAAATACTTTGGAAAACCAACAAATAGGCTCTTTTGTTATTTCTCATCGTCAAAAGAAACAAATCACATTTTATCAAATTGAAATAAATTCAATTTTCAAAGCTACCAATGGTAGTCGTTTCATTCAAGTATTCCTCACATATGGGTTAAACAAGCCCATTTGTCTAAAGGCTTTTAGCCCATTGGATCTTTACAAACATTAACCCCATAATACATGTTTTATTTGACCAAATTATGAATGAGTCTAACTTTCATGACCACAGTTTATTGTAGAAAATGAGGTTCTCCACTTATCGAAAATTAATATCTTCCATGATTCCATTCATACATATGACACAAATCTTTATGTTCAAAACTCATGAGCTATAAGAATGATTTTCACATAATCAAACTCTAGGAGAATAAATTGATAATGTACATCATTTATATCAAGTATAGAGATATTAAACCTTAAAATCTGGTTTAAACTTTTAAGATGTCTAGAATCCTCCAATCATAAAATGATTCTTATCGCAAAATCAAAAGCAATATTTATGACATCAAAATCACGGAATAACAGATTCTTTAGACACACAACTCCAATTTTGCGCTTAAATCAAATAGATAGAGCGGACTCCCACAATAGTCGGATCATTGCTCATTTGCTTATAAAGTGGCTTTTTTAACAATTAGGAGACTCAAGTGATGATTCTTATTATTCAAAACAAGGCATTCCAGCAGAGCAACAACTTTAGAGATTTTATTAAATTCAAGGCTATGTTTGTATTGGTACATCTCACAATAAATAATATATCATGTCCATATCATTTTGCCTTTTAAAGTCCGAAATAAACTCACTCTTGTTGAGTAACTTAGAACAAAGGCAAATATCTAACAATAGACCATTTTATTTCACATAGGGAATAATAAATAAAACAAATTCAAATATGCTGATATATATAAAACATGCCCAAATATAATATCAGCTAACAAGATCGAGACCTCTTATGTGATAACAAACTCCCCTTTGGGCAGAGTTTGCTACACACAAAGGCTCTATTTTCCACAAATATGATTAACATGAATGCCATAATAGTCATTTAGTGTGGGGAGAATTAGTGAGAATAAACTTAAACTAATGGCGCTTATTTAGTAGAGGATCTAGGCACACTATGACACAACTCTCCTTTGGGCAGAGTATGTCATCCACAATAGGTCCTCTACATGCAAGAACGAGCAGGGGAATATCCTGATTTTTGAAAAGTTGACTCCTTTGGGAGAACAAACCCTCTATATCAGTACATCCCCATCAATATGTTCTTACACTACTACCATTAAGTTCGCAGTAATAGTCCAAATCAACAAGAATACAATGAATTATTATCAATTGGCAATTAATTGGAATAAGCTTGAAACAATATAGCTTTATTCCTCCGAGAGTCCAACATGTCATGACAACTCCCCTTTGGGCAGAGTAGTCACACATGATAGGTCCCTCTGTGCAAAATGTTATAGAAGTACCCTAATCTTCGAAAATTGCCTCCTTTGGGAAACGAACTTTCTAGATCAGCATACCCCTATCAATATGTTCCACACCAACTAATCAAAATTATCACACATATCTTACCCCCTTTGGGCAGGTAAGAATGTATAATAATTTTATCAACTCGAACTATGCATGCCACAAATTTTACAAGTCTCAATAAATAGAACACTTTGGTGTAACTATCTATCTCAACTCATAAAATTAGCGCACGACCGAGTTAAAAAATAATTGCCTAACTTACAAACGGGCAATATGTATGCAAGACTCCCACAAAATCAAGCACGGCAACAATATGTGCTTATGAGAGTTATAAGAATAATTATTCGTTGCATTCAAGTTTTCACAAAATCTAATATGCTTAATTTGTAGATAAATGAATCAAATTAAGTTAGATGACTAAATATAACAAGAGTTAAAAATACAAATTATATTCACAACTGAACCGAGTATAATTAGTCATCAAATTATTAACTAATGTACATGAATTAGTAAGATATTTTTACATCAGACCATAAATCATAGGCTATCAATTTAACAATGGAAATTTATCGAGTTACATATATAAATATAGTGACCAAATTAACTTTTCTATGCATCCTTCAAAGGTTTAACAGCGTTAATCCCGTGCCCTAGTTTATATACCCACATGATATCATCTATAATCTTATATCTATTATAGATCTTGTATATAACATAAGCCATATATGTATATTTTAGTGTATAACATACACATAACTAAAACAGGAATTCATATACATGAATGCAAATCAAAGACGGGAAATTTTGAATTAATTGGATATGCATATTCAATATATCAACACTAAACCCACAACTTGACATACTCAAATTTAGTATAACATGGATTTATCATTAAAAATTGGTGTATTACCATGAATAGCCATGTATTCTATATGTATGAATACCATTAGTAAACGAATCTAATACAAATCATATGGTATATGACAGAAGTTATTTATGTGTATTTAATATATATGACACGCAAACAACTAAAGTGGTAATTCACATACGTTGATTCAAATAGAGAAGGAAACTTTTGATAACAATTAGTTCAGCAAACAATCTCAAACAATTGTTGTCAATTATCTGATAACAAGCCAATGTTTGAAATCACGTTAGCCTTTTCATATTTAATAATTTCATTACTAGGAATTTAGTAGGTGTATGACAACAAACAACTTGGGACACATAAGCCGTTGTATTCATAAACGTAGTATTCGATTTGCACTCGGAATGTCACAATTGAATAATTAGAAGTCAATTGTTGCATTTAGATGCGGCGAACAATTTTTATGACTAGTAGAACAGAATTTCAAATTGAACAAGTCACGATCAAATATAATTTGGGATTAAAATCTTAAAATCACACCATCACAATGTTATTGACATATAAATTTGATCGACTCTTTATTCGTGCAACAATCGATCAAATATTCAAAACATTCGTAATAAAATTTAGGGTTCTAAATTGATAAGTGTCCTGCTCTGATACCAACTGTAAGAAAATTTGTAATTGCAGGATCTATACACCATGAATTTAGAACACCATATATATAAATTTATATTAGCGTACCTTACATCAATAATTGATAGTCGATCATTATGGATGTTTAGACAAACATCCTTGGCTAGTTCTTCCTCTCCATTTCTCACCGATATTGACAGCTTTCAATGGGACAAGCGATTATCAGAGTGTGGAGTGGAGAGGGGACCTAGCCAAATATATAATGTAACCCTAGGGCCCTCCCATCATGGGCTTTCTAGGATGAGCCTACACCATCTGTCAGACCATGTCTGATAAAATCAAGGCCTTAACATAGTGGGTCAAACAAATCAGGCCTTATAAGTCAAGTCCCATTAACCGTATTAATTTAGCCCGTTTTTATTTTATAAAAACAAATCATCCAATTAATAAAAGTCCAAATTAGAATAAAATTCTAACAATATCGACTACTAGAAGAAGATCGGTGTCAAAATAAATATAACAAAGTTGGAAAAATGCATCTTGTCCTACATGATGCAATTGGGATTTTATGAGGATTGCTTATATAGTGACAAAACCAAGATGTTATTCAAACCCATAGGAGACCAATTTGAGGATTTCATCAATTTTTGCTCCAATTGTCGTAACTATGTGCAACCGCCTAGTTTCTTTTCCCTATGAGTTCTGCTCCAAACTCAAGTTAGAAATAGCTATAGAAGCTTAAAGTCAGAATTGCCCACCGAAATTGATTAATGAAATTTTCTTGGTGTATTTGAGTGTGTGTGTGTGTTGGTGTTTGTTGCGTGCGCAATTGTTTTCTTTTCGTTTTCTTTATTTTTTTGTATCTAAGTTTCTATAATTTATTTTTTATTTTGTATTTTTATATATGAATTATAAACTTACCTCTTTTATTTTGTATACATATTGCAGCAATTATTTTTTGGTTATTGGCTACCTTAATTTATTTATCAATAACAAACGAATATATTTTGTTTTTGATATAACACATTCGTATGTATATAAAGATTATAAATTGAGGAATCTTGAATAATTACTTATTTTAAATTAATTTGATAAGTTAAAATTTATTATATATATACATGTATTTGTGATTCGGTACTATAATCTAAAAAGTATTTAAATATAATTTTATAATTATTGAATATAATATAATCCCTTTCCAAAAAAAAAGATAATTAATTTTTTAATAATATGAGCGCACACCATCCACACACATATTTGTCGAAGCCTCTTAATCATGTTTGAGATGACTTGCAATGAAAATTCTGTCCGAACTTTGAATTTTTTTTATTTGATTATTACTATTTTTATTGCAATAGAAAATTTCGTAGGAAAATCAAAATAATCCTTTAGTTACAATAAAAAATAAATAACAAAATATGACAATCCCTAAAATAACATTTCATATAATTGTCTCGTATAAACATATATAGCGATTAATAGATAGTAATTAATTATTTTTATTGATTTTAATGTTTAACTGAGAAACATATATAATGGTTGTGCTTATATATATACACACACACACACACCCATGAATAATTGAAGAAAACTTGTTGTTGATTCAGCTAAATTGGGAAAAATGTCATATCAATTCAATTAAATTTAGGGAAATATCCAATTAACAAAATTGAACTGGGAGGAATATTCAGAATTATTATTATTATTATTATTATTACTACTACTACTACTACTACTACTACTACTACTACTACTACTACTACTACTACATATAATAACCTTAGAAACAAGACTGGCCAAACTATTTTAACCTTGGCTGAACCATCTTAAAGGATGCAAGAAGATTATGTTCTTTAGATACAGTCTGGTATTCAAGTTGATGATCCTGTTTTGCCCACTCAAGCTGTGGGAAGGCCTTTCAGGGCCATTTTCGATTGTTTATATAGGATACCTAAGACAGGTGTAAATGATTATGTAAAGCCTTGAGATATCAACGACAGGCTTGATGATTTTGTAAAATTTTTCTTTTGAAAACCTCTTTATGGCTGAATTGTGCTTGAAGATAGCTGGGCAGCTTATGGTATCAGAGGCATGTTGTCAAGTTAATTTAGTTTATTATATTGTTTAACATACACCTTTTATGCATATAAGCATGAATATCTTTAGAAATAATAAGGATACTGTTAAAAACATTATGAAACAAGAGGTAGATATACCCCAAGATTTAAATTTATTAATAATAAATTATTATTACATATTATTCTATATTATTATTAATATTATATATTGTTATTATTATTTAATGATAATCTTAATTTTGTTAACTAATACATTGTCATGTTTTACTATAATTTTTTTATTGTAAGGACACCATAAAAATTCTAGTCAATTTAGTTTTTTTCTAGTAAGTTTTAAAAAGAATTGATTCAGTTAATTATAATAGATAATTTGATAGTTTAATTGTAAATTCAATGAAACCAAGCATAAATAAATTAATAAAATTGAATTAATAAATTACGCAAATTTCAAAAACATATAATAAGTAAAAAAGAAAAAAAATTGATGAATAAAGTATTTTAATAGTCTATCAAAGTAACACTCCTCCTTGACAATGTTGAAGGTGTAGGTTTGAACCCCTACTTACATAAAAATGTGTTCACTCGTATGCATATGGTGGGGCTCTTCGGAGGCGCATATGATTGCCACAATGCAGATCCGGGTTCGGGTCCAGTGGGTGGTGAAGGGGTCATATTCAAAAAGGGGCAAAACTGTCATATTTAAAACTACCAGAAAAATATTCCGGCAGACTGTCGTCGATATTCCATTGAAATTTTTTGAATATAAGTAATTTTTATAAAATAGTTTTGACAACAATTCGTCAGACATGTGATTGAAAATTTTGTAATTTAGATTATTAAAAAATGTATTTTCAACGAAATTTTGGTCAATATTTCGTAAAAAAATTCTCAAAATCTAATCAATACCGCAAAGAGCTTACTGATAACTTACTGTTAATTAAGTCATTGAAAAGTCTTTTCGACTGTGACTTTTCTGATGAAACGGTTTGGTCATAGTTTCGTCGCTTTTCTGTCGGAAATCACTATTCCGGTAGCTTGTCGACAACTTTCAGATTAAACATTGCATTGGCAAATAACGTTATTCTTGTAGTGAAGGCTACAAATATAAATTAAGATAAATATTTAACATCTATATATGGGTTATTTTGTACTTTCACACATTGAGAATCAATTAATGAGACTTTGCACCCTTAAACAATAAAAAGCTGTAAATATTTATTTTCAACAATTTTGCCATTTATCTGATTAATTTTTTGGGCTAAAACTAGATGAGTATGCAACGGGCCACGTTCAAACCAATTTCAGGGTGTAATATGCTATTTTTGTTGTTTAAGAGTGCAAAGCACTTCATTTGCATATATTTTAGAATGAAAAGTGCCAATTAGCCAAAATGTATTGGGAATTAGATACCACTAAGCAACCATCCATGAGGCGATAGTTATTGTAATATACCTAACTAATTAAATACTATGGAGAGTGGGCAGCTTGGGTTTACATGCGCCTCTGACCTAGCTAATCTCGCTCTTCGCACTTCTCGTGTATATTTCTTTATTTTTTTATTTTTTTTTAAGTTTTATTCCTTAACATTCTTTATATGTACATAAATATATTAATTTTTCGATACAAAATCTTTTCAAATGTTGAAATTTCTTAATCATGGTGCTATTCAGGTAGTTAAATCCAAGGTGTAGCTTGCGAGGAGGATGAAATCCAATTTTTATTAAATACAATAGATATTTTTATAAAAATAAATGAGTGTGCAATTTGTGAAATTCATACCAATTTTAGAGCGCAACGTACTTTTTTTATTTAAAAGTGCAAAAATACTTTATTTGTATATTTTGGGGATGCGAAGTGCAAATTATCCAAAATGTAATACGAATTAGATACTACTAAGCAACTATCTATGAGACGATAATAATTATAACATATCTAACTAATTAAATACTATGGGGAGTGGATAGATTGGGTTTACATGTGCCTCTCACCTAGCTAGTCTCGCTCTTGGCCCTTCTCGCGTACGTTCTGTAATTTTCTTAATTCTTTTTAAAGCTTTATTCCTTAATTTTCTTCATATAAATATAGGCATATATATATAGGTTAATTTTTTGATAGAAAATCTTTTCAAATTGTGAAATTTCTTAAGCACGGGGCTTTTTAGGGAGTTAAATCCAAGGTTTTTCTTACTTGGGCGGCGAAATCAAATTTTTATGTAGTATCATATATATTTTTATAATTTAGGAATAAAAAATTTAAAATTTTCAAAAGCGCATACAAAATTTAGTTCGATATAAATTTGAAGGAGACGATCACCACATTCCACTCCCCCTCCCCAATTCCTAATCTCATTATCCACACATTGACCATCTTGATCTCCTATAGAGAATGACAATGAAATCACTAATTAAATATTGTTGCTATATGTTTTCCAAGTTGCTATTTTTGTTCTTATTTCATCTCAACCAGCTAGTGATAAATAGTCAATAGATTGGCCAATGGCAACCCTTTATATTTAAAAAAAATATTCATAGTGCTTCTCTTCCTCGAATAAGCACCTAATTAGGGTCTGTTTGGTTAGGTTTAAAAGAGAAGTGCTTTTCAATTGGTGTTTTTTATAGTAGAACTTTTTTTTTTAAGGCAAACAGTTTTGCATTTGGATACAGTAATTAAAAGTACTTGAAACGATGTTTTTTTTGGAAGCTATTGTAAGGTAGCTTTTAAAAATGCCTTTTTTAATTTCAAAATATAATTACTACTGCATCAAAAAAAAACACCGATCTAAATGGGCACTTAGTCTAGAGCTTACTTAGCACACCTCTAATGATTCGATTAATACATCTACCATTTAGAAGGTTCATCTCTAAATATTAAAGCCAATGCTCGAACTTTCACTACTAAAAAAATATCTAATGTGACATATATAATATAACGGCGTCTCATTTGTATACCTATAGTGGCACCTTACAAAAAATGTCTCAATAAATTATCTATAATTTGAATTATATTTATGGTGCCACATTATAGAGTGTCAAAATTTGATTGCTTTAGTAGGTACCTAAATCTTGGCTCACTCAGCATATCTCTAATAATTTGATTAACGCCACTCTTGAAAGATTTCTCTATAAATATATTATCCCAAACAACTATTAGTAACACATCAATTTACAAGTCTTGAAGTCTTTGCCAAAAATGGGTTCTCAAGTAATTGTTTCAGTTGTCCTATGCTTGTCTCTGATTTTTCTCATTTCTACAAATATGGCAACCATAAAACTGGCTGAGTCCAATACCCTTGACACATGTAAGAATTTTCGATTTGTACATGTCAATCACCAATGTGCGTGTCTATATTTATATATATATATATATATATATATATACGAACAAAGAGATTTCAATTTAAACTTCATACGATGGTCGATTGTTTCACTAATTCATTCTAGATCTAAGGGCATATAAAAAGAATTGTGTCGTTAAGGCGCATGTTCTATCGTACTGATATGGTCAGTGACACGTTTTCAACTTATTTTGAAATTTCAAAAGTGATTTTTAAAATTTTTATTAAT
Source organism: Petrea volubilis (assembly GCA_026212405.1). Taxonomy (NCBI): domain Eukaryota; kingdom Viridiplantae; phylum Streptophyta; class Magnoliopsida; order Lamiales; family Verbenaceae; genus Petrea; species Petrea volubilis. The sequence goes on from CM047880.1 coordinate 3,566,001, forward strand.
ATATGTCTTCAATATTTTAATTAAGAAATATTAGAGGTCATAAAATTCATTGTTCTTGTGGGGAGAAATAAGAATATTCTATTTTCCAATATATATATATATATACATTTGAAAATTCCTTCCACCAAAACTATGACAGTGAACTATTAACTTTCATCAATAGTTCCTATAGTAATACTGAATGTGGAACATAGACAAATTTTCTCTCACCAAGAATAATTTCATTTCCACTAAAATGGAGGGTTATGTTATGTTAATTAATTAACGTCTGTGTCATAAACTGTTTAATCAAAAGATGCATTAATACGCGCATCACACCATACATGATATTTTAGATAACCTTATTAGTTATTATTGAAATATTAAAGAAAAATAAATTGATAGACAAAATTATTTTTGTTGGTTTTAATTCAGCTAAGAAGATGGATGGAGCCACAATAAATGATGCCAAATACATAGCAGGTGGATATGAAAGCTTTTCCTAGGAGTGAATTTCAGGCCAACAAAATAGGACTTGGAGGAAATGTCGGATGTTGAGCCTTAGGCCCAACTCCAAAGTAAAGTAAATCAAAATCGGGAGAATTTGCTTGTTACGTATTTATGTTATAAATAATATATTTGTATCTCGTGTTGTGCATGAAAACAATGAAATAATATTATGGCCAAAAGTTGATAACATGCATAAATTAAAAATAAAAATACAATCACTGTACGATGTGTGGGATTCAGGCTCCTGCGACCACATGTTGGGGATTGGACGCTAAGCATTAGGCAAGGCTCGATAACTAAGTAAAGAAAAGTTCAAAGAAATTTGCTACTTAGATCTTCCTATTTTATATATACATATATATATATATATCTTTCTATTATAAATAAGCTATTTTGTATTTGATGTGCACGAAATTGCAAAACAACGTTATTTCAAAAGTTGAATAACTTGCATAAATAATAAAACCCTTTGTTATCCAACTCAATTACTCTATCGATGGTTAGAATTGAGGCCCCTGCCACCACATCAAACATTCCCACGAGGAAAAATATGCGGAAGATTGTGTAGTCGACATATACTTTTTAGTGTTTAAAAGAAAGAGCAAGAATCCTGCTTTTGGCCTAATGGATATGTACCCTGCCTTCAAGGTGCGCGGAACCTAATGGCTAAGGCCCAAATCCAAGTAGGTGTACGTGCGTGGTTTATTTGATTGTGTTGTCAAAAAAAAGAAAAAACAAGATGAAAGAAAGAGCAACAACATACTTTGGCTATATTCATACCATCATATATCAACTTGGGTTATATCATGTTTTGTAAAAAATAAATAAAGAAAGAAAGAGCAAGAGCCTAGTTTGGCTGTAGAAAAAATATTTCACACCTACTTTGGTTGTAGAAAAAATATTCATATTCATCGATACACATATGATATCTATTCACACCATCATATATCGACTACTACAAGAAGACCGGTGTCAAAATAAATATAAAAAAAATTGGGAAAATGCATCTTGTCCTACATGATGCAATTGGCATTTTATGAGGATTGCTTCTATAGTGACAAAACCAAGATGTTATTCAAACCCATAGGAGACCAATTTGAGGATTTCATCAATTTTTCCTCCAATTGTCGTAACTATGCGCAACCACCTAGTTCCTTTTCCCTATAAGTTCTGCTCCAAACTCAAGTTAGAAAGAGCAATAGAAGCTTAAAGTCAGAATTGCCCACTGAAATCAATTAATGAAATTTTCTTGGTGTATTTGAGTGTGTGTGATAGGGTTTGTTGCGTGCACAATTGTTTTCTTTTCTTTTTCTCTATTTTTTTGTATCTAAGTTTCTATAATTTATTTTTTATTTTTTATTTTTATATATGAATTATAAACTTACCTCTTTTATTTTGTATACATATTGCAGCAATTATTTTTTTGTTATTGGCTACCTTAATTTATTTATCAATAACAAACGAATATATTTGTTTTTTATATAACACATTCGTATGTATATAAAGATTATTTGAGGAATCTTGAATAATTACTTATTTTAAATTAATTTGATAAGTTAAAATTATGTTATATATATACATGTATTTGGGATTCGGTACTATAATCTCAAAAGTATTTAAATATATTTTTATAATTATTGAATATAATAAAATCCCTTTCAAAAAAAAAGATAATTAATTTTCTAATAATATGAGTGCACACCATCCACACACATATTTGTCGAAGCCTCTTTATCATGTTTGAGATGCATTTGCAATGAAAATTCTGTTGGAACTTTGAATTTTCTTTATTTGATTATTACTATTTTTATTTTTCAACAGAAAATTTCGTAGGAAAATCAAAATAATCCTTTAGTTACAGTAAAAAATAAATAAGAAAATATGACAATCCCTCAAATAACATTTCGTATAATCGTCTCGTATAAACATATATAGAGATTAATAGATATTAATTAATTATTTTTATCGATTTTAACGTTTAACTGAGAAACATATATAATGGTTCTGCTTATACACACACACACACATACGCACGAATAATTGAAGAAAACTTGTTGTTGACTTAGCTAAGTTGGGAAAAATGTCATATCAATTCAATTAAATTTGGGAAAATATCCAATTAACAAAATTGAACAGGGAGGAATATTCAGAATTATTATTATTATTATTATTACTATTATTATTATTATTGTTGTTGTTATTATTATTATTATTATTATTATTATTATTACATATAATAACCTTAGAAACAAGACTTGCCAAAATATTTTAACCTTGGCTAAACCATCTTAAAGGATGCAAGAAGATTATGTTCTTTAGATACAGTCTAGTATTCATGTTTGATGATCCTGTTTTGCCCACTCAAGCTGTTTGGAAGTTGTTTCAGGGCCGTTTTGGATAGTTTATATAGGATCCCAAGACAGGTCTAAATGATTGTGTAAAGCCTTGAGAAATCAACGACAGGCTTGATGATTTTGTAAAATTTTTCTTTTGAAAACCTCTTGATGGCTGAATTGTGCTTGAAGATAGCTGGGTAGCTTATGGTATCAGAGCCATGTTGTCAAGTTAATTTAGTTTATTATATTGTTTAACATACACCTTTTTTGCATATAATCATGAATATCTTTAGATCTAATAAGGATACTGTTAAAAACAGTATGAAACCAGAGGTAGATATACCCCAAGATTTAAATTTATTAATAATAAATTATTATTACATATTATTATATATTATTATTATTATTATTTAACAATACTCCTAATTTTTTTAACTAATTCATTGTCATGTTTTGCTATAATTTTTTTATTGTAAGGACACTATAAAAGTTGTAGTCAATTTAGTTTTTTTCTAATAAGTTTTAAGAAGAATTGATTCAGTTAATTAATTATAATTAATTATAATAGATAATTTGATAGTTTAATTGTAAATTCAATGAAACCAAGCATAAATAAATTAATAAAATTGAATTAATAAATTAGGTAAATTTCAAAATCATATAATAAGTAAAAAAGAAAAGAATTGATGAATAAAGTATTTTAATGGTCTGTCAAAGTAACACTCCTCCTTGGCAATGTTGGAGATGTAGGTATGAACCCCTACTTACGTAAAAATGTGTTTGCTCGTATGCATGTGGTAGGGCTATTTGGAGGCACATATGATTGCCATAATGCAGATCCGGGTTCGGGTCCAGTGTGTGGTGAAGGGGTCATATTCAAAAAGGGGAGAAACTATCATATTTAAAACTATCAAAAAAAAATTCCGGCAGACTGTCGTCGACATTCCATTGAAGTTTTTTGAGTATAAGTAATTTTTATAAAATAGTTCTAAAACAAATTCCATTGTAATTTCGATTATTAAAAAATGTATTTTCAACGAAATTTTGGTCGATATTTCGTCGAAAAATTCTCAAAATCTATCAATACCGCAAAGGGCTTACTGATAAGTTACCGACAATTAAGTCGTCGAAAAATCTTTTTGATTGTGATTGTTCTGACAAAACATTTTGGTGGTTGTTTTGTCGCTTTTCTGTCGGAAATCACTCTTCCGATAGCTTGTCGACAATTTTCAAATGAAACATTGCATTGGCAAATATCGTTATTCTTGTAGTGAAGGCTATGCTAGGCACTTGAAAGGAATATAAATTAAGATAAATATTTAACTTCTATATATGTGTTATTTTGTACTTTCACACATTGAGAATCATTTAATGAGACTTTGCAACTTTAAACAATAAAAAGCTGTAAATATTTATTTTCAACAATTTTACCCTTTATCTGAATAATTTTTTGGTCTAAAACTAGATGAGTATGCAACGTGCGACGTTCAAACCAATTTCAGGGTGTAATATGCTATTTTTGTTGTTTAAGAGTGCAAAGCACTTCCTTTGCATATATTTTAGAATGCAAAGTGCCAATTAGCCAAAATGTATAGAGAATTAGATACTACTAAGCAACTATCTATGAGGCAATAGTTATTGTAATATACCTAACTAATTAAATACTATGGAGAGTGGGCAGATTGGGTTTACGTGCGCCTCTCACCTAGCTAATCTTGCTCTTGGCCCTTCTCATGTATATTCCTTCATTTTTTTTAATTTTTTTTAAGTTTTATTCCTTAACATTCTTTATATATATATATAAATATATTAATTTTCTAATAGAAAATCTTTTCAAATAGTGAAATTTCTTAATCATGGTGCTATTCAGGTAGTTAAATCCAAGGTGTAGCTTGCGAGGAGGATGAAATCCAATTTTTATTAAATATAATAGATATTTTTATAAAAATAAAGGAGTGTGCAATTTTTCAAGTTCGTACCAATTTTAGAGCGCGGCGTACTTTTTTTATTTATAAGTGCAAAAATACTTTATTTGTATATTTTGGGGATGCGAAGTGCAAATTACCCAAAATGTAATAGGAATTAGATACTACTAAGCAACTATCTATGAGATGATAATAATTATAACATATCTAACTAATTAAATACTATGGGGAGTGGACAGATTGGGTTTACATGTGCCTCTCACCTAGCTAGTCTCGCTCTTGGCCCTTCTTGTGTATGTTCTGTAATTTTCTTAATTCTATTTAAAGCTTTATTCCTTAATTTTCTTCATATAAATATAGACATATATTTATATAGGTTAATTTTTTGATAGAAAATCTTTTCAAATTGTGAAATTTCTTAAGCACGGGGCTTTTTAGGGAGTTAAATCCAAGGTGTGGCTTACGCGGGAGGCGAAATCAAATTTTTTTTGTAGTATCATATATATTTTTATAATTTAGGAATAAAAAATTTAAAATTTTCAAAAGCGCATACAAAATTTAGTTCAATATAAATTTGAAGGGGACGATCACCACATTCCACTCCCCCTCCCCAATTCCTAATCTCATTATCCAAACATTGACCATCTTGATCTCCTATAGAGAATGACAATGAAATCACTAATTAAATATTGTCACTATATTGCATCCAAGTTGCAATTTTTGTTCTTATTTCATCTCAACCAGCTAGTGATCAATAGTCAATAGATTGGCCAATGGCAACCCTTTATATATACAAAAAAATTCACAGTGCTTCTCTTCCTCGAATAAGCACCTAATTAGGGTCTGTTTGGTTAGGTTTAAGAGAGAAGTGCTTTTCGAATGTTGTTTTTTATAGTAGAGCCTTTTTTTTAAGCCAAACAGTTTTGTATTTGGATAAAGTAATTAAAAGTACTTTAAACGATGTTTTTATTTGAAGCTATTGTAGGGTAGCTTCTAAAAATGCCTTTTTTTTCAAAATATAAGTACTTCTTCTTTAAAAAAAAAAACACACATCCACACGGGTTCTTAGTCTGGAGCTTACTTAGCACATCTCTAATGATTCGATTAATACATCTATCATTTAGAAGGTTCATCTCTAAATATTAAAGCCAATGCTCAAACTTTCACTACTAAAAAAATATATAATATGACATATATAATATAACGGCGTCTCATTTGTGTACCTATTGTGACACCTTATAAAAAATGTCTGAATAAATTATCTTTAATTTGAATTGTAATATATTTATGGTGCCCCATTATAAAGTGCCAAAATTTGATTGCTTTAGTAGGTACCCAAATCTTGGCTCACTCAGCATATCTCTAATAATTTGATTAACACCACTCTTGAAAGATTTCTCTATAAATATATTATCCCAAACAACTGTTATCAACACATCAATTTACAAGTCTTGTAGTCTTTGCCAAAAAATGGGTTCTCAAGTAATTGTTTCAGTTGTCCTATGCTTGTCTCTGATTTTTCTCATTTCTCCAAATGTGGCAACTATGGAACTGGCTGAGTCCAATACCCTTGACACATGTAAGCATTTTCGATTTGCACATGTCAATCATCAATGTGTGTGTGTCTCTCTCTCTATATATATATATGAACAAAGAGATTTCAATTTAAAGTTCATATGATGGCCGATTGTTTCACTAATTCATTCAAGATCTAAGGGGATATAAAAAGAATTGTGTCGTGACGGCCCATGTTCTATCTTGCTGATATGGTCAGGGACACATTTTCCACTTATTATGAAATTTCAAAAGTGATTTTTAAAATTTTTTATCATATTAGTCTTAAATATTTTAATTAAGAAATATTAGTGTCATAAAATTCATTGTTCTTGTGGGGAGAAATAAGAACATTCTATTTTCCAATATATATATACATATATTTGAAAATTCCTTCCACCAAAACTATGACAGTGAACTATTAACTTTCATCAATAGTTCCTATGGCAATACTGATTGTGGAACATAGTAATTAACATCTGTATCATAAACTGTTTAACCAAAAGATGCATTAATACGCGCATCACACCACACATGATATTTTAGATAACCTTATTAGTTATAGTTGAAATATTAAAGAAAAATAAATTGATAGACTAAATGATTTTTGTTGGATTTAATTCAGCTAAGAAGATGGATGGAGCCACAATAAATGATGCCAAATACATAGGAGGTGGATATGAAAGTTTTCCTAGGAGTGAATTTCAGGCCAACAAAATAGGTCTTGGAGGAAATGTCGGATGTTGAGCCTTAGGCCCAACTCAAAAATAAAGTAAAGCAAAATCGGGAGAATTTGCTTGTTAAGTATTTATGTTATAAAAAATATATTTTGTATCTCGTGTTGTACATGAAAACAGTGAAATAATATTATGGCCAAAAGTTGATAACATGCATAAATTAAAAATAAAAATACAATCATTGTACGATGTGTGGGATTCAGGCTCCTACAACCACGTGTTGGGGATTGGACGCTTAGCCTTAGGCAAGGCTCGAAAACTAAGTAAAGAAAAGTTGAAAAAAGTTTGCTACTTATATCTTCCTATTTTATATATACATATATATATATATATATATCATTCTATTATAGATAAACTATTTTGTATTTGATGTGCACGAAATTGCAAAATAACGTTATTTCAAAAGCTGAATAACTTGCATAAGTAATAAAACCTTTTGTCATCCAACTCAATTACTCTATCGATGGTTAGGATTTAGGCCCCTGCCACCACGTCAAACATTCCCACGAGGAAAAATTTGAGGAAGATTGTGTAGTCGACATATACTTTTTAGTGTTTAAAAGAAAGAGCAAGAATCCTGCTTTTGGCCTAATGGATATGTACCCTGCCTTCAAGGTGCGCGGAGCCTAATGGCTAAGGCCCAAATCCAAGTAGGTGTACGTGCGCGGTTTATTTGATTGTGTTGTCAAAAAAAAGAAAAAAGAAGATGAAAGAAAGAGCAACAACATACTTTGGCTATATTCATACCATCATATATCAACTTGGGTTATATCATGTTTTGTAAAAAATAAATAAATAAAGAAAGAGCAAGAGCCTAGTTTGGCTGTAGAAAAAATATTTGACACCTACTTTGGTTGTAGAAAAAATATTTATATTCATCGATACGCATATGATATCTATTCACACCATAATATATCGACTACTACAAGAAGACCAATGTCAAAATAAATATAACAAAGTTGCGAAAATGCATCTTGTCCTACATGATGGAATTGGGATTTTACGAGGATTGTTTATATAGTGACAAAACCAAGATGTTATTCAAACCCATAGGAGAGCAATTTGAGGATTTCAACAATTTTTCCTCCAATTGTCGCAAATATGTGCAACCACCTAGTTCTTTTTCCCTATGAGTTCTGCTCCAAACTTTAGTTAGAAATACCCATAGATGCTTAAACTCAAAATTGCCCACCGAAATCGATTAATGAAATTTTCTTAGTGTATTTGAGTGTGTGTATTGGTGTTTGTTACGTGCGCAATTGTTTTCTTTTCTTTTTCTTTATTTTTTTGTATCTAAGTTTCTATAATTTATTTTATATTTTGTATTTTTATATAGGAATTATAAACTTACATCTTTTATTTTGTAAACATATTGCAGCAATTATTTTTGTTGTTATTTGCGATGTTAATTTATTTATCAATCACAAATGAATATATTCTGTTTTACGTATATAAAGATTATAAATTTAGGAGTCTTAAATTATTACATATTTTAAATTCATTTGATAAGTTTAAATTATATTATATATATACATGTATTTTTGATTCGGTACTATAATCTCAAAAGTATTTAAATATAATTTTATAATTATTAAATAAAATATAATCTCTTTAAAAGAAAGATAATTAATTTTTTAATAATATGAGTGTACACCATCCACACACAGACACTGTTAGGAATCAAAATCTTTGGCAATACTCTACAATTTTCTTTTATTGGTTTAATTTCTTTAGTATGCCTCATCAGTTCATGTACCAACACACTAATTTTGGAGGCAAAATAGGAGAATTCCCAAAATTATTGAGATGGAGGGTGCAAGTGAATCTCTGTACCGAAATTAAGATTTTTCATAAATGATCGGAAAAAATTTACCAATTCTTTTTAAACATTTTATTCTTATAAATAATATGAGTAAAACCAAACTTGTCTAATTAGTAGACCTAACATTCCATACGAGCAAAGCTATAGTACGACAAATTCATTGTTCTCCACGATATAATATTTATTTAAGAAATGTATGGTATTTAGCGCTTTGCACCCCCAAAACTGTGAAGGGAGCACTTTAAACCTTTAAATAAATAAAAAGAAAAAGAAAAAAGAAAGCACCATACACTTTGAACTTTTCATAAATTTGATAGATTACTTACACCTTTGTCTAATTCTTGCCAAATGCTATTCAACTGAAACGTAAAAATGTTGGAAAATAAAATCTTATCTCTTTTATTGTTTGGGGATGTAAAGTGTTTCATTGATCTATTTTCATGATATAAGTTGTAAATTATGATGTATTTGGATTTTAAAAGGTTTGCCCCAATTAAGTTTTATTTTATTTTTTGCTTCATAAAGAGTGTAATGTCAAACAATGAAGAATATATACTTATCCAAATTTATGTTTAATTCACGAAATACTTTTCAAATTTCAATTCAGAATTTTGCATAGAAGTACATACGTCTTTGTGCTATCTACTATTTTGAATTCTTGAATTAGCTGAATTTTAGATAGTGAAAAATATTAACTTTCATTAATTGTTCCTTTAGCAGTACTGAATGTAGAACATAGACAAATTTTCTCTCACCAAGAATAATTTCATTTCCACTAAAATGGAGCTTTATGTTATGGAAATTGACATCTATATCATAAACTTTTTAATGAAAAGATGCATTAATACGTGCATTACACAATACTTGATATTTTAGACAACCTTACTATTGAAATAATAAAGAAAAATAAATTGATAGACTAAATTATTTTTGTGGGTTTAAATTCAATTAAGAAGATGGATGAATTGGAGTCCAAGTCTGGAATTGGAGGAAATGTAGGGGGCGGAGGCCTTGAATCCTTTCTCGTTGATGGACTTGAAACTGGAGAAAAGATCGGGGGCAAAAGCATAGGGGATTTTGCAAATAGAGTTGGAAGATACTCAACCAATGGAGTTGGACTAGGGGGATGATAGATGGGATGTGCCTAAGAAGGGGGGGTTGAATTAGGCCTTAAAACCTTTTTTAAGATTTTTGTAAAACACAATGGAAATTTTAAGGTTTTAAATATCAATGCTTTGGTTTAAAGATAGTTACTGTCTGGAAGTACTAACGATAGTACCGGAGCAAGTAAGTTATTGGTTTTGGAAGTTCCAGCGATAGTACCAGAACAAGTAATGATATAAAATATGCAAAGCAATAAAATGACTCAAAGATTTATCCTGGTTCACCCAATTGGGCTACGTCCAGTTCCTAAGTTTTTGCTTAGGGTAACCTGTTAACAACAAACGATATTAGTACAATTACAATATAAGTTCCAGTGTAACAAGTAACTATCAATCAAGAGTTAAAAACTCTTGATAAAAAGATAAACAATAAACAATTTAACCGGCCCCTAAAGCGAGATAGTGTGGTTAGTTCTGGCGGTTAGTTCGCAGTTGAACACTTTTGCCAAGACCTCGGTGTAGCACGCTTAAACGTCCACTAAACACCTAGCTGGAACTACCAGTGCAACAACAACTCCACGACCTAACAACACTTCACAACTCAACTCACTCTCAAGGAATTCTTGCGCTTGGAATCTCACTCTTCACCTCGAAAGTCCCTCGAGAAAAGAAAACACAAGCAAACAAGAATTATATGATGGTAAGAATCTTGATATTGAACTCAATACTCTCGTTTCAACTATAAGACTCTCACTCAATCACATTTTTCAAAGGGATGAGAGTTCCCCTTTAAATAATAATAGTTCCAACAGCTATATTGATGAGAAAAAGGAAGGAGCCGTTTGTGGCCTTGATTCTACCCTAACAAATCAAGTTCAAACGGTTAATATATTGATGATAAAAGTGGAAGGAGCTATTATGATCTTAATTCCAGCAGAATAAATAAAATTCCAGACGGAAACTAAAGTTCCAAATTGTGATTAAGTCAAGTTCCAAACGTGATTAATGTATTCAAATCATTCCAAGTCAAACTTAACAAAATGATAAAGATATGATCTTAATTTCAGTAGAATGAATAAAGTTTCAGATTGTAATTAAGGCAAGTTCCAGATGTGATTAACGTATTCAAATCATTCCAAGTCCAACTTACCAAAATCATAAAGATGTGGAGTATAATAATATGAAAGGCAATCGGTAAATTTCCATCTAAATCTTCCATCAAGATTTAGAACATGTGGTAATTAATATTAAGGAAAGGCATTAATCAAATCTTATTCTTTCCAAACAAACATGTGATGATATAAATGAAGGAAATAATGTTTGTTAGGAAATCATTTGAATTTGACAATCAGGAGCACATCAAATATCTTTTCAGTATTAAGGAAAGATATTAATAAATCAAATCTTATTCTTTCCAAACATGTAATAAAATAAAAGAAGAAAATAATATTTTATTAGGAAATAATTTGAATTCGAAAGTTAAGAATACATCAAATATCTTGAAAATATCAAAACATACCTTAGTTGTACCAAAGAGGCCAACAGGGGGAATGTTGGATGTTGAGCCTTAGGCCCAACTCCAGAAAAAAATAAAGCAAAATTGGGAGAATTTGCTTCTTAAGTATTTGTATTATAAATAACCTATTTTCTATCTCGTGTTGTGCATGAAAATACTGAAATAACGTTATGTCCAAAATATTTTCTTCTTTCATTTTTTTTTTTTTTTGGTCTTTTTTATCAAGCCACGCTAATTTTTGTTTTTCCTTCTCCTTATCAAAAATGGGAAATTATTATGTGGAGCTATGTGAGTTAAACTCAATGCATTGAACTCATTCAAGGACAAATCCATAATTTTTTGTTTGAAGGGGAATCAAATTTTTATGAAATATTATAAGTATTTTTATGAGTTAAAAGTGACAAAATTTGTTATTAAAAAAATACATGTAAAATTTAGCTCGATATAAATTTAAGGACACCGATCACCCCATTCAACCCCGCAAACATCTTGATCTCCTATAAAGAAAGACAATAAACTCGTTAATTAAATATTTTTACTATATACCTTTTAAGTGGCAATTTATGTTTTCATTTCACCCCTTGCTACTAGCTAGTGTCGAATAGCTAATAGAGTGTCCAATGGCAACCTACATCTATATAAATTCATAGCTCTCCTCTTCCTTGAATAGGCACTTAATTAATCTAGTGCTTACTTAGAACACCTCTAATAATTTGATGAACACCTCTATTAATTGAAAGTTCATCTATAGATATTGAAGCCAATGCTCAAACATAACATCCCAAACAACGAATATCAACACATCAATTTTTTTTTTAATTTCTCAATTCTTTGACAAAAATGCATTCTAAAGTAATTCTTTTTGTTGGCCTCGATATATCTTTGATTTTTCTCATTTCTTCAAAGGTGGCAGCTATGGAAATGGCCGAGTGCAATACCCTTGACACATATAAGCATTTTCAACCTGTAAATATCTATTATCAAATATATAAATATCAAACTTAAGCTCATTTGAAAAGTTGAGCTTCTATTATTTACTTCTTGTTCGAGTTCGAGTTCGAGGTCAAACTCTAAAACCACATCAGAAATAAATGTGAAATATTATATATATAAATAGAGAGAGAGAGAGAGAGAGAGAGAGAGAGAATTTTTAATTTATACATATGATGGAAAATTTCTTTCACTAATTCGTGATCTAAGAATATATAAAAAAGAATTGCGTCATATGTGCGCAAGTTCTTTTATGTTCACATGCCCACGAACACTTTTCTAATTTATTACAAAATGTCAAGTGAAAGGTTTAATTTTTTGTGATATTCGTCTTAAAAATGTTAATTAAGAATTATCGTAGTCATATAATAATTACCTTTTCTTCTAAAATAGAGTTACTTTTTGAAAATTCCTTCCTCTTAGACATTAAACCATGAACTTTCATTACTTTTGATATCAACAATGAATCTAGAACATAGGCATTTTTTTCTCACACCAAAACATTTCATTTACACTTAAGTAGATCTTTATGTTATGGAAACATATACAGCACAAACTTTTCAATTAAAAGTTACATTAAAATATTACACGATACAAGATATTTTAGATAATTTTATCATTATTGAAATATCAATGAAAAATACATTGATTGACTAAAATTTGTATGGCTTTTAATTCATCTAAGAAGATAGATAAAGCCTTAATAAATGATGCCAAATATGTAGGAGGTGAAATGAAGGATGGGTCTCAGGTTGGAATTGCAGGGGGTTCATGGCGCGGACCCAGCCCTCAATACTATCCCGTTCTGGATAGAAAATTCTTATTCAAGACCAACTTGATTCAAGAGAATATCGAGAGTAGAGTTTACAAGAGTGAGAAGGTGGATGTTGAGCCTTAGGCCATGCTCCAAAGCAAAATCGGGAAAATTTGCACTGCTTAATTAACCTTTGTATTAGGAATAACCTATTATGTATCTTGTACTGTGCATGAAAATAGTAATGTAACATTATGTTCAAAATCCAAAACTAAGTAAAGTAAAATTGGAAATTTTTGATATTTTAATCCTTTGTATTACAAATAAGGCATTATGTATCTTGTGTTGAGCACGAAAATAGCAAAATAACATTATATCCAAAATCAAAAAATAATTAATGCGATATGGGTGTATTATAAATTAGAATAACATTATAACATTATATTCAATCTTTGTATTATAAATAGCTATTTTGTATCTCGTGTTGTGCAAGAAATAACAACATAATGTTCCTAGCTAAAAATCTAAATAACATGCATAAATTCAAAAAAAAAAAGGCAAGGAACAACTTTTCTTTTGATATAGGGATAATTACCCCACCCCCAAGTTTAGGCAAAAGTACACATACGCCTCTCTTATTTCAAAAATCACCAATTCCCACTTGACATACATTAACATTCACAAAAAAAGACCATGTCATTAGTGAATTGCCAAAATGCCCTCGGTCAATTTCTCCATCAATTTTTGAAAGTCGAAATACCCTTATTTATTGTAAGATTTTGAAACTTGAAGGGTATTTATTGTAAGTTTTCAAACTACATAAGAGTATATCTATAATATTTTGGAAAAAACACACACAACGATGGGCTGCCCTCTCCGACTAGTTTTTGCGCTCTCTGACTAGTTTTTCCGACAAGATTTGAAAAGGTATTGAGCTAATCCTAAGGAGCAACGCATTGATAAGTCCATTTTGAGATAGATCCGATAGTGATGAAGAAATTGGATGGAGGAGATGTAATGACGGATTAGGATTTGATTTAGTTTTAATTCAATTAAATCCAAATGATTAGAGCATTGACAAAATTTATTGAGAGTTTTGACGGGTTTGGGGAGACGAAAAATTGGTATGTAGCTTGACCGTAGGGTAGGTATTGTTCATTTTCAAAAGAAGTAGAGGTTATATGTAATTTCGTCTAAACTTAGGGAAGGTGGGAGTAATTCTTCCTTACAAATATTTAGGGACGAAAAGGGCAACATAGTCCTTTTGTTTTATTTAGAAACAAAAGAGGCAAAACTCGTGGAGGTATTCATAATTTTTAAAATAAGAAAAAATTATTTATGACTTCATTTAAATTTAGGGAAAATGAGGATAATTATACCTTTGATATATGATGGTTGGGATTTAGGCCCCTGCCACCGCACGTCGGGGCATAACGTACTTGTTTATTCTCTATATGGTTTAAAAAAAAAAAAAAAATCTTGGTCCAACTAATACATATATCAGATAGTGCTTCATATGATATCGCGAACATTCTTTATTTGATGTAGTGTGTGTTTTATTTTGGGAAGAGTGTGTGTGAAGGATAATAAAAGCAAAGATAGAATGATCATGGCTTGAGTTCCTATTATTTTATCCTAACCTTTTAAAAAAAGAAAAACAAGAATTACAAGTAGGTTTATATTTTCTAATTAAACACGTGTCTCAAATTAATTTCTCACCTTTTAATTCAAACCTAATTCCAGAATTAGGTCTGTCAATGGACTGGACTGTAATCTGAATCAAATTTGTATTTGAACATATTTAATCGATTAAAATATTCAACGGATTAGTTTTATTATAAATATCCATAATCCAAAATAAATTGACAGGATATAGAATCAAGCAGTCCGATCCATTAAAAATCCGAATTCAAATTTTAATTATACTTTTTATTACATTAATAACCTTATGTATATAATATTAGTAAAGAAACTTTAACAGGATGCACTATATAAACCATAATAGTTAATAATATACTATTTTAATTTTTCGAAGTAATTTTTTTAACAAAATCATGTAGAATTTTTATACATATTCTAAAATAATTTTCTAATTTTTTAAAAAATTATTTTTTACAATAATTAATAACTATTTTAATTTTTCAAAGTAATTCTTTTTAACAAAATCATGTAGAATTTTTATACATATTCTCAAATAATTTTCTAATTATTTAAAATTTTATTTTTTACATAAAAAATATTTTTTTATGTGTTGATTTTAAAGTTTCCATTTCTTAACTTTTAATCGAATCGGATTTTCTTATCGGGTTTCGAACATTTTTATCGAATTCGAACTCAATATTATTGAGTGTGAATCCTATAGGATTTGGATATTAAAAAATTTTATTGGATTCGGATATTAAAAATTTTTATTGGATTTGAATTTGAATTTTCTAGATTCGTTCCAAATCCGACTCATTGACAGCCCTAGCCAAAATAATTTTTTATATCCAAAAATTAATGGTGGGCCAAAAAGTATAAAGGGAGCGGATATATGAACCCAGAAAAATAACTTTCCGGCCCACTATCTATAGCCCTGAAAAATGAATCAAGTTGGGCATATATAATACTCTGTCTATCTGTAACATTTGGGCCTTAATCGGATGGGCTGCTAAGATCGACGCCGCTGGAAATCACTACTAAAAGGAAAAAGTTTTTCACTGGACATGTCAAACGAGAAAGTGTCTCGAAATATGGTAATTGAAAAGTGTGACTATAAATAATTTTTATTAAAACCTTTTATATTCTAAAATATTTTTTAGATGCGTTATGAATTGTTACAAGAGGATTTTAGGATATTTAAACACGTGACACTTTAACTAATACCATAAAAGCAAAAGGAACATAATATCTACTTGTGATGACGATTTATGATGTTTAAATTGATTATCTTTCTCATAGTGAGTATGGGCTGCTTTAAGAGCTCTAGTTATAGAAGGTTTGTATATTGTGATTTTAGAAAAGATTATTATTATTTTTTTTTAATGTACCTGCAGGATTCGAAGTTATGACAATGCTCTCTACACCTCTAAAAATGGGGTACATATCATTAAGTTAAAATCCCACAAACTTTTAGGAAGATTAGTTATCCTAGTATTGTATTTGGCAAGGTAATGGTCTATCCTATAAAACAAGTTTTTCCTTAATGGGGATATGTCCCTCTTAAATATTGATCAACTAATAAGGCGAAGGCAAAGGGGTGCTAGCAAGTATGATATTGTGATTACCCCCTCAAATTTATATTAAGTTAAATTTTACATGTTTTTTTTTTTTTGAAATACCTTTAATATTGAGCTAAATTTTACCTTTAATGTTTAAATTGGTCTTGCCACTTCAAATCAAAATTTCTAGTTTTGCCCTTACTTGACGATGTGGCCGACATAAGCAACAAGGGTTGGGGAGGGGGGGGGGGTGGTGCATCTAAATAAGATAGGCACCTGTAAAGGTGAGTTGAGGCATGAGATATATAACATGTTGTCATTTTGTCCCAAGGTGGAAGTTAGAGTGGACACGCTAATTTTCATTCTAAGAAAATCAAATTTTAAGAGTGATGCTTTTCACATGATTTTTTTGTTTAAACAATATTCAAAATTTTTGACCAAATTTAACCGTAACTTGTGAAATATTATGTGATACTACAGTGACGAGGCCATAACTTGGGGGATAGAGGGTGACTTATTAGCTATTACCAATAATACAAAAAATAAATCTTTTCTAAAAAAACAGGCACTACTAGAAAAAAGGCATTTAGCCACGGATTTTAGCCACGGATTTGGCAAAAAATCCGTGGCCAAGGAGATTAGCCACGGATTGGCCACGGATTAGCCACGGATTTTTTCCGTGGCTAAAAGTGGCGTGGCTAACCTTCGCCACGGCTTTTTAGCCACGGCTGGGCTTAGCCACGGCCAAGCCGTGGCTAATAGCCACGGGCAAACCGTGGCCAAATTTGGCCACTTTTTCCTAGACATGGCTTAGCCGTGGCTAACAGCCACGGATTAGCCACGGTTTGGCCGTGGCCAATCCGTGGCCATTGGAAAAAAAAAAAAAAGCTAATTACACCCAAACCCGCGGCCCAACCCGGACCTGAAACCCGCGCCCCAACCCAAGCTTTTTTTTTTGCGCTCAAGGAGATTCGAACACGGGACATCAATGTTATAAATGGAGCATGTAACCGTTGCGCCAAGGGAGTTCTTTGGTTATTGATTGATTTTTTTTATACTTAAACTATATTGTTACAATATTTTAAACTAAAATTATCTAATAAATTTCATTAGTTTTATCAATTTTTTTAATTTAATTTTAGTAATTTTTATAAATTATTAACCAATTATTTTTTTAAAAAAAATAAAGATATTTACCTTTGACTTTATCGTTTAATATTCAACTTTTTTTTTATGACAAATATTTAATAAACTAATATATCAAAACAAATATTATAACAAAAGTCTATTTATATAATTTATATTTAGATAATAGCAACTTTAATTCGTGATAATTTGTCAATATCTTCATATATGTGTGGTATTATATAATATATGTCAAGTATATATATCATATATATATATATATCAATATATGTATCTATTTTAAATATGTCCATGTATACATGTATCAATATATATATATATAAATGTCCAAGTATATATATTGATAGATATGTATCTATTTTAAATATGTCCAAGTATATATGTATCAATATATATATAAATGTCCAAGTATATATATGTATCAATATAAATATGTATCCAAGTATATATAGATAATTTATATTGAGATAATTAAAATATCAATAACAAAAATTTATCCGTGGCTAATTGTTTTTTTTCATTTTTTTTTGCACCACAGATAAATTTATATATATATATATATTGATACATATGTAAATTTATATTGATACATATATTTATATATCCAAGTATATATGTACCAATATATATATATATTTGTGACTAATCCATGGCTATATTTATATATATATATATCATGTATATATATACATATGTTCAAGTATATATATATCAATATATGTGTATATATATATTTCCAAGTATATATATCATATATACATATATAAATTTACGTATATGTCATTGTGTATCTCATATATATTAATATATTATATGTACATTCTAATCCTCTATATATAGTCTATATGATATAAGTATATATCTATATAGAACATATCTAATATATGTTATAAATGTAGTGTACGTATATATAGATCCAATATATATATATATATATATATATATATCTAATCATATGTACTATATATATATGATCAATCATCTATATGAAATAAACATATATTAGTGTATTATATATCTAATATATGTTATATATGTACTTATACATCTAATATATATACAGCTAATTATATATAAATACACATATATATAAGTATATCTAATCTTATACGTATGTAATATATCGAATCATTTATTATATATATCAATATATATAATATAATATATATATATTACTTAAATATAGCAAAAATTAATTATTAAACAAAAAGTTAAAGTGGTGTAGTGGTTTAATGCTCTAACTTTAACTAACAGGTCAAGAGTTCAAATCATATTTGTTGCAAAAAAAAAATAAAAATTTTTAGCCACGGCTAGGCCGTGGCTAAACCGTGGCCCTTAGCCACGGCCAGACCGTGGCTAATTTAGCCACGGTCTGGCCGTGGCTAAGGGCCACGGTTTAGCCACGGTCTAGCCGTGGCTGACTTAGCCACGGTCAGGCCGTGGCTAATCCGTGGCCCTTAGCCACGGCCAGACCGTGGCTAAATTAGCCACGGTCTGGCCGTGGCTAAGGGCCACGATTTAGCCACGGTCTAGCCGTGGCTAATCCGTGGCTCTTAGCTACGGCCTTGCCGTGGCTAGACCGTGGCTAAGGGCCACGGCTTAGCCACGGTCTGGCCGTGGCCAAATTAGCCACGGCTAGGCCGTGGCCAAGCCGTGGCTAACCATTAGCGGCAAAACTGGCGCCAAATTTAGCCACGACATTTAGCCACGGCTTGGCCGTGGCTAAATTAGCCACGGGTAATCCGTGGCCAATCCGTGGCTAAAGCTCAAAAAAAATTTTCACCGAAAACCGTTGCTAATCCGTGGCTAATCCGTGGCTATTAGCCACGGATTAGCCACGGATTTTTCCCGTGGCTAAAATCCGTGGCTATTTGCTCTTTTTCTAGTAGTGAGGGGTACATTGAAAGATATTTAGAGGTGAACTAATTAACAATTAACATGATCACTCGAATTAATAATTCTTTGAACCTAAAATGAAATTTTATGAAGTGGCCCAAAAGTCGCCCCACGCGTGGTAGCGGTCCACAGTAATTGAGGCAAAAGGCCACGAGGTGGGTCATTGGCCTGTGGCCCGGCAAAAAGAGGTTGACAAGAAAATAGTGGGCCATTAATTGGGATGACTAAGGATGACCCACCAAAAAATTATTCCTGGCCGAAGATATGCTGGAAATTTAGAAATTAATAGCAAGATAAGAGGATAAAACTATTTGATCAAACAGGGCAACAAGATAGGAGGTTAAGAGAAACAAAAAAAGGCAGGAGGTTAAGAGACGTGCAAAGTTGGTTCAAGAAACTCAGAAGATCAAACCTTTTTTGGAGGAATCGGTTACAAGTCCCAGCACTATATAAAGGGGAGAGCACCAACAAGAGAACAAGTCAACATTTTACAACACACCCCCTCTTTATGTCTCACCAAAGTGTTGGAAAGGACGACTCGAGGCGTCAGTATTGGCTAGCTTTTCTTTTTCTTTTTTTTTCTCTTTAGTGTTCATCTCTACGAGGTGGCTAGCCTATTTTGTTTTAGATCAATAGGTTTTCTTTCGATTGTTAAATAGCATGATTTTGTAAAAGTCTTATGGTCTCCCTCTTCATAAATCAATCAAGAAGATAGTCTTTACAAATGAAAAATTGAAGAAAAACATAGCTAAGGGCAAAAAATAAAAATTTCCTATTCTAGCCTGAAAAGATAAACACCCACACTCTACTATTCGGTTAAGCATTTCCTTGTTTTGAAAATTAGGCAATCCGCATTTGTCCAATCTGTATGTGCCTTTCAGAAGCTGTGGAAGGTGTGTAGTGAAATCTCGAGATGCTTGCTGATGCACAGCCCAATTAGCAAGACTATCGACCAATGAGTTGCATTACCTATAAACATGAGATACTTTCACCTGTAATGAAACCATAAGCGCTGTGATTCTATGATTAACATGTAGATGAGACCAATGAGCATGAGAAGACTATAAGAGAGAGAGAGAGTATAATGCCGGTATCCACCTCTACCACAATAAACTGCAGCCCCTATTCAGCACATCTTGTCAGCCCCTCATTCACAGCAGCAAGTTCAGCCCTAACATTAGTGCAAGCACCCAAAAACTTTGCAGAAGCAAATTTGATAGACCCCTCATAATTCCTTTGAACTCCCTCTGCCCCAAAAATGCCTAGATTCCCCTTGCATGCACCATCTGTATTATGTTTCATCCAAGGGATTTGGGGTGGAATCCAATGTATTAAACTGACTTTATATGAGTAAGTGAAGTTGTAATCAAGTTTCAAACATACCGCAGCCAATTTATCATTCCTCCAGTACTTAACAAATAGCAATTGACTGGAGTATAGTAGATGAAGGTGTGAGAGAACATTTCTGATGATTCCCTTGAAGGAGAAATCTTTGTTTCTACGTTTTGCATAGTTCCTCTCACCCCATATAAATCATCATATATGGACAGGGAGTGAAAATGAGACCTTTCTTGAGGTATGTTAATACCAAACAAAGTACAAACATAACTCCCTAGAGAACTCGCACATTGGCTATAGTTAAGAAAAGGTGAGCAATGGATACTTCATCATGACAACAGCCACTCTTGGATGCCAAACTAATACCTTTTTCCCCCCTTTCTCATGTCAACGGGAAACTAATCTCTTATTAATCTCCACACAAAAATAGGCAATAAAGGTGTAACAATAGGTGACCAGAAGAGTGCTAAGTACGTGTGATGTGCACCTTTGTCTCAAAGCTGCTGCCAAGCAGAAGATACAAAAAATTATGCATGCGTGGTTAGTCTATGATGCAATTTGTCATTTATTTTACTCTATTTTTCATTTTTTTTGTGTGTTTCTCGCATTAAACACTTTGACACAACCGCACATATTGCACACTACTTAAACTCGCCCTGTTTCTATCCATTTCGCTGGAAGGCGATGATTCAAAATTTTAAATAGGGATGAAATATCATTTTAAAATAAGAGATCTTATCTGATCAAATAGGAGACCGATTTGAAGACCTCCACAATTTTTCCTCCAATTATCCTGAATTGGTGCATGACTGAGCAATCATTTTTTTTTTCTAGCACAAAGGAGAATAGCCAAATAGGAAACCAACATAATGATATCACATCGGCAGTCCATTTTTTTGACATTTTTAAAATCATCTTAGATTAAAAACAAAGAAAATAAAAATAATACCTTTTGTGAAACTCCTAACTTTAGAGAAAAAAACAAAAAGAAAATGAAAGAAAGAAACAAAGAGAGGAAAAGAAGGGGCAAAAAAAAAAGTGCAACTCTGGCGCAACCACCTAGTTCCTCATTCCCGTGAGTTATGCTCCATATTGAGGTTTGAAATAGCTTTAGATGCTTAAACCCATAATTGTGTACCCAGTTCGATTAACAGAATTTTCTTGGTGTATTTGAGTGTGTGTTGGTGTGTGTAAATCTGTCTCATATGTGCAATTGTTTTATTTTGTTTTGTTTTTTTTTTTGGGTGTGTATCTAAGTTTCTATATTTTATTTTATATTTTGTGTTCTTATATATGAATTATAAACTTAAATATTTTATTTTGTATACATTTTGCAACAATTTTTCCGTTGTTTGCTACCTGAATTTATTTAGCAATCATAAATGAATATATTTTGTTTTATACACACACACATTTGTATATATCAATTTAAAGATTATAAATTTAGGATTCTTGAAATTATTACATATTTTAAATTCATTTGATAAGTTCAAATTATATTATATATACATGCACGTGTATTTTTAATTAGGCACTATAATCTCAAAAGTATTTAGATATAATTGTTAAATATAATATAATTATTTTTTTAATAATATGAATGCATACCACCATCCATACACAGACATTAGACACTGCTAGGATTCAAAATCTATGACAACACTATCTAAATTTCTTTTATTTGTTTAATTTCTTTAGTAGGCCTCATTTGTTCATGTACAAAACACTAATTTTGGAGGCAAAACAAGAGAATTCCCAAAAGTAGGGTGCAAGTGGATTTGTACGAAATTGAAAATTTTCGATAATAATCGGACAAAAATTGCTAGTTCTTTTTAAACTTTTTTTATTCTTATAAATAGTAGGATTAAAACTAAACTTGTAACACCTCACATTTGTGTTATAATTGGAAAAATATTGGTAAGGGGTATTTTTATTACATATTGAAAGTTTGGGGCCTAATTGGAAGAATTAGAACTTGTAGGACTTGATTTATATACTTTCGGACTGAAGTGAAAATATCTGCAAACTTTGAGGACCAAAGTGTAAGGCGGTTATAAATTGAGGGACTATGTTGTAAATTCCGAAAATTGGGCTCTCTCTTCTTCTTCTTGGGCTGAAACGTACACACGCATATACAATATATAAATACAACATATACATATATACATATCTATGTATAAATCTTGTTTTGCTTATATCTCACTCGTTTCTTCACGGAATCGAGCGTATGAGTAGTGTAAATCGATCACCGCGACGAGAGGAACGCGATGGTGGTGGTGTTGTTGGGTTTTGCCGATTGGAAAATTAACAGCCACGGCAGAGGCGCGGCGGTGACGGCGGGTCGACGGAAACCGGCGACTTTTCCGGAGAAGCTCGACCGGGCTTGGAACGCCTTGACACGAGGAACACGATGGTGGCCTCAATTTCGTGATTCGACGGTTGGTGGCGGGGCAGTTGCACGGCAAACGCGAAGTGGGTAAGTTAGGGCTCGGTTTCGATTTTCTTCAATTAAACCCAAATGGCTTCGAGTTTTATAAAATTAATAGAGGGCTTTGATAGATCGGGACGAGGTGAATCTCCACTTGAAACAGGTTTTGATTCCGGCGATGGTAGGTAGGCGGCTCCGGTGGCGGCGGCCGGCGGCTCCGGCGGTGGTTTACGGGCAGAATGCCCCTCTCGACGGATTGAGCTCAAATTTTGAGGTATTGGGCCTGTTTTAGCACTTGGTTAAGCGGTAATCGATTATTGACCCAATATTTGATATTTAGTTAGACTTGAATTGGCCAAAATACGAGTTGAAGGTGGGAAAAATGCATATAGAAGTATGTGTTTGGTGAAATTTAGTGTAGAGAGTAGTAATGCGAAGGATTTGAGCTTAATAATCTAATAAGCGACACATGCATTGAGTAGGTTGTATACATTGTGCATGATGACTTTGAAAGTAGTATTAGAGATATATATTAAAGCAATGATACATGATAGGGACTTGATTGGGCCTAATGCATTTGTAAATGTTTGATCAACTTGATACGAGTTGAGGTACATTAGAATTATGGATTACGAGACCTAGGTTCTTTTGAATGTATATGTATAAGTATACAAAGTTTGGAAAATGGACTACAATCATTTTGATTAATTTGAGTATCTTGATCTAATAGGTGGGGGTGTATTAAAGGACATTGAGTAATAGTAGCGGACTTACGAAGCTATCCACGTTTAAAAGGTGAGGGTTCTTCCTTTTCTTTTTGGAAAGTGAGCCACCGTATTTCTATCGCACTTACTTAACTATGAGCCCGAATATGCCTTACTATTTCGAATTGTTTAGGCTTGCCGCCTGTTATAACCGTATTGAACTCTTGATCAACCTCTTGTACCGACACTCTTGTTTTAGACTGTTTTCGGCTTGCTGCCCATTTTCATGTTGTGTTCGAATCCTGCTAATGTCTAGCTTTTATTCTCATGATTGTTACCTTGTCTGGTGTACTGTTTGGGGCTTGCCGCCTGCTGTATGCTATCCTGGACTTCTGATTAGCCCTTATTCTATTGTTTCGAAATTCCTTTGTATCCTGTACTATCTGGGCTTGCAGCCTATTTGAGTCGTGATAGACTTCAACTGTTTCCTGATACCGATTGCTTGTGATTGTTGTTTGTTATCGGTGCTATTGTACTGTATTGACGGGGACTTGTTGTTTCCCCTGTATTGTGATTATTGGTTATTGTATTGCAGTGCACTGTTTTGGAATCTATCTGCCTGTTTATTGGATTGGGGATTGTACTGTTATGGCGACTATGGGAGTGCCCATAGTTCGCGTTTGTTTCATGGGAAGCTCTCATGGAACGATCGGGTGGGGAAGTCCCCCGATCAACTCTTTACTGCCTGTATTGTCTGGAGTGGCCACCCAGAATATTGGGAGGGATAAGGAAGGGTCTTAATTGTTTCTTGCTTGTGGAGCGATAAGGTGGTGAGACTTACCTTTATCGATTGTTTGAAATTGTTTCTGAATTGCTATTGCTTGTTCTGACCTTTGGCTTTTTATTGGATTCACCCCTTGAATTATTTCGATAACCAAGTGTTATCATGGTTCTTGTATTCACTTGACGTGTTGTACCCTTGAGCTCAGCTATCGCCCGTTACTGTACACCAATTAATCGAACCCTGTTCTTCATCTCTGCTTGTATTGATTGACTGAACTTTTGCCATTATCAAGACCGTTCCTGAATTGCTATCATTTGATTGTTGTATTGTTATATGTTCCGATCATTCCTTGAAGTATTTGACATTCGAGTCCTTGATTTGTTGTATCCTTGTACGTTGTTGTGGTCTTATTTGCTGTAGCTCTTCATTATCTTGCATATATCGTATACCCTCACTGAGTCGCTTGGACTCATTATCGTTTATTTGATGATTATTGTTCTCAGAGTTATTGAGAGAGAAGTGTGCGGAGATTGAAGGTTATCGCTGCGCAAAGATGTGTACTAAACAACTCCCATTCGTACTTTATTCATACCAAATGATTAGCATATGTATTCGGGTCGTACGGGAGCTAATGGTTGTATTTCGGATAGTTGACTATGTATTATATGGCCCGTGGCCTTATCTTGAGCATGTACGTGGAACGTACTCCGTTGTATCATTAAAATAAATGTGGAATTTAGGTGTACATGGTTATTTTGATACATTAACTGTTGATTTTAGATCCAGGTCGGCCTGCTCGCTTAGCGACCGGCTCGGGGCGGGCTGCTCCGGGCCGGGGCGCTACAAAACTCTTCTAATCAGTAGGCCAAACATTCCATATAAGCAAAGCTATAGTACAATAAATTCATCTCTCTATGATATAATATCTATTTAAGGAATGTAAGGTAATTTTCTTTGCACCCCAAAAACTGTCAAAGGAGCACTTTAAGCCTTTAAACAGAAGGGGAAAACAGCAAGAGCACAATACACTTTCAAATTTGCATAAATTTGACAGATTATACCTTCATCTAATTTTTGCCAAGTGTTATTCAATTGAAACGTAAAAATGTTGAAAAGTAAAATCTTACCTCTTTTATTGTTTGAGGGTGTAAAGTGTTTTCTGTGAATTTTACTGGTATAAATTGTAAATAATTATATATTTGAATTTTAAAAGATTTACGCCTATTGAATTTTATTTTTTTAGAGCTTTATAGAGAGCATAATGTTAGACAATGAAAAATATATACTTATCCAAACTTAGGTCTAATTCATGAATTACTTTTCAAATTTCAATTTAGAATTTTGCATAGAACTGCATATATCTTAATACAATCTACTACTTTGTATTCTTGAATTAGCTAAATTTTAGATAGTTATCTATTAATCGCACTGTCCATAGTTCCCACCAACATTATATTTATATAAAGTTTAAAACACTACATGAAAAAATGCCATTTGCCAATAGAATATTGCATCAAAAAATGTTCAATTTTTCAAACCACTTACTGATGGTTTTGCGTCGCATTATTGACGAACTCGATGAAAACATTTCTGACGTATATTTTGTTGGAAATATGTTAGCAAACACACGAGCCAAGGCGGGAACAAGAGCGCGCTATTTTTCGACAATCTTCCAACAAAACATAATTGTTGGAAAATAATTTTCGTCTCTTTATTTTTTTACAACACTTTTCATTTTCTTTTCGACTGAATACATTGTAGAAAAATTATTTTTCATATTTTTTTGTTTACCCACTAAATATCGAAGATTAATTTTCGTCGAAAATATGTTGATATTTTATATTATTTTCATTAAACTTTGTGACAGATTTTCGACGATATTTCTATAGAAAATATTATTACGATTTTAATTTTTTAATTTTGTTCTTTATCGACAGAATGCAGATGATTATATTTGTTGAAACCTCTTAATCTAGTTTGAGATGCGCTTCTAATGAAAATTCTGTCGAAACTTTAAAATTTTTTCTATTTCATTATTATTATTTTTATTTTCAGCAGAAAATTTCATAGGAAATCAAATTATCCTTAACTTACAACAAAAAAAATAAGAAAATATGACAATCCCTAAAATAACATTTGGTATAATGTAAAATCGTCTCATATAAACTTATATAGAGATTAATAGATAGTAATTAATTATTTTTACAATTATTAACATTTTATTGAGGAATATATCATAATAATTCAATTAAATTTGGGAAAATATCTAGTTAACACAATTGAACTAGGATAAATAAATAGAGATTTATTATTATTATTATTATTATTATTGTGTAATGATACTCTTAATTTTTTTAACTAATTCATTTGTCGCGTTTTACCACAATTTTTTTTATTGTAATGACACTATGAAAATTGAAGTTAATTTAGTTTATTCAAATAAGTTTTCAATAGAATCGAGTCAGTTTAGCAATTATACTAAATTAAAATTGATAATTTGATAGTTTAATTGTAAATTCAATGAAACTAAGCATAAATAAATTAATAAATTTGATATTTCTCAAAATCATATGATAAGTGAAAAATAAAATAATTGACTAATAAAGTATTTTAATAGTCTAGCAGTAACACTCCTCCTTGACAATGTGTGAGGCATAAGTTCGAACCCCAACTTACACAAAAATGTGTTCACTCGTGCGCATATGGTATGGCTCTTTGGAGGCACATATGACTGCTATAATGCAGATCCGGGTTCGAGTACCATCTGGGGTGAAGGGATCATATTTAAAAAGGGGCGAAGCTATCATATTTAAAAATACTTAAAAAAATTCCAGTAGAATGTTGTCGACATTCCATCAAATTTTTTTGAATATAAGTAATTGTTATAAAATAGTTCTGACACACCATTCATCAGAAAACTGATGGAAAACTTTGTAATTTGGATTATTAAATAATATAATTTCGACAACATTTTGGTTCATATTTCGTCAAAACTTCTCAAAATCTATCAATGCCACAAAGAGCTTACTGATGACTTACCGACAAGTGAGTCGTTGGAAAATATTTTCGACAGTGAATTTTCCGATGAAATGATTTGGTCGCTACTTCGTCACTTTTTAGTCTGAAATTATTATTCCAACGGCTTGCCAACAATTTTCTGATGAAATATTGCGTTGGCAAATAGCATTTTTCTTGTCGTGAAAGTTATGCTAGGCATTTGGAAGGAATATAAATTAAGATAAATCTTTTAAAATCTATATATGTGTTACTTTGCACTTTCACACATTGAGAATAAATTAATGAGACTTTGCACCTTGAAACAATGAAAAGTAGTAAATATTTATTTTCAACAATTTTACCCTTTATTAGAATAATATTTTGGGCTAAAAATAGATGAGTATGCAATGTGCCAAGTTTATACCAATTTCAAGGTGTATTATGCTATTTTTGTTATTAAAGAGTGCAAAGCACTTCATTTGCTTATATTTTAGAACGCAAGTGCAAATTAGCCAAAATGTAATGGGGATTAGATACTACTAGGCACCTATCGATGAGGTGATAATTATTATAATATACCTAACTAATTAAATACCATGGAGAGTGGACAAATTGGGTTTACGTGTGCCTCTCACCTAGCTAGTCTCGTTCTTGGCCCTTCTCGGGTATATTCCTTAATTCTCTTAATTTTTTTTGCAGTTTTATTCCTTAAATTTCTTGATATATATATATATATATGTTGATTTTTTGATAGAAAATCTTTTTAAACAGAAAAATTTCTAAAGCATGGTTCTATTCAGGTAGTTAAATCCATGGTGTAGCTTGCGTGGGGGACGAAATCAAATGTTTATATAATATCATAGATATTTTTATAAAAATAAATGAGTGTTCAATTTGTCAAGTTCATACCAATTTTGGGTGCAACGTACTATTTTTGTTATTTAAAAGTGCAAAATACTTTATTTGCATATTTTTAGGATGCGAAGTGCAAATTACCCAAAATATAATAGGAATTAGATACTACTAAGCAACTATCTATGAGGCGATAATTATTATAACATATCTAACTAATTAAATACTAATTATGTGCCTCTCACCTATTATAATTTTTTCTTTTGAAAATTCCTTCCACCAAAACAATGACAATGAACTATTAACTTTCATTAAAAGTTCCTATGGCAATATTGAACGTAGAACATAGACAAATTTCTCTCACCAAGAATAATTTCATTTCCACTAAAATGGATCTTTATCTTATGGAAATTAATTAGCATCTACATCATAAACTTTTTAATGAAAAGAAGCATTAATACGCAGGTCACACAATACATGATATTTTAGACAACCTTATTAGTTATTATTGAAATATTAAAGAAAACTAAATTCATAGACTAAATTATTTTTATAGGTTTTAATTCATCTAAGAAGATGGATGGAGCCACAATAAATGATGCCAAATACATGGGAGGTGGATATGAAAGTTTTCCCAAGGGTGAATTTGAGGCTGCCAAGTGGGGAATTGGGGAGAATGTCGGGGGATGTCGAGCTTTAAGCCCAGCTCCAAATAAAGTGAAGCAAAATTGGGAGAATTTGCTTCTTAAGTATTTGTATTATAAATATCATATTCTATGTCTCGTGTTGTGCATGCAAACTATGAAATAATATTATGGTCAAAAGTTGATAACATGCATAAATTAAAAATAAAAACACAATCATTGTACGGTGGTTGGGATTCATGCTCTGGCGACTGTTGGGACTTGCGATTTGGCCCGTGAAATTGAGTCGAGTGATATAAAGTGAGTCGAGTGTCGAATCCACAGGGATTGTGATTTGGCCCGTGAAATTGACTCGTGTTGTTTATCTAAATTGATCAAACTGAGTGGTGGTTTTGATTTTCTAAATAAATCCTAATTTTCTTAGTAAAAATGACTTATGAAATACAATAATAACAAATAACCAAAACAAGAAAAGCAAGTGCAAGGTGGTTTCATTCACGTAATTTGCTATTCTAATCCAATCCCTAAGTTGAGTGGTTTCGTGATTGTGTGAAGCCTAGGAACGAATATATCCACAATCTCTCTCGAGCCTTGCGGAATTAATTCATAAACTTCCTCTAAGCCTAAGACTAACCAATTCTTATTCAATTAATCCCAACTTTTGAAGTATTTTTATGAATTTTTAAACACTGCCTTAAGGCTCAATCAAAGTTAAATTCATTCTCATGCAACTTTAACCCAATTGATCTCGTCTAATTAGAGCTAATATCGTGAATCGTCTCTCGACCTCATCACGATTCTCAAATTCGATAATTAGGGGTGATCAAACCCTAACCACGTATTAAACCATTAAACAAGAATCACACAACAAAGAAAATATACGAAAACAAATTCAAACTCATGGGATTTTCATAGAGTAGCAAAAACGATGAACTACGCCGTCCTTACACTTAATTGAAATTAGTTCATAATGAGATTAAATATAAAAACGAAATATGGAAGAGAATTCATGAAAAGAGAAGAATGAACTTAATTGCTGAAAATGTTAGGCGCAAAACTCCTTTCGTTCTGTTGTTCTTCCCGTCGATCTTGATTTCTCCCTTCTTTTGTTCTTCACAAAATCCCCAAAAAGATGAAAATTGAACCCAAAAAAAAAAAAAAGTAAAACTGAAAACAAGAATGATCAAAATCTCCCCAAAAGCCTCTAAAAGTTCTCATCTATCTAGATCTGAAAAAAAAACATCTTCCCTTGAATTCCGCATGAATCTGGACTCAAAAGTGGTAGAGAAATGCCTAACAAATCTTTCCAAATCAGCACCTCAGTCAAATACGGAAAGTTGTTAATTGTTGTCGCAGAAGTTGCGTATGTACGCAAAATATTCCGCGTACATGCGCAAATTTACAGATTTGTTTTTCTTCAAACTCGTTGGCCTTGGGTAAGTACTCAAGATTTCTTGCGTACATACGTATTTTTACGGCCATTTTTCCTCTGAATTATTTGTATTGGGTTATTACTCGAAATAGTTTGCGTAAATACGCAGCTTCTGATTCCACTTTTCATGCCCTTTATGGTCTTTTTCCCTTCTTACCTGCAAAACAATGATTTAGCTCAAACTTACACATAATAAGGCCCTAAATGAGAAAAAAACGTGATAAGTCCTACAAAATAAATATAAAAATCAATTATAATTACGGACTTATCAACTCCCCCAAACTTAAATGTTGCTCCCCTCGAGCAACTCAAAATTGACAACACAAGGGACTTGGAAGCAATCAAAGTTCATTCTTCGAACACTACGCATCAAGTAAAACTCCCTTTTATTTTTTCTCAGAAACTATTAAGCGCTATGTCATTAGTTCAATGTGCAAACAATTAAAATTTCATGTACACTCTACAAACAACCATCATTGTCAAGCATCCCCCGTGTTGTCGTGTGTGATATGATCAAGAGCAACAATTACCAACAATCCAGATCAATTTATATTCATGCGATAGGCGCAAGAAGTGAACTCCATAAGTCGGTTTTTCATTCTTATCTCCACTAATGTAGACAACGATAAATCGGGAATCGACATGACTTAATTAAGCTTGTAATGTAGGGCTTAGGTGAAGGGTAGGAAAATATAGAAAAGTGTGTGGCTCATGCACCCAAGTTACTTAAATTGGACAAGTTGGAGTTTTTAGAGCATTATTCATGCATTCCTCTCCCCCAAACTTATTCAAAACTATCACTCTCTATGTAATTTTTTTTTTCATTATGTTTGAGAGTGCTAGCTCGCTTTTTCTTTCATTTTCTTTTTTTTTTCTTTTTTCAACACTTTTTTTTTCTTCTTCTTTTTTCCACATTTTTTTCTGCACAAATTTTTTTTTCTCTTTCTAAAGCGAGCTAGTATATCCCGAAATCAAGTATACGTACAACCCTCCACTTAATCCCCTCATAATTCCACATATCCACTACATAACTCCACAATTATCACAATTTAAGTATAGTGCATAGAAAGGATTAAGATATGTAGACATTGTGCTTTTGGGCTTGTAATGTGGCTATCAAGAGAACTAAGCGCAATGTAGGCTCAAGGGGGACTCAAGGGCTACGTTTAACAAACAAATAGGCAATTAAGACTCAAAAATTTTCAAAAATGGCCTAAGTCAACTCCCCAATTTACCATAGTCTAGGATTTCGCCTCGACAAGAAATCAAATCGATTCTAGTGTCCTAATGCATTAAAGCACATGCGAAAACCTCTCACAAAAACATAAATTTTCACTAAATCATTTAGCAATCATTGCTCCAACCATGTGCTCAAAGTGATTAGGGGATAGCAAAACAACAACAATCATTCTTCAAGTGCACGCAAAATGCTTCATGCATGCTCATTATTCCAAACATAGTGTTTCATAGCATAAAATCATCATAGAATAAGGAATTTTAATAAAGCACGTGCATTCCAAGAACGACACAAAACAAACGGCACAACACAAAATAGTTTTCGAACATCCAACATATAGCCGTTATCACTAAAATTTAGCTTGAACGCAACGGAATTGAACTCGAACTATACGTGGTGTTGTTATACCAGGACACGAGTCATCAAAGATGACTCTTTCGTCTAGTCGTCCGGGTTTCCAGCCGATATACAATTCTTGTTCAAATTCCATACACATAGCTAACAACAATTAACCTCAAAAGTCTTCTCCTAGGCAATTGAAATCCCCCCCACACTTAAAGGGTACTTTGTCCCCAAAGTACAGAAAACAAGGCCAGACAAGACACAACAGAAACACAAAGAACTATGAAAGCAAAAAATAAAACACAAACGGAAAACAAAGAGAAGGATAGAAAACACCTGAGGTCAGATGGCATCATAGAACTCGGTCTCATCCTCCTCCTCCTCCTCGGGTGGTGGAGCGGAACTGCATGGTGCGGATGTGATGGAAACAGGGGTTGCTCTAGTGCAGGTGGCTGCATGGCTGGGCAGTGGAGGAGGGAGGGGAAGAGATAGGGGAAGAGGGGAAATTAGGGTTTAAGGAAAGGAGAGGGAGGGAGGGACGAGAGAGAGAAGGAAAGGATTAGGGAGAGCGTTTAAGTTTAAGGTTTAGGTTTTCAGAAAAAAAACGTGTTCTCTCCCCCTATTTTTCTCTCTCTCTCTTTTTTTTTTCCAAGGTTCTGTAAAATTGGATTACTACCCAAAAATTTTAGGTAAGTACCCAATTGTACAGAAACTTCACCTCTCGAAAAACACCTGCTTTACCAAACTGAGTAGCTACGCAAAATTTCTCGCGTAAGTACCTAATCTTCCAAAAACGAAAATTCCCTACAAAGCCAACAAATCAACCAAAAATCACATCAAAACCTCAAATGGTCTAACCAAACAAAAACACACAAAACTAAAAGAAATTCAAAAACATAAAAAACATAAAATTTTGGGTTGCCTCCCAACAAGCGCTTGTTTATAGTCTTTAGCTTGACTCCTGTCAAAGCTTTAACGGACGAGATCAACATAAGACGTCGACCCTACTCGGTCCACATCTCCACCCACATATGTCTTCAAACGTTGGCCATTTACCATAAAATATTCCCCCTGCTAATTTTCAATTTGTACAGCTCCATGGGGAAACACCTTTGTTACTCGGAATGGCCCCGTCCAACGCGATTTCAACTTCCCAGGTGATGAGGTCATGATTCGTCCCACATCGAGTGGAGACGAGGCGCTTGAGCTCCTTATAAGGGCCAAGTCCTCTCCCTTGTATAGAGGCCTTTTGAAAACCCCCCCGTGGTTCAATGGCACCCCACCGGGTATCCACGGCAGGCGGGACAGTATCTGTGCAGGAGGCCACCGTGTGATCGGACGCGGGTTCATCATATGGCGCCGTCTGTGGGAACCGAATGGTTCTCAAACCCCTCGTCTGGGGGGCTTATGATGAGGTCGTGATTCGTCCCACATCGAGTGGAGACGAGGCGCTTGAGCTCCTTATAAGGGCCAAGTCCTCTCCCTTGTACAGAGGCCTTTTGAAAACCCCCCCGTGGTTCAATGGCACCCCACTGGCTATCCACGGCAGGCGGGACAGTATCTGTGCAGGAGGCTACCGTGTGATCGGACGCGGGTTCATCACTAGGAAAAAGCCGTAACCTGGAGTTGTATAACAGCACTCGTTGCCCCTCATAAATTTCATTCCTCATGATATGAGCATCATCGAGTTTCATTGCCCAATCCTTCCTAGATGCATTCACTGTTTTCTCTAGGATGTGTTTCAACTCCCTATTAGAAATTTCCACTTGTCTACTCATTTGTGGGTGGTACGGTGTAGCAATTTTATGATGTACTCCATATCTAACTAACAAGGTTTCCAAAGGTTTATTTCTAAAGTGACTACCCCCATCGCTTATGACAGCTCTAGGTGTCCCAAATCTAGTAAACAATTTCTTTAAAACCTAACCACCGTTTTTGCATCATTGTGTGGACATGCCATGACCTCTACCCATTTTGAGAGATAATCTACCCCCACAAGAATATAATTATTACCATAAGAGGAAGGAAACGGCCCCATGAAGTCGATGCCCCAAACATGGAATAGCTCAACTTCAAGTATGTTGTTTAGGGGCATCTCATTCCTCTTGGAGATGTTTCCTACTCTTTGACATGAATCACATTGGGCTACAAAGTTTCTACAATCTCGGAATATGTTTGGCCAATAAAACCCATATTCTAATACCTTAGATGCAGTTTTCGACGGACCAAAATGACCACCATACACCAACCCATGACAATGACTCAAAATATCATGCATTTCAACTTCAGGCACACACCTCCTAATCATCCCATCAGCACATTCTTTAAATAACAAGGGATCATCCCAAAAATAGAACTTACAATCATGAAAGAATTTCTTCTTTTGCTGGTGATTAAACCCATGAGGGATAATCCCGCAAGCTAAGAAATTTACGATGTCCACATACCATGGTGCACTTACCTCGATTTGCAGCAAAGATTCCTCTGGGAAGTGTTCGTTTATCTCATCACTCACCTCATTTAATTTTCCAATATGCTATAATCGGGAAAGATGGTCCGCTACCACATTCTCCGAGCCCTTCTTCTCTCTAATCTCCACATTGAATTCCTGCAAGAGCAGAACCCATCTAATTAATCTTGGTTTTGAATCTTTTTTAGCCATTAAATACTTGATTGCAGCATGATCAGTGTAAACGATCACTTTGGAACCAAGTAGGTATGGCCGAAACTTATCAAAAGCATAAACAATCGCTAGCATCTCTTTTTCCGTGGTGGCATAGTTAATTTGGGTCTCTAAGAGAGCTCGGCTGGCATAGGAAACCACATGCAACTGTTTGTTTTTCCTTTGCCCCAACACTACCCCAATCGCAAAATCGCTAGCATCGCACATAAATTCAAAAGGCAAAGACCAATCCGGTGGAGTGATGATGGGCGCCGAGATCAAAGCCTGCTTCAACCTGTTAAAAGCATCAACACACAAATCATCAAATTCAAACACAACATCTTTAGCCAACAAATTGAATAACGGTTTAGCAATTAAAGAAAAATCCTTAATAAATCGCCTATAGAACCCGGCATGGCCCAAGAAACTCCTAACGGCTTTGACGGATGTGGGGGCCGGCAACTTCTCAATCACTTCCACTTTCGCCCGATCAACTTGAATCCCTTTGGAAGAGATCTTGTGCCCCAACACAATGCCCTCATTGACCATAAAATGGCACTTCTCCCAATTCAGCACCAAGTTCGTTTCGCCGCATCGTTGAAGGACTCTATCTAGATTTGTCAAGCACTCCTCAAACGAATCTCCAAAAATCGTGAAATCATCCATAAAAATCTCCATGCACTTTTCCACCATGTCTGAGAATACCGCCGTCATGCATCGTTGGAAGGTGGCCGGTGCATTGCACAATCCGAATGGCATTCGCCGATATGCAAAAGTGCCATATGGGCATGTAAAGGTTGTCTTCTCTTGGTCCTCCGGTGCAATAGGAATCTGTAAATACCCTGAAAAACCATCAAGAAAACAATAATAAGCATGGCCGGCAACTCTTTCTAACATTTGATCAATAAATGGTAAAGGGAAATGATCTTTTCTAGTAGCGGAATTTAATTTTCTATAATCAATACAAACTCTCCACCCAATTACTAGTCTAGTAGAAATCTCCTCCTCTTTATCATTTTCTACCAATTGCATCCCTCCTTTCTCCGGAACACATTGAATCGGGCTAACCCAACTGCTATTCGATATGGGATATATAATCCCGGCGTCTAACAGCTTGATCACCTCCTTTCTCACAACTTCCTGCATGTGCTCGTTTAATCTTCTTTGTGCCTCCCTCCTCGGCCTTGCATCTTCCTCCATCAAGATTTTGTGCATGCATATGGAGGGGCTAATACCCTTAATATTGGAAATCTGGTATCCAATCGCCGTGATTCTTTTCTGAATGATCTCCACCACTTTCTTTCTTTGCTCAACCGACAACTGGGCACCTAAAATGACTGGCAATGTCTCATTTTCTCCCACAAATACGTACTTCAAATTTGGAGGCAACGGTTTTAGCTCTAATGTCGGGGGTTGAATGTGCGAGGGAGGCGTAGGACTCAGAATTTTAGGTAGCTGTTCATACATCGATTCCCCATTTTCCTTTTCTACATCTCTTTCTGAGTTCTCATCTCTTTCATCGCCCTCAGTTCCCTCCATCACTTCTCTAACACAATCATCGGTTGCGTCAACCCTCATGCAATGATCATCCTCGACGTGGCATTTCACCGCTTTGAAAACATCGAAGTCAATACTCTCATCTCCAAGTCTGAGCGTCAATTTTCCTGTATTGACATCCACTAATGCTCTCCCAGTGTTCATGAATGGCCTTCCTAGAATCAATGACACCCTCTATCGGCTTCAAAGCCAAGCACCACGAAGTCCACTGGAAAAATGAACTTCCCGACTTTGACTAGGACATCCTCCACTACCCCCACAGGTCGCTTGAGTGATCGATCCACCAATTGAAAGGATACAACAGTGGGGGATAAGTCGCCGACACCTAATTTCCTAAAAACAGACAAAGGCATCAAGTTAACACTAGACCCCAAATCACACAAACACTTGGAAAATTCAAATTTACCAATCATGCAAGGGATAGTAAAACTCCCTGGATCTTTCAATTTCAAGGGCAACTTTTGAGAAATGATGCTCCTGCACTCCTCTGTTAATGCCACAGTCTGGAACTCTTCTAGCTTCCTCTTATTTGAAATGATCTCCTTTAAGAATTTGGTATAATGTGGCATGTTTGCCAACGCCTCGGCGAATGGGATATTGATGTGCAACTTTTTGAAAATGTCAAGGAACTTATTCCTTTTTGTTCTTGCTTGGCTTGCCTCAATCTTTGTGGAAACGGCACCTTAGTCTTATAGGGATTTGCCCTCGGCACCGTTGGAACTTGATTGACCCGCTTTTCCCTTTCTTCTTTGTCATTGCTTTTGGCATTGTTAAGCACTCTGCCCTCTCCATCTTCTCTTCTTTCAACACTTGGCAATTTTGGGGGTTCCAGCTCCTTTCAACTTCTGAGAGTGATCGCTTTGCATTGCTCCTTGGGGTTGGTTTCAGTGTTACTGGGGAGATTACCATGGACCCTGTTGGTTAATGCATTGGCCAATTGGCCCATTTGAACCTCTAAATTGTGAATGGAGGAGGAGCCATCTCTCCTCCTGCGACGCCATCTTTAACCCCAAAGCATCAATAAACTTGTCCATCTATGTTTCAAGGGGGCTCGCCTTCTCTTGCTGCGGCGGTTAGTTCTATTGGAATCCTGGTGGCGGCTGTGGCCTGTTCACATTCTGACTACCCCAAGAGAAATTAGGGTGAT
Source organism: Petrea volubilis (assembly GCA_026212405.1). Lineage (NCBI taxonomy): Eukaryota > Viridiplantae > Streptophyta > Magnoliopsida > Lamiales > Verbenaceae > Petrea > Petrea volubilis. The sequence goes on from CM047880.1 coordinate 3,603,593, forward strand.
TCCTCCACCCTAGATTGTATGTGTTGGAGTATGGGTTGTTAGCTTGCCTCCCCTACATATTTCCATGCATGTTTGCTGCCACAAAATTTACCTGCCCACTAGAAACAATAGGAAATGGACTCCCAAATGAACAATTAGTGGAAACATGATTAAAATCACCACAAACTTCACAAGAAGGCTTAGGGCTAACATTCAAATTATTACCATTCAGGGAATCCAACTTGTGAGTTAGAGCGCTTACCTGAGCTTGGAGCGATGCAATGACATTGAGCTCTAACTTACCCCCTTGGTTCTTTTGAGTGGTGGATTCTGCCGACCATTGGTAGTTGTTGATCGCCATCTCCTCAATTAGGTTGTAGGCATCATCCACGGTCTTTGTAACCAAGGAACCTCCAGCTGCTGCATCAATTGTACACTTAGTGTTGGCCCCCAATCCATTGTAAAATGTTTGCACCACCATCTATCTAGGTAGCCCATGGTGGGGACACCTCCTTAGCAGCTCCTTATACCTCTCCCACGCCTCGTATAGTGATTCCCACCCATTTTGGGAAAAAGTGGAAATGTCATTACGTAACTTGGCTGTCTTAGCCGATGGGAAGTACTTCGTTAGAAACGCATTTGACAGCTGTTCCCAATTGGTTATGGACCCGCTAGGCACTGAATTGAGCCAAATTTTGGCTTTATCCCTCAAAGAAAAAGGAAAAATCCTTAGTCTTATTGCATCGTCTGACGCCCCGTTGATCTTGATGGTGTCACACAACTCTAGAAAGTTATCTAGATGTCAGTGGGGGTCTTCATTCGGCAGGCCATAGAACTGCACATTATTAGTCACCATGTTCAATAAGGCCGGTTTGATCCCGAAATTGTTCGCCTCAATGCGAGGCCTTTGTATCCCCGTTCTCACTCCTTCGGCTTGGGGTGCAATGTAATCCCATAATGTTCTTGCATTTTGATCACCCGGTGGGGCATTTTGATCATTGCCACCATTAACACCCACGTTCTGATTATCCGCCATAATTCGTTCCTGAGCTATCCCAGCTCTTCTCGCTACGTTCCTCCTTTTGTTAGCTCTTTTAATCTCAAGGTCCAAAGGCACTAGTTCAACTCTTGAACTTGCACGCCTCGTGATCATACACCAAAGAGCAACTAAACTCAATCAAGCCACACGAAGGAACACAAACTCAACAACAAACATAACAAAAATAAATAAATACTAAAAAGAAGTAAATTTAGTCTAAACACACAAGCTGGTATCACAGTCAAATGCGTCAATCCCCAGCAACGGCGCCAAAAACTTGTTGGGACTTGCGCAAGCGAACGCAGTCGTACAAGTAATATAAAGTGAGTGGAGTGTCGAATCCACAGGGATTGTGATTTGGCCCGTGAAATTGACTCGTGTTGTTTATCTAAATTGATCAAACTGAGTGGTGGTTTTGATTTTCTAAATAAATCCTAATTTTCTTAGTAAAAATGACTTAAAATACAATAATAACAAATAACCAAAACAAGAAAAGCAAGTACAAGGTGGTTTCATTCACGTAATTTGCTATTCTAATCCAATCCCTAAGTTGAGTGGTTTCGTAGTTGTGTGAAGCCTAAGAATGAATATATCCACAATCTCTCTCGAGCATTGTGGAATTAATTCATAAAATTCCTCTAAGCCTCAGACTAACCAATTCTCATTCAATTAATCCCAACTTTTGAAGTGTTTTTATGAATTTTTAAACACTGCCTTAAGGCTCAATCAAAGTTAAAATCATTCTCATGCAACTTTAACCCAATTGATCTCGTCTAATTAGAGCTAATATCGTGAATCGTCTCTCGACCTCATCACGATTCTCAAATTCGATAATTAGGGGTGATCAAACCCTAACCACGTATTAAACCATTAAACAAGAATCACACAACAATGAAAATATACGAAAACAAATTCAAACTCATGGGATTTTCATAGAATAGCAAAAACGATGAACTACGCCATCCTTACACTTAATTGAAATTAGTTCATAATGAGATTAAACATAAAAATGAAATATGGAAGAAAATTCATGAAAAGAGAAGAATGAACTTAATTGCTGGAAATTTTAGGCGCAAAACTCCTTTCGTTCTGTTGTTCTTCCCATCGATCTTGATTTCTCCCTTCTTTCGTTCTTCACAAAATCCCTAAAAAGATGAAAATTGAACCCCAGAAAAAAAAAAAGTAAAACTGAAAACAAGAATGATCAAAATGTCCCCAAAAGCCTCTAAAAGTTATCATCTATCTAGATCTGAAAAAAAAACATCTCCCCTTGAATTCCGCATGAATCTGGACTCAAAAGTGGTAGAGAAATGTCTAACAAATCTTTCCAAATCAGCACCTCAGTCAAATACGGAATGTTGTTAATTGATGTCGCAGACGTTGCGTATGTACGCAAAATATTCCGCGTACATACGCAAATTTACAGATTTGTTTTTCTTCAAACTCGTTGGCCTTGGGTAAGTACTCAAGATTTCTTGCGTACATACGTATTTTTACAGCCATTTTTCCTCTGAATTACTTGTATTGGGTTATTACTCAAAATAGTATGCGTAAATACGCAGCTTCTGATTCCACTTTTCATGCCCTTTATGGTCTTTTTCCCTTCTTACCTACAAAACAATGATTTAGCTCAACCTTACGCATAATCAGGCCCTAAATGAGAAAAAAAACGTGATAAATCCTACAAAATAAATATAAAATCAATTATAATTACGGACTTATCAGTGACCATGTGTTGGCGATTGGATGCTAGGCCTTGGGCAAGGCTCAAAAACTAAGTAAAGAAAAATTGAAAAAAAAATTGGTACTTATATCTTGCAGTTGATGTGCATAAAATAGCATAGTATCGTTATGCTCAAAAGCTGAATAACATGCATAAATAAAAAAAAATCTTTTGTTATTCAACTCATTTACTCTATCGATGGTTGGGATTTAGGCCCCTGCCACCATGTCGTCAAGGATTCCCACGAGGAAAAGTATGAGGAAGATTGTGTAGTTGACATATAAGTTTTAGTCTTTAAAAGAAAAAGCAAGAACCCTGCTTTTGGCTTAAAGGATATGTACCCTGTCTTAAAGGTGTGGGAAACCTCTTGGCTAAGGTTCAAATCCCAATAGGTGTCCGTGCATGGGCAATATCATATATTGTCAAAAAAAAAAAAAAAGGAAAGAAAGAAAGAAAGTGGAAGAGCCTACTTTGGCTGTAGAAATAATATTTTACATTCATCGATACGCACGTGATATCTATTCATACCACCATATATCAACTACTAGAAGAAGACTAGTGTCGAAGTAGAAATAACAAAGTTGCGAGAATGCATCTTGTCCTACTTGATGCAATTAGGATTTTACGAGGAATGCTTATATAGTGACAAAACCAAGAGCTTGGGCGATAGAGGTCGATCTATTGGCTACCACTAATAACAAAAATAAATAAATTTCTGAAAGATGATCAGAAGTGAACTAACAGATTGTTAAAATGATCGTTTAAATTTAACAATATATATAAGGGTGAAACTCTATTTTAAAATAAAAGATGTAATTCGAACCCACAAGAGACCAATTTGAGGATTTCATCATTTTTTCCTCCAATTATCCCAAATATGCGCAACCACCTAGTTCCTCATTCCGGTGAGTTGTGCTCCAAATTGAAGTTAGAACTAGCTATAGAAGCTTGAACTCATAATTGTCCACCGAGATCGATTAATGAAATTTTTTTGGTGTATTTGAGTGTGTATGTTGGTATGTGTTACATGCACAATTGTTTTCTTTCTTTATTTTTTTGTGTTTCTATGTTTCTATATTTTATTGTATATTTTGTATTTTTATATATGACTTGGAAACATACATTTTTCATTTTGTATACATATTCCTGCAAATTTTTTTTGTCATTTGCTACCGTAATTTATTTTTCAATCATAAACGAATATATTTTGTTTTATATATATACACATATATTCGTACGTGTATAAAGATTATAAATTTAGAAATCTTGAATTATTACACATTTTAAATTCATTTGATAAGTTTACATTATATTACATACATACATGTATTTTTGATTAGGTACTATAATCTCAAAAGTATTTAAATATAATGTTATAATTATTAAATACAATATAACACCTTTCAATAAAATATAATATAATTAACTTTCTAATAATATGAACGCACACCATCCACACACATACACACTGTTACGATTCAAAATTTCTAGCAATGCTCTCTAATTTTCTTTCATTTGTTTAATTTCTTTGGTATGCCTCATCGGTTCATGCACCAAAACGTTAATTTTGGTGGCAAAACGGGGAGAATTCCCTAAATGATTGAGAAGTAGGGTGCAAGTGGATTTCAACAGAGAAATTGAGATTTTTCGATAATAATCGGACAAAAATAATAGGCATAAAACCAAACTCGTCCAATCAGTAGGCCTAACATTCCATATGCGCAAAGCTATAGTACGACAAATTCATTTTTCTCCACGATATAATATTAGTTTAAGAAATGTAGGTAATTTGTGCACTGCACCCCAAAGGCTATGAAAGGAGCACTTTAAACCTTTAAATAAAACAAATATAAAAAAAGAAAGCACCATACACTTTGAACTTTGCAAAAATTTGATATATTACTTACACCTTCGTCTAAATTTTGCCAAATGCTATTAAACTAAAACGAAAAAATGTTACAAAATAAAATCTTACCTCTTTTGTCGTTTGAGGGTGTAAAGTGTTTCATTGATTTATTTTCATGGTATAAATTTTAAATTATTATATATTTAAATTTAAAAAGATTTACCCCAATTGAATTTTATTTTTTTAGCTTTATATAGAGTATAATGCCTAACAACGAAGAATATGTACTTGTCCAAATTTAGGTCTAATTCACGAAATACTGTTCAAATTTAATTCAGAATTTTCCATAGAACTACATATATATTAATACTATCTAGTAATTTCTATTCTTAAATTACCTGAATTTTACATATTTGCCTATTCATTACGTTGTCCATAGTTCCCACTGATGTGGTCGGATTTAGTTCGCGGGACAAGTCACTCCGATCAAAGGTATGGTCCGAGTATGAACGTCCAAGTCTGGTCCAGAGTCCAATCAGGAGTATATGAAAGCTGGTCGGGTCCTACTCTGCAAGGATGGAATGCACGTGAGGCTAGCCGGAAGTGTCTCCGGCGAAGACCCTCCGACGCTCAAGTCAGTATTCGAGTAGACAATCGGAAGGTAGTAATGGGTGTAATAGTGGATTAAAAATGTGCTTACCCAATGAACAGTGCCGTTACACTATTTATAACAATTAGAAGCAGGTGGGCCGGACTAGGATTAGGCGGGCCCAGCCTTGTTGCTAGCTATAGGAGTACTCCTTGACACGCGCCGTGGGCACGTCGGGTGCATCCGTTGCTGAAGACGGATGTCATGGTAATGACTCCGAGGATGGGATGGCATCGATGATGAATTCTAACCGAACTCGGCCGACATAACAGAAACTCGAACCTGATCGGATTAGGCCTGACATGTGGCAACCCGAGATTGGCGATTTGCGCTGAGCTGGAGTCCACATGTGAGCTGAGTCGGCGCATGCGTGGCCAAGGCAGATTCGGCCACATCATTAGCCCCCCCAGTTCTCGGGCAGACCGATTCGCACACTAAGGGCAGGCCGTGAACTATCCGAGGAGATATCGCTTGTGATTTCGTTCAGGCATTATCGATCAGGCATTGGCGGTAATTTCGAAAATTGACCGTTGGGATGTGACCGTTGGCAATAATTACAGGCGTCCGTTGGACTTCCCGAGGAACATTTTTACCGCCCTATAAATAGGGGTTCCGGGCGTAGCTGCAGGCGCGTCATTTCAACATCGAGCTAAGACTCCACACCGAGTATAGACTGAGAGCACCGAGCAAACGGGAAACATTTCGAACAGCCAAATCCTTATTCCGTCCAGCCTAATTTAGGTACTTCCTCTTCCCCACATTTCCGTTTTCGCTCTTTTTTATTAATATCAAACTAGACTTAGGCAATAATGAGTCAGTCCATGGGTAGCTCTGATAGCCAAAATAGGATGGTGGAGTCCCCGATCGGAGAAGGGTTAAGCGACGTAAACTTATCGATATCTCTAGAGGCTGAAACCTCTTTCGAGGGGGCATCGTCTCGATGCCCAGGCGAGGCGAGCACCAGCCGGCCCCGGGGGGGCGGTAAGAGCCCGAGCAAGGTAGAAGAAATGAGACAGCGAATGGTGGCGGAGAGCGGGGAGGCACTTCCTCCAATGGGCGACATGCCCGACGTGCCGGTCCCCTCGTGGAGGCCCGTTCTCGAGGAGGAGGGCCCATCTGGTCAAGAGCCTCGCCAGGGGAGAAGGAAAGCTATTGCGGGCAACCAAACGATAGTGAGTTGGGGAAACATTGTCGCGAACAACACCGAACGGGATATAGCGAAGGTGATGAACCACTATATCCGAGATACATTCGGTATAATCTGGTCGAACAGGGAGGACTCCATCACAAATCCCCCCAAGGAGTGCCTTCCCATTCATTATGCGCACATCGAGAACGGGCTTAGGTTTTCGATTCCAGCCTTCATCTCAACAATATTGAACCGCCTGAACATAAGCCCGATTCAATTAACCCCGAACTCATACGCCTCGATCTGCGCCTTCATTGTTTTTTGTCGTTGCACCGGACATAGCCCAAAAATAGCAAACTTCTCCGATCTCTACCAGATAAACCATTCGAGCAGGTCTTCCCCGGACGATGAGTTCAATTATTTTTTTGTGAGTGCCAAAAACGGAAGAAAACTGATCGAAACAGCCTCATCGTCATACGGGGCGGACTGGAAGTAGAAGTGGTGCTATGTACACTCTGAGGATCCATGGCCGGTGAGGAGGATGCATAATCCGGAAGTGAGAAAGCTTTCCCTGGCCGGGTTGGGGTCAAGCAGTTGGACAAGGGAATGGGTGCTTGGCCAAAAGTCCCTGGGCTTATTGAGCCCCATCTTCCTTACTCAAGAAAGCTTCTTAGTAAAGGCCGGGCTCTTGTCGGCCAGGCTTGATACCGAGCATATTACTTTTGGTATTAATTTTATTGCATGTTTTTGCTCGAAATACGATGTGCTTTTTCGTGTGAATAACTATTCATTGCCTGATCGGGTGGTTTTCCCTTTTGCAGATCTCCGCATATTAGAGATGGGCCGTATGAACTTGATCTCCAAGGTGTCTGGCGGAAGGAGGAGACCATCTCTCCCCCCCTCCCCCGGAGGAGGCCCGAGCTACGCGGCCACAACCAGTGCTCCGAGAAGAGCGGGGCAGGCCACGATTCCAACCGTTCTAGCCCCTAGCCAGGAGGCAATCATCGACGTGGAGGAGACGCCTCTCATCCGAAAGAGAAAGGCCCCCGACTCCTCCACACCTCCGACAAGGTCAGTTGGGCCCGCTTCGAAGAGGTCCATCCCGAAATCGGCCAACGGAAAGCGGCCGGCTGACGGCTATGGCTACTCCTCGGAAGAGCTGGAGGTGCTGAATTACCCTGACGCCCCGGAGCCCCGCTTTGGCCCCAAGTTCGGAGACCTTTTCGGCCAGAGCATCCTCGGAGGAGGGAACAAAAAGCTGGCCATGAGGAGCTTCCGGAACGCCGTTTTTAAGGCCGACCAGATCATCCTCTCGGAGCTCGATGATGCCCTCCAGCAAAGGGTATTTTACGGCCTGTGTAGGCTGGAGGTCAGCCGAGAGCGCTGCGACAAGGCTGAAAGGGAGGCTCGAGGGGGTCGCCTCCAGGCGGACCTTGACGAGGAGCGGCAAAAGAACCAAGTCGTTCAATGAGAAATCGAGGAGGAGCGGAAGAAAACCCGCCAACTGGAAGATCGGATTGAAAAGCTCGAGCTCGAGTACAAGAAGAGGGAATCCGAGCTGGAGCAAGAAAATACCCTCTTGAAAAAGAAGGCTAAGGATGCCTTCGTACAGGGTGAAGAGAGGGGGCGCCGTTCGATGAGGACTGAGTTGATGGCTTTGCGGTTTGTCCGAGGACCGGTGTTCGAGTATGCCACAATCCTCCGCGGGGCGAACGACGCCACCCTCGGATTCGAAAGAGCCTTCAACCAGCTAAAGGCACGCGGCGTTATCCCTTATGATTTTCCCATGGAGGGCTATAGCATTCATTTAAACGATGCCGGGGTGGAGGACGCCGAGGATGATGAGGCGTTGCCGGCGTATGAGAGCGTAGAATTTGCCCAGGTCATCTTGATCGTGCAGAGGCAAGTCCGCAATGAGGAGCACAAATGCTTGGGGGAGCCTCTCTCTCCGGATGTGGAGCCCGACGACGCGATCATCGTGGACCAATGAGGGTCCGAAGTGGGAGCGGCAAGCGCCCCGGCGAACAAGGGCGTGGCCGATGCGGGGGCCGACCATGCCATGGAGGCGGCGGTCGAGGAGGTGGCCGAGGAGATAGATGGCGCCTAGGCCTTGGAGGATTTAAGCTGGGTCGTATGCCCGAGGAGATGTATTTTTATTATTATCATTAATATTAGTTTTTTTTTTGTGCGAAATGTAACTTCCTTAACAATCAATGAATTGCAATATTCCTCCTCGAAGTATGGCTTGTTATCATCTAAATTTAAGATCGATTTCCAAAAAACGTTTAAGTTTCACTGTTCGTTGTCGAAATTCAAACTTTGAAAAATGAAAGGCGTGGAATGACCAAATCATAAGAAGCTTCACTGTTCATCATTGAAATTCAAATTTTAGAAGATGAAAGACGCATGGACTAACATAAAATCATATCAATAAACGAAACATTGATGAAAAATCGAATAAACAATACTCTCTGCTCGGCCATGGTGTAATCACATATAGAACCTCTTAAGATTTGTGGCGTTCCAAGGACGGGGTAGTTCTTTTCCTGACATGTCCTCGAGGCGATAAGCGTTGTTTTTGTAGATTTCGATGACCTTGAACGGACCATCCTACTTAGGGTCCAACTTGCCCACCAGGCGGGAAACTTCCACTTTCTTAGATACCAGATCCCCAATTTGAAATGTCCGAGGATGGACATGGCGATTGTATGCACGTGCGGTGGATGCTCTGAAGTTATCCATCTTCGGTTTTGCCGCGCGCCTTCTTTCGTCGGCGAAGTCAAGTTCGAATAGGCGATTGTTGATGTTGGCAATTTCATCGAAAGTGTGCTGCTCGTGCAGAGGGGTGCAACATTTCAGCAGGTATGACTGCGTCGGACCCATATACTAAGGCGAACGGTGTGTCGCCCGTTGCAGTTTGAGGAGTAGTCCGATAAGCCCAGAGTGCGCCCGAAAGCTCGTCGGCCCAGTTGCCTCGAGCGTCGGCTAGTGCTGCCTTGAGTCGGTGGAGAATTGTCCGATTAGTAACCTCAACTTGTCCGTTCACTTGAGGGTTCCCTACAGAGGTGAACCGCTGTTCAATCTTAAGGTTAGAGCACCATTCCCTCACTCGATGGCTTTGAAACTGGGTCCCGTTGTCGGAGATAATGACCCTGGGGAGTCCGAAGCGGCAGATAATATTTCTCCAAATGAAGGCTTTGACAGTCGAGTCGGTGATCTTGGCGACGGCTTCCGCTTCGGCCCACTTGGTGAAATACTCGATGGAAACAATAGCAAACTTTCTCTGCCCGGGGGCCTGAGGAAATGGCCCTAGGATGTCAATTCCCCATTGGTCGAATAGCCACGAGATTTGTACATTCGCCATAGGGGCGGCGGGTTGATGAATGAGATTGGCGTGCACCTGGCAAGTTCGGCACCTTCGGACGAAATCGAAGCAGTCCTGGACGAGGGCAGGCCAGAAGAACCCCGCCCGAGATACCCTCTTTGCCAAGGCTCTTGGCCCAGTGTGGTTTCCGCAGCACCCTAGGTGTATCTCCTCGATAACCTCTTTCGCCTGGTGTTTGCTCAAGCATCGTCGAGGGGGCCCATCAAAGCTTTTCATGAACAGGCGCCCCTACCCGTCCAGTGCGTAACGGGGGGCCTGTCGTCAGACTCTTTTAGCTTCGACGGGATCCTCGGGGAGAATTTCATCCTTCAAATAGGCGATTAACTCGTCCATCCAACCCTCTGGGTATTCGATGGCGAGCACGCCATGCTCTACTCTGGTCCCGATCAAGGGTGATGGCGAGCTCAACACCATTATATACCTTTTCCTTGTGCCTTTCATTGAGCTAGCCAGCTTCGATAGTTGATCCGCCCTGTCGTTTTCAACTTGGGGGATCTGTTCGAGTGTGAACTTGGTGAACTTCCCCTTCAACTTATTTATCTCCTCGAGGTATCTGTTTATCGATGCCTCTCTGGTGTCGTAGTTTCTGCTGACCTACTCGGCTATCAACTGCGAATCGATTAAGGCCATGAGTTCGCCTACACCCTTGTCTAGGGCTATCTTCATTCCTCCAGCCAGGACCTCATATTCTGCCTCGTTGTTGGAGACGGGGAACTCCAAACGGATGGCGAAATCAAGCTCATTGCCCAGCTCATCCTGCAGGTAGACGCCAGCTCCTCCCCCAGAGTTCGTGGAGGACCCATCGACCATGAGGTCCAAGATGCCTTCGCATCGGCCGCCAGCCTTGAAGCCATTTCCACAACAAAATCTGCCAATACCTGAGCGTGTATGGCAGTGTGCGGTTGAAACTGAATGTCGAAGTCCCCAAGCTCGATGGCCCACTTCACCAGCCGACCTGAAACCTCGGGCTTAGTCAAGACTTGTCTGAACGGTTCGCTAGTCAGGACAATGATAGTGTGGGCCTGGAAATACTGCTTCAATTTCCGGGCTGAGTGGACTAGGGCGAGGGCCAGCTTCTCAATTTCCAGGTAATTCCGTTCAGGGCTTTGGAGTAGCTTACTTAAATAGTACACCGGGCGATGGACACGGCCGTCTACGTTAACCAACACCGAACTGATGGCATTCGAGGATACCGCCAAGTAGATATGGAGGGGTCTCCCCGGAACTGGCTTCGACAGCAGGGGGGCTCAGTCAGGTAGCTATTTAACTCAAGGAGCACGCGCTGGCATTCCTCGGTCCATTTCCAACCGGGGACCACCCGGAGTGCCTTAAAAAAGGGGAGGTTCCGGTCGGCTGAGCCGGATATGAACCTGTTGAGGGCGACTATACGGCCCACCAATCTTTGGACCTCCTTCGCCGAGCTGGGAGGCTCTATGTCGAGGATGGCGCGAATCTTGGAGGGATTGGCCTCGATTCCTCAATGGCTAACTATATATCTGAGGAACTTCCCTCCACGGACCCCGAATGTGCACTTGTTGGGATTGAGTTTCAGACCATACTTCCTTAAAATGCCAAATGCCAAGATATCCCAGATGGTCAGATTCTCTCTCGCTGCATACTATCATATCATCGACATAGACCTCAACGGTCTTGCCGATCTCTTCCTTGAACATAAGATTCACCAGCCTCTGGTATGTAGCGCCCGCATTTTTTAGCCCAAAAGGCATCACGAGGAAGCAGTATGTTCCGGACGAGATGACAAACGATGTCCTTCCGCGGTCCTCCTCAGCCATGTAGATTTGATAGTAAGCCTCGAAGGCGTCCATCATGCTCATCAACTCGCATCCCGCGGTTGAATCAACAAGCTGATCGATTCACGGGAGGGGGTAGTGGTCCTTTGGGCAGGCTTTGTTGAGGTCGGTGAAATCGTTGCACATCCACCATCGACCGTCCCTTTTAGCAACCACAACCACATTGCACAGCCACTAGGTGTATTAGATTTCGACGATGTATCCAGCGTCGAGCAGTTTATTGACTTCCTCGTCTATGATCCGATTACGTTCTTCACAAAATATTCTCTTCTTCTGTCTCACGGGCCTGACCGAAGGGTCCATATTGAGGCGATGGACAATCACTTCAGGGTCAATCCCGGGAATTCTGAGGCTTTCCAAGCAAAGACATCGACATTAGAACGGAGAAAATCGATGAGCATCACTTCGCGGTGCGGATCGAGACTCGTTCCGACCCTCGTGGTCTTGGTCAGGTCTCCCTCAACGAGTTCGACTATCTTAAACCCTTCCGTCGGTGTGATCTTCTCCTCTTCGAGCCTCCTCCTCTTTATTGTGTCGATCTCAGAGGACTCGGGGATGTTGATGTGCGGGGCGTTTACGTTTCTGGGTCGGGGTGTCGGAATCTTCCTCCCTTCAACGGATGCCGTATAACACTTCCAAGCATCCAGAATACGGCACGTCACCTGCCCGACCCCAGCGGGGGTTGGAAATTTCATTTTCAAATGATATGTGGACATGACTGCCTAAAATGCGTTAAGTGCAGGCTGCACCAGGATGATGTTGTAAGCGAACGGGGCATCCACAATCAAATATTGGATCATCATTGTTTTCCTCCTCGGAGTTTCCTCTACCGAGATGGGGAGCTGGATCATTCCGAGAGGAACCACCTCGGATCCACCAAACCTGACGAGGGGGATCTGCACGGGAGAGAGTGTGTTTCCCCCTAACTCCATTTTCGCGAATGTGCTGGCGAAAAGGATGTTGGCCGAGCTCCCGTTGTCAATTAGGGTCTTGGCCACGGAATAGTTGGCCACGTCCAGGTTGATAACCATCGGGTAATCCGGTGTATCTTCGAGGCCTTCCATCTTGGGGATGTGCATGAGGTCTCGATCGGAGAATTCGAGCAGATCCGCCGTTGACGACTCTGCCTCTGCGATGGTGTTTACATGCAGCCTCTCATGGTAGTAGCGCTCCTCGATACGGTATCGGGCCTGGTCGAGGCGCCTTTCTACATGTTTTCTCCTGCTCCTAGTATCGCCCCCACTTGGCCCCCCTGCAATAGTGTGTATCATCCCCCTGGTCGTGAGATTGTCTTGCGCGGCAGGTTGCTTGTCGGTCCGGGCAATGGGCGTGTAATCTCTTCGAGGGGACCGAGATCTATCCCTCCTCGGTGGCCCATATTCGTCGTCCACGGAGGACGGGAAGTTGTGTTGGCTGCTTCCCTCACCCTTATGACCCTGTCCTTTCTTTTGTACGTATTTTTTAACCTCCGGGCAGCCGCTGTATCTCTTTTTTGAGGGCGTAGCAGCCCTCGGTGTCGTGATTGCCCACTTGCTTGTGAAACGCCCAATATTTGTTTCCCCTTGGGGGAGTTCCGTTTTTATCCTGGATCTTCCTCGGCGTCTGGAAGATCGTCGGGTCGCTGGCGTTGATGGTGGCGAAAATTTCTTTCCTCGACACGACCAACGGGGTGAGGTCGTTTTCGCGGCGGTGATCCTTCCTTTCCCCGACGTCCGACCTCTTTTTGAACCTCATGTCCTCGACATTCATGTACTGTTGGGCGATGGACATGACTTTCTCCATGGTGGCCGGGCGCTTCCTGGTCAAGTGGTCTGAGCACGCTTGGTTTCGTATTGGTCCCATAATCACATTGAGGAGGAAGTCCATCTGGATGCTCTCGACCTTCAGTAGCTCGGTGTTGAACCGGTTGAAGAAGTCCCTCAAAGATTCACTGTCCCTTTGCCGGATCTTATGCAGGTGGGACGGAGGCAACTTTGCTAGGCTCTTCGTCTGGAAATGGTTGACGAACTTCATCGCCAAATCGGCGAAGCTTCTGACCGAACCGGGGGCTTGCCGGACATACCATTGCGAGGCCACGCCCTGAAAGTCGTGACCAGCAATTTCGCTGCAAAGTCATCATCGATCATGTGCACACGCATGGCGTGTTTGAACTCTATGAGGTGCTCCTTGGGATCAGCTTCTCCATTGTGTCGGGGCAGGTCGGTCAGGATTCGGACCCCTCTGGGCGCTCGGGCCCGTTGAAGGTGGGCGCAGAGTGGGTCCGTTTTGTCGAGCACAAAGTACTGCTGCGCTGATCCATGCCCGGAACGGTGAGATACCTCCTCGAGCTTCCGGTTGAGGTCTTCCATCCGGTGCGAAAGCTCCCCGACGTCATCACGAGATCTCTCACCGCGGCGGACCTCGTCGATCCTCTGCTGGATCTCTGTGGCCTGGTGGGATATTTCCTCCAGGCGCTCTCTGTGACTCTGGGCAGGATTACCTGAGGATGCCCCCACGGAGGACTCGTCGACTTCCTCAACGAGATGAGGAGGTGGAGGCCGCCTTTCTCTTCGGGGCTCCCTTGTGGCGGGAACCCATTCGCGCACCTGCGCGTCATCCCGTTCGGCGTCGGTTGCCCAAAACCTCGCGGGGGGCGAAATTCCTCCCTCAGCGAGTGAGGGTCTTCTGCAGCGGCGGCCGGGGCGGGGTCTGGGTTCCCCCGCCTGATCTCGCGTAGGAGCGTATTGAACTGATCTGTCGTCAGAACGACGAGGTTCTGCCCGACGGGAGGTGTAGGTGTCGGCCCGGTGACCTGCGGAACAGTCTGGGGCAGAGCGTTATTGATCTCGAGGATTGGATTGATGGTTTGTGGGCCCCCCGACTCTGTTCCAGTCCTCCGCGTGTTCACCATTTTCTCACTTGCTTGAATAGGTGCCCTCCTTCCAGCGCCAAAATGATGTGGTCGGATTTGGTTCGCGGGACACGTCACTCCAATCAAAGGTATGGTCCGAGTATGAACGTCCAAGTCTGGTCCAGAGTCCGATCAGGAGTATATGAAAGCTGGTCGGGTCCTACTCTGCAAGGATGGAACGCACGTGAGGCTAGCCGGAAGTGTCTCCGGCGAAGACCCTCCGACGCTCAAGTCGGTATTCGAGTAGACAGTCGGAAGGTAGTAATAGGTGTAATAGTGGATTAAAAATGTGCTTACCCAATGAACAGTGCCGTTACACTATTTATAATAATTAGAAGCAGGTGGGCCGAACTAGGGTTAGGCGGGCCCAGTCCTGTCCGTTGCTGAAGACGGATGTCATGGTAATGACTCCGAGGATGGGATGGGATCGATAAGTCAAGGAGACATGATGAATTCTGACCGAACTCGGCCGACATAACAGAAACTGGAACCTGATCGGATTAGGCCTGACATATGGCAACCCGAGATTGGTGATTTGCACTGAGCTGGAGTCCACATGTGAGCTGAGTCGGCGCACGCGTGGCCAAGGCAGATTCAGCCACGTCACCCACCAACAATATATTTATATAAAGATAAAAACGCTACTAGAAAACTGCTATTTGCTGTGGAATTACAAGCAGAATATTTTGTTGGAAAATGTTCATTTTCTAAGATCACTTATTGGCGGTTTAGTGTCGCATTATTGATGAACTCGATGAAAAGATTTCCGATGTATATTCAATTCGTCTGCAAACACACGAGCAAAGGGGGGGTGGGGTCAAGAGCGCACTTGTTTTCGACAATCTTCCGGCAAAGCATAATGGTCGGAAAATAATTTTCTTCTCTTTTTTTTCCTAAGCCTTTCTATCGAACTAATTAAATACTATGGAGAGTGGATAGATTGGGCTTACGTGCACCTCACATCTAGCTAGTCTCGCTCTTGGCCCTTCTCATGTATATTCCTTAATTTTTTTAAAAGTTTTATTCCTAAACTTTCTTTATATATATATTTATTAATTTTTTGATAGAAAATCTTTTCAAACAGTGAAATTTCTGAAGCATGGGGCTATTCAGGTAGTTAAATTCAAGGTGTAGCTTGCGAGAGGGACGAAATCAAATTTTTATAGAATATCATATATATTTTTATAAAAATAATTGATTGTTCAATTTTTCAAGCTCATACCAATTTTTGGGTACAATGTACTATTTTTGTTATTTAAAAGTGCAAAATACTTTACTTACGTATTTTTAGGATGCGAAGTTCAAATTACCCGAAATGTAATAGGAATTAGATACTACCGAGCACCTATCTAGGAGGTGATAATTGTTATAGAATATCTAACTAATTAAATACTATGGATAGTGGACAGATTAGGTTTAGGTGTGCCTCTCACCTAGCTAGTCTCGCTCTTGGCCCTTCTCGTGTATGTTCCTTAATTTTTGTTAATTTTTAAAGTTTAATTCCTTCACTTTCTTTATATATATATATATATTAATTTTTTGATAGATAACTTTTCAAATAGTGAAATTTCTAAAGCACGGTGCTTTTCAAGGAGTTCAATCCAAGGTATAGCTTGCAAGGGGGATGAAATCAAATTTTTGTATAATATCACAGATATTTTTATAATTTAAGGATATAAAATTTAAAATTTTCAAAAGTGCCTACAAAATTTAGTTCGATATAAATTTGTAGGGGACGAACACCACATTCTACAAAATTTAGTTCGATATATACCCTGGATTGAACTCCTTGAAAACCACCGTGCTTTAGAAATTTCACTATTTGAAAAGATTATCTGTCAAAAAATTAATATATATATATATATACACACACACACACACACAAAGAAAGTGAAGGAATAAAACATTAAAAAAATAACAAAAAATAAGGAACATACATGAGAAGGGCCAAGAGCAAGACTAGCTACGTGAGAGGCACACATAAACCCAATCTGTCAACTCTCCATAGTATTTAATTAGTCAGATATGTTATAACAATTATCACCTCCTAGATAGTTGCTCAGTAGTATCTAATTCCTATTACATTTTGGGTAATTTGAACTTCGCATCCTAAAAATAAGCAAATAAAGTATTTTGCACTTTTGAATAACAAAAATACTACGTTGCACCCAAAAATTGGTATGAGCTTGAAAAATTGAACAATCAATTATTTTTATAAAAATATCTATGATATTATATGAAAATTTGATTTCGTCCCTCTCGCAAGCTACACCTTGGATTTAACTACCTGAATAGCACCATGCCTCAGAAATTTCACTGTTTGAAAAGATTTTTTATCAAAACATTAATATATATATATATATAAGAAAGTTTAGGAATCAAAATTTTTAAAAAATTAAGAAAATTAAGGAATATACACGAGAAGGGCCAAGAGCGACACTCGCTGGGTGTGAGGCACACGTAAACCCAATCTATCTACTCTCCGTAGTATTTAATTACTTAGGTATATTATAATAATTATCTCCTCATAGATAGGTGCTTAGTAGTATCTAATTCCCATTACATTTTGGCTAATTTGCACTTACATTCTAAAATATGTGCAAATGAAGTGCTTTGCCCTCTTAAATAACAAAAGTAGCATATTACACCATGAAATTGGTATGAACTTGGCACATTGTATACTCATCTCTTTTAAGACCAAAATATTATTCAAATGAAGGTTAAACTTTTTGAATATTAATATTACTACTTTTCATTGTTTCAAGGTGCAAAGTCTCATTAATTTATTCTCAATGTGTGAAAGTGCAAAGTAACCCATATATAGATTTTAAAAGATTTATCATAATTTATATTCCTTCCAAATGCCTAGCATAACTTTCACGACAAGAAAAGCGTTATTTGCCAATGCAATGTTTGATCATAACATTGTCGACAAGCCGTCGACATAATGATTTTCGACAAAAAAAGTGGCGAAGTAGCGACCAAACCATTTCGTCTGAAAACTCACCGTTGAAAATATTTTCCGACGACTTACTTGTCTGTAAGTCATTAATAAGCTCTTTGCGGTATTGATAGATTTTGAGAATTTTTTAGCGAAATACCGACCAAACTTCTATAAAAAATATATTATATAATAATCGAAATTACAAAAATTTCGATCACTTTTCTAACGAATGGTGTGTCAGAACTATTTTATAAAAATTACTTATTTTCAAAAAAATTTGATGAAATGTCGATGACATTCTGCCGGATCTTTTTTGGTATTTTTAAATATGACAGCTTCACCCCTTTTTAAATATGACCCATTTACCCCAAATGGGACTCGAACCTAGATCAGCATTATGGCAATCATATGCGCCTCCAAAGAGCCGCACCACATGCACAAGAGTGAACATATTTTTGCATAAGTAGGGGCTAGAAAACTTACACTTCCAACATTGTCAAGGAGGAGTGTTACTGCTAGAATATTAAAATACTTTATTAGTCAATTCTTTTCTTTTTTACTTATTATATGATTTTGAGAATTATCTAATTTATTAATTTAATTTTATTAATTTATTTATGCTTAGTTTCATTGAATTTACAATTAAATTATCAAATTATCTATTTTAGTATAAATGATAACTGAATCAATTTTGTTGAAAACTTATTCGAAAAAACTAAATTAACTACAATTTTTATAGTGCCATTAAAATTAAAAAATTATAGTAAAACATGACAAGGAATTAGTTAAAAAAATTAAGAGTATTGTTACACAATAACAACAACAACAACAACTACAATCAATCAATTATTTTTATAAAAATATCTATGATATTATTTAAAAAAATTTACAAAAAATTGACATAATACCAATTTTAGAGTGCAATGTACTTTTTTTATTTAAAAGTGCAAAAATACTTTATTTGCATATTTTGGGGATGCGAAGTGCAAATTACCCAAAATGTAATAGGAATTAGATACTACTAAGCAACTATCTATGAGACGATAATTATTATAACATATCTAACTATTTAAACGCTATGAGGAGTGGACAGATTAGGTTTACATGTGCCTCTCACCTTGCTAGTCTCGATCTTGGCCCTTCTCGTGTATGTTCCATAATTTTCTTAATTCTTTTTAAAGTTCTACTCCTTAATTTTCTTTATATAAATATATACATATATATAGGTTAATTTTTGGATAGAAAATATTTTCAAATAGTGAAATTTCTGAAGCACGGGGCTTTTCAGGGAGTTAAATCCAAGGTGCAGCTTACGCAGCGGGGGAGGGGGGGGGGGCGCGAAATCAAATTTTTATATAATATCATAGATATTTTATAATTTAGAAATCAAAAGTGCAAACAAAATTTAGTTCGATATAAATTTGAAGGGGACGATCACCACATTCCACTCCGCCTCCCCGATTCCTAATCTCATTATCCAAACATTGACCATCTTGATCTCCTATAGAGAAAGACAATGTACTCACTAATTAAATTTTCTTACTATATATCATCCAAGTTGCAATTTTTGTTCCTATTTCACCTCTACTAGCTAGTGATGTATAGTGATGGCAACCCCTTATATATAAAAAAAATCATAGTGCTTCTTTTCCTTGAATAAGCACCTAATTAGGGTCTGTTTGGTTAGGTTTTAAAGAGAAGTGCTTTCCGATTGGTGTTTTTTATAGAAGAGCCATTTTTTAAGCCAAACAGTTTTGCAGTTGGATACAGTAATTAAAAGCACTTTAAAAGATATTTTTATTTGAAGCTACTGTCAGGTAGATTCTAAAAATGCCTTTTTTTTGCAAAATATAAGTACTTCTTCTCTAAGAAATCAAAACCCCATCCAAATGGGTTCTTAGTCTAGAGCTTACTTAGCAAACCTCTAATGATTTGATTAATACATCTATCATTTAGAAGGGTCATCTCTAAATATTAAAGCCAATGCTCGAACTTTCACTACTAAAAAAATATCTAATATTACATATATAATATAACGGCGTTTCATTTGTGTACCCATTGTGACACCTTACAAAAAATGTCTCAAAAAATTATCTTTAATTTGAATTATAATATATTTATTGTGCCACATTGTAAAGTGTCAAAATTTGATTGCGTTAGTAGGTACCTAAATCTTGGCTCACTCAGCATATTTCTAATAATTTGATTAACACCACTCTTGAAAGATTTCTCTATAAATATATTATCCCAAACAACTATTATCAACACATCAATTTACAAGTCTTGAAGTCTTTGCCAAAAATGGGTTCTCAAGTAATTGTTTCAGTTGTCCTATGCTTGTCTCTGATTTTTTTCATTTCTTCAAATTTGGCAACTATGGAATTGGCTGAATCCAATACCCTTAACACATGTAAGGATTTTCAATTTGTACATGTCAATCATCAATGTGCGGGTATATATATATATATATATATATATGAACAAAGAGATTTCAATTTAAACATCATATGAGGGTCGACTGTTTCACTAATTCATTCAAGATCTAAGGGCATATAAAAAGAATTGTGTCGTGAAGGCGCATGTTCTATTGTGCTGATATGGTCAGTGACATGCTTTCAACTTATCATGAATTTTCAAAAGTGATTTTTAAAATTTTTAACTATATTAGTCTTAAATATTTTTAACTATATTAGAGTCATAAAATTCACTGTTCTTGTGGGGAGAAATAAGAATATTCTATTTTCCAATATATATATATATTTCTTTGAAAATTCCTTCCACCAAAACTATGACAGTGACCTATTAACTTTCACCAATAGTTCCTATAGCAATACTGAATGTGGAACATAGACAAATTTTCTCTCACCAAGAATAATTTCATTTCCACTAAAATGGAGGTTTATGTTATGTTAATTAATTAACGTCTGTATCATAAATTGTTTAATCAAAAGATGTATTAATACGCGCATCACACCATATATGATATTTTAGATAACCTTATTGGTTATTATTGAAATATTAAAGAAAAATAAATTGATAGACTAAATTATTTTTGTTGGTTTTAATTCAGCTAAGATGGATGGGGCCACAATAAATGATGCCAAATACATAGGAGGTGGATATGAAAGTTTTCCTAGGAGTGAATTTCAGGCTAACAAAATAGGACTTGGAGGAAATGTCGGATGTTGAGCCTTAGGCCCAACTCCAAAATAAAGTAAAGCAAAATCGGGAGAATTTGCTTGTTAAGTATTTATGTTATAAATAATATATTTTGTATCTCGTGTTGTGCATGAAAATAGTGAAATAGTATTATGGCCAAAAGTTGATAACATGCATAAATTAAAAATAAAAATACAATCACTGTACGATGTGCTAAATCCTATTTTATATATACATATATATATATATATATCTTTCTATTATAGATAAGCTATTTTGTATTTGATGTGCACAAAATTGAAAAATAACGTTATTTCAAAAGCTGAATAACTTGCATAAATAATAAAACCTTTTGTTATCCAACTCAATTACTCTATCGATGGTTAGGATTTAGGCCCCTGGCACCACGTCAAACATTCCCACGAGGAAAAATATGCGGAAAATTGTGTAGTCGACATATACTTTTTAGTGTTTAAAAGAAAGAGCAAGAATCCTACTTTTGGTCGAATGGATATGTACCCTGCTTTCAAGGTGCCGGGAGCCTGTTGGCTAAGGCTCAAATCCTAGCAGGTGTACGGGCGTGGTTTACATGATGGTGTTGTCAAAAAAAAAGAAAAAAAAAAGGATGAAAGAAAGAGCAAGAACATACTTTGGCTATATTCATACCATCATATGTCAACTTGGGTTATATCATGTATTGTGAAAAATAAGTAAATAAACAAAGAAAGAAAGAGCAAGAACCTAGTTTGGCTGTAGAAAAAAATATTTTTCACCTACTTTGGCTATAGAAAAAATATTTATATTCATCGATACACATATGATATCTATTCACACCATCATATATTGACTACTAGAAGAAGACCGGTGTCAAAGTAAATATAACACAGTTGGGAAAATGCATCTTGTCCTACATGATGCAATTGGGATTTTACGAGGATTGCTTATATAGTGACAAAACCAAGATGCTATTCAAACCCATCGGAGACCAATTTGAGGATTTCATCAATTTTTCCTCCAATTGTCGTAACTATGCGCAACCGCCTAGTTCCTTTTCCTTATGAGTTCTGCTCCAAACTCAATTTAGAAATAGCTATAGAAGCTTAAAGTCAGAATTGCCGACCGAAATCGATTAATGAAATTTTCTTGGTGTATTTGAGTGTGTGTGTTGGTGTTTGTTGGGTGCGCAATTGTTTTCTTTTCTTTTTCTTCATTTTTTTGTATCTAAGTTTCTATAATTTATTTTTTATTTTGTATTTTTATATATGAATTATAAACTTACACCTTTCATTTTGTATACATATTGCAGCAGTTATTTTTTGTTATTGGCTACCTTAATTTATTTATCAATAACAAACGAATATATTTTGTTTTTTATGTATGCACATTCGTACGTATATAAAGATTATAAATTTAGAAATCTTGAATAATTACATATTTTAAATTAGTTTGATAAGTTTAAATTATATTATATATACACATGTATTTGTGATTCGGTACTATAATCTCAAAAGTATTTAAATATATTTTTATAATTATTGAATATAATATAAATCCTTTCAAAAAAAAGATAATTAATTTTTTAATAATATGAGGACACACCATCCATCCACATATTTGTCGAAGCCTCTTTATCATGTTTCAGATGCACTTGCAAAGAAAATTCTGTCAGAACTTTGAATTTTTTTATTTCATTATTACTATTTTTATTTTAAAAACAGAAAATTTCATAGGAAAATCAAAATAATCCTTTAGTTACAATAAAAAATAAATAAGAAAATATGACAATCCCTAAAATAACATTTAGTATAGTCGTCTCGTATAAACATATATAGAGATTAATATATAGTAATTAATTATTTTTATAGTTATTAACGTTTAACTGAGAAACATATATAATGGTTGTGCTTATATATATATATATATACGCACACACACACGAATACTTGAAGAAAACTTGTAGTTGATTCAGCTAAATTGGGAAAAATTTTATATCAATTCAATTAAATTTGGGGAAATATCCAATTAACAAAATTGAACTGGGAGGAATACTCGGAATTATTATTATTATTATTATTATTATTATTATTATTATTACTACTACTACTACTACTACTACTACAACAACAACAACAACAACTACATATAATAACCTCAGAAACAAGACTTGCCAAAATATTTTAACTTTGGCTAAACCATCTTAAAGGATGCAAGAAGATTATAGTCTTTAGATACAGTCTGGTATTCATGTTTGGTGATGCTGTTTTGCCCACTCAAGCTGTGTGGAAGGCGTTTCAGGACCATTTTGGATTGTTTAGACAGGACATTCAAGATAGGTCTAAATGATTATGCAAAGCCTTGAGAAATCAAAGACAGGCTTGATGATTTTGTAAAATTTTTCTTTTGAAAACCTCTTTATGGCTGAATTGTGCTTGAAGGTAGCTGGGCAGCTTATGGTATCAGAGCTGTGTTGTCAGGTTAATTTAGTTTATTATATTGTTTAACATACACCTTTTATGCATATAAGCATGAATATCTTTAGATCTAATAAGGATACTGTTAAAAACAGTATGAAACAAGAGCTAGATATACCCCAAGATTTAAATTTATTAATAATAAATTATTATTACATATTATTATATATTATTATTAATATTACATATTATTGTATATTATTATTATCATTTAACGATACTCCTAATTTTTTTAACTAATTCATTGTCATGTTTTACTATAAATTTTTTATTGTGAGGACACTATAAAAGTTGTAGTCAATTTAGTTTTTTTCAAATCAGTTTTAAGAAGAACTGATTCAGTTAATTAATTATAATTAATTATAATAGATAATTTGATAGCTTAATTGTAAATTCAATGAAACCAAGCATAAATAAATTAATAAAATTGAATTAATAAATTGGGTAAATTTCAAAGTCATATAATAAGTAAAAAAGGAAAGAATTGATGAATAAAGTATTTTAATAGTCTATCAAAGTAACACTCCTCCTTGACAATGTTGGACGTGTAGGTTTGAACCCCTACTTATGCAAAAATGTGTTCGCTCGTACGCATGTGGTGGGGCTCTTTGGATGCGCATATGATTGCCATAACGCAGATCCGGGTTCGGGTGCAGTATGTGGTGAAGGGGCCATATTCAAAAAGGGGCAAAACTGTCATATTTAAAACTACCAAAAAAAAATTCCGGCAGACTGTCGTCGGCATTCCATTAAAATTTTTTGAATATAAGGAAATTTTATAAAATAGTTCTGACACACCATTCGTCAGACATGTGATTGAAAAATTTGTAGTTTCGATTGTTAAAAAATTTATTTTCAACGAAATTTTGGTCAATATTTCGTCGAAAAATTATCAAAATCTATCAATACCGCAAAGAGCATACTGATAACTTACCGATAATTAATTCGTCGAAAAGTCTTTTCGACTATGATTGTTCTCACGAAATAGTTTGGTCGTTGTTTCGTTGCTTTTCTATTGAAAATCACAATTTCGATAGCTTGTCGACAATTTTCAGATGAAACATCGCATTGGGAAATAACGTTATTCTTGTAGTGAAGACTATACTAGGCATTTGAAAGGAATATAAATTAAGATAAATATTTAACATCTATATATGGGTTATTTGTACTTTCACACATTGAGAATCAATTAATGAGACTTTGCAACTTTAAACAATAAAAAGCTGTAATATGCAATGTAATATGTAACTTTAAATAACGTTATTTATTTTCAACAATTTTACCCTTTATCTAAATAATTTTTGGGTCTAAAACTAGATGAGTATACAATGTGCCACGTTCAATCCAATTTCCGGGTGTAATATGCTATTTTTGTTGTTTAAGAGTGCGAAGCACTTCATTTGCGTATATTTTAGAATGCAAAATGCCAATTAGCGAAAATGTACTAGGAATTAGATACTACTAAGAACCTATCTATGAGGCAATAGTTATTGTAATATACCTAACTAATTAAATTCTATGGAGAGTAGGCAGATTGGGTTTACGTGCGCCTCTCACCTAGCTAATCTCGCTCTTTGCACTTCTCGTGTATATTCCTTAATTATTTTAATTTTTTTTAAGTTTTATTCCTTAACATTCTTCACATATATATAAATATATTAATTCTTTGATAGAAAATCTTTTCAAATAGTGAAATTTCTTAATCATGGTGCCATTCAGGTAGTTAAATCCAAGGTGTAGCTTGCGAGGAGGATGAAATCCAATTTTTATTAAATACAATAGATATTTTTATAAAAATAAATGAGTGTGCAATTTTTGAAGTTCATACCAATTTTAGAGCGCAACGTACTTTTTTATTTAAAAGTGCAAAAATACTTTATTTGTATATTTTGGGGATGCGAAGTGCAAATTACCCAAAATGTAATAGGAATTAGATACTACTAAGCAACTATCTATGAGACGATAATAATTATAACATATCTAACTAATTAAATGCTATGGGGAGTGGACAGATTGGGTTTACATGTGCCTCTCACCTAGCTAGTCTCGCTCTTGGCCCTTCTCGTGTATGTTCTGTAATTTTTTTAATTCTTTTTAAATCTTTATTCCTTAATTTTCTTCATATAAATATAGACATATATATAAGTTAATATTTTGATAGAAAATCTTTTCAAATTGTGAAATTTCTTAAGCACGGGGATTTTTAGGGAGTTAAATTCAAGGTTTGGCTTACGCGGGCAGCGAAATCAAATTTTTATGTACTATCATATATATTTTTATAATTTAGGAATAAAAAATTTAAAATTTTCAAAAGCGCATACAAAATTTAGTTCGATATAAATTTGAAGAGGACAATCACCACATTCCACTCCCCCTTCCCAATTGTTGATCTCATTATCCAAACATGATCATCCTGATCTCCTATAGAGAATGACACTAAAATCACTAATTAAATATTGTTACTATATATCATCCAAGTTGCAATTTTTGTTCTTATTTCATCTCAACCAGCTAGTGATCAATAGTCAATAGATTGGCCAATGGCAACCCTTAATATATAAAAAAAAATTCACAGTGCTCTTCCTCGAATAAGCACCTAATTAGGGTCTGTTTGGTTAGGTTTAAAAGAGAAGTGCTCTTGGATTGGTGTTTTTTTTATAGTAGAGCCTTTTTTTTAAGCCAAGTAATTTTGCATTTGGATATAGTAATTAAAAGTACTTTAAACGACGTTATTTGAAGCCACTGTAAAGTAGCTTCTACAAATGCTTTTTTTTTTCAAAATATAAGTACTTCTTCTTTTAAAAAAAAAACACCGAACCAAACGGGTTCTCAGTCTAGAGCTTGCTCAACACACCTCTAATGATTCGATTAATACATCTATCATTTAGAAGGTTCATCTCTAAATATTAAAGCCAATGCTCAAACTTTGACTACTAAAAAATATCTAATATGACATATATAATATAACGGCGTCTCATTTGTGTACCAATTGTGACACCATACAAAAAATGTCTCGATGAATTATCTTTAATTTGAATTATAATATATTTATGGTGCCACATTATAAAGTGTCAAAATTTGATTGCTTTAGTAGGTACTTAAATCTTGGCTCACTCAGCATATCTCTAATAATTTGATTAACACCACTCCTGAAAGGTTTCTCTATAAATAAATTATCCCAAACAACTATTATCAACACATCAATCGACAAGTCTTGAAGTCTTTGCCAAAAATGGGCTCTCAAGTAATTGTTTCAGTTGTCCTATGCTTGTCTCTGATTTTTCTCATTTCTCCAAATGTGGCAACTATGGAACTGGCTGAGTCCAATACCCTTGACACATGTAAGCATTTTCGATTTGTACATGTCAATCATCAATGTGAGTGTCTATATATATATATATATATGAGCAAAGAGATTTCAATTTAAACTTTATATGATGGCCGATTGTTTCACTAATTCATTCAAGATCTAAGGGCATATAAAAAGAATTGTGTCATGAAGGCGCATGTTCTATCGTGTTGATATGGTCAGTGACATGTTTTCGACTTATTATGAAATTTCAAGAGTGATTTTTAAAATTTTTTATGATATTAGTCTTAAATATTTTAATTAAGAAATATTAGAGTCATAAAATTCATTGTTCTTGTGGGGAGAAATAAGAATATTCTATTTTCCAATATATATATATTTGAAAATTCCATCCACCAAAACTATGACAGTGAGCTATTGACTTTCATCCATAGTTCCTATAGTAATACTGAATGTGGAACATAGACAAATTTTCTCTCACCAAGAATAACTTCATTTCCACTTAAATTGAGGGTTATGTTATGTTAATTAATTAAAGTCTGTATCATAAACTATTTAATGAAAAGATGCATTAATATGCGCATCACACCATACATGATATTTTAGATAACCTTATTAGTTATTATTGGAATATTTAAGAAAAATAAATTGATAGACTGAATTGTTTTTGTTGGTTTTAATTCAGCTAAGAAGATGGATGGAGCCACAATAAATGATGCCAAATACATAGGAGGTGGATATGAAAGTTTTCCTAGGAGAGAATTTCAGGCCAACAAATTAGGACTTGGAGGAAATGTCGGATGTTGAGCCTTAGGCCCAACTCCAAAATAAAGTAAAGCAAAATCGGGAGAATTTGCTTGTTAAGTATTTATGTTATAAATAATATATTTTGTATCTCGTGTTGTGCATGAAAATAGTGAAATAGTATTATGGCCAAAAGTTGATAACATGCATAAATTAAAAATAAAAATACAATCACTGTACGATGTGTGGGATTCAGGCTCCTGCGACCACATGTTGGGGATTGGACGCTAAGCCTTAGGCAAGGCTCGAAAACTAAGTAAAGAAAAGTTGAAAAAAAATTGCTACTTATATCATCCTATTTTATATAAACATATATATATATATCACTTTCTACTATAGATAAGCTATTTTGTATTTGATGTGCACGAAATTGAAAAATAACGTTATGTCAAAAGCTGAATAACTTGCATAAATAATAAAACCTTTTGTTATCCAACTCAATTACTCTATCGATGGTTAGGATTTAGGCCCCTGCCACCACGTCCAACATTCCCACGAGTAAAAATATGCGGAAGATTGTGTAGTTGACATATACTTTTTAGCGTTTAAAAGAAAGAGCAAGAATCCTGCTTTTGACCTAATGGAAATGTACCCCGCCTTCAAGGTGCCGAGAGCCTACTGGCTAAGGCTCAAATCCTAGCAGGTGTACGTGCGTGGTTTATATGATTGTGTTGTCAAAAAAAAGAAAAAAGAAGATGAAAGAAAGAGCATGAACATACTTTGGCTATATTCATACCATCATATATCAACTTGGGTTATATCATGTTTTGTAAAAAATAAATAAATAAATAAATAAATAAAGATAGAGCAAGAACCTAGCTTGGCTGTAGAGAAAATATTTTACACCTACTTTGGCAGCAGAAAAAATATTTATATTCATCGATACACGTATGATATCTATTCACACCATCATATGTCGACTACTAGAAGAAGACCGGTGTCGAAAGAAATATAACAAAGTTGGGAAAATGCATCTTGTCTTACACGATGCAATTGGGATTTTACGAGGATGGCTTATATAGTGACAAAACCAAGATGTTATTCAAACCCATAGGAGACCAATTTGAGGATTTAATCAATTTTTCCTCCAATTGTCGTAACTATGCGCAACCGCCTAGTTCCTTTTCCCTATGAGTTCTGCTCCAAACTCAAGTTAGAAATAGCTATAGAAGCTTAAAGTCACAATTGCCAATGGAAACCGATTAATGAAATTTTCATGGTGTATTTGAGTGTGTGTTGTTGTTTGTTGCGTGCGCAATTGTTTTCTTTTCTTTTTCTTTATTTTTTTTCATCTCAGTTTCTATAATTTATTTTTTATTTTGCATTTTTATATATGAATTATAAACTTACATCTTTCATTTTGTATACATATTGCAGCAATTATTTTCTTGTTATTGGCTACCTTAATTTATTTATCAATAACAAATGAATATATTTTGTTTTTTATGTATACAAATTCGTACGTATATAAAGATTATAAATTTAGGAATCTTGAATAATTACATATTTTAAATTAATTTGATAAGTTAAAATTATATTAGATATATACATGTATTTGTGATTCGGTACTATAATCTCAAAAGTATTTAAATATATTTTTATAATTATTGAATATAATATAATCCCTTTAAAAAAATATATGATTAATTTTTTAATAATATGAGTGCTCACCATCCACACACATATTTGTCGAAGCCTCTATATCATGTTTGAGATGCACTTGCAACGAAAATTCTGTCGGGACTTTGAATTTTTTTTATTTGATTATTGCTATTTTTATTTTTCAACAGAAGGAAAATCAAAATAATCCTTTAGTTACAATAAAAAAAAATTAAGAAAATATGACAATCCCTATAATCGTCTCGTATAAACATATATAGAGATTAATAGATAGTAATTAATTATTTTTATGGTTATTAACGTTTAACTGAGAAACATATATAATGGTTGTGCTTATATATATATATATATATATATATATATATATATATATATACGTGCACACACACGAATATATATATATATATATATATATATACGCGCACACACACGAATAATTGAAGAAAACTTGTAGTTGATTCGGCTAAATTGGGAAAAATGTCATATCAATTCAATTAAATTTGGGGAAATATCCAATTAACAAAATTGAACTAGGAGGAATACTCGGAATTGTTATTATTATTATTATTATTATTATTCAGAATTATTATTATTATTATTATTACTCCTACTTTTACTACTACTACCACCATATATAATAACCTTAGAAACAAGACTGGACAAAATATTTTAACTTTGGCTAAACCACCTTAAAGGTAGCAAGAAGATTTTGTTCTTTAGATACAGTCTGGTATTCATGTTTGATGATCCTATTTTGCCCACGCAAGCTGTGTGGAAGGTGTTTCGGGACCGTTTTGGATTGTTTAGACAGGACACCCAAGATAGGTCTAAATGATTGTGTAAAGCCCTGAGAAAATCAACGACAGGCTTGATGATTTTGTAAAATTTTTCTTTTGAAAACCTCTTTATGGCTGAATTGTGCTTGAAGGTAGCTGGGCAGCTTATTGTATCAAAGCCATCTTGTCAAGCTAATTTAGATTATTATATTGTTTAACATACACCTTTTATGCATATAAGCATGAATATCTTTAGATCTAATAAGGATACTGTTAAAAACAGTATGAATCAATAGCTAGATATACCCCAAGATTTTAATTTATTAATAATAGATTATTATAACATATTATTATAAATTATTATTAATATTACATATTATTGTATATTATTATTATTTAACGATACTCCTAATTTTTTTAACTAATTCGTTGTCATGTTTTACTATAAATTTTTTTATTGTAAGGACACTATAAAAGTTATAGTTAATTCAGTTTTTTTCTAATCAGTTTTAAGAAGAATTGATTCAGTTAATTAATTATAATAGATAATTTGATAGTTTATTTGTAAATTCAATCAAACCAAGCATAAATAAATTAATAAAATTGAATTAATAAATTAGGTAAATTTCAAAATCATATAATAAGTAAAAAAGAAAAGAATTGATGAATAAAGTATTTTAATAGTCTATCAAAGTAACACTCCTCTTTGACAATGTTGGAGGTGTAGGTTTGAACCCCTACTTACGTAAAAATGTGTTCGCTCGTACGCATATGGTGGGGCTCTTTGGAGGCGCATATGATTGCCATAATGCAGATCCGGGTTCGGGTGCAGTATGTGGTGAAGGGGTCATATTCAAAAAGGGGAAAAACTATCATATTTAAAATTACCAAAAAAAAAATTCCGGCAAACTGTCGTCGACATTCCATTGAATTTTTTTGAATATAAGTAAATTTTATAAAATAGTTCTGACACACCATTCGTCAGACATGTGATTGAAAATTTTTTAGTTTCGATTATTAAAAAATGTATTTTCAATGAAATTTTGGTCGATATTTCGTCGAAAAATTCTCAAAATCTATCAATACCGAAAAGAGTTTACTGATAACTTACCGATAATTAAGTCGTCGAAAACTCTTTTCGACTGTGATTGTGCTGACGAAACGGTTTGGTCGTTGTTTCGTCGCTTTTCTGTTGGAAATCACTATTCTGATAGCTTGTCGACAATTTTCAGATGAAACATTGCATTGGCAAATAACGTTATTCTTGTAGTGAAGGCTATACTAGGCATTTGAAAGGAATATAAATTAAGATAAATATTTAACATCTATATATGGGTTTTTTTATACTTTCACACATTGAGAATCAGTTAAAGAGACTTTGCACCTTTAAAC
The DNA here is from genome assembly GCA_026212405.1 of Petrea volubilis. Taxonomy (NCBI): domain Eukaryota; kingdom Viridiplantae; phylum Streptophyta; class Magnoliopsida; order Lamiales; family Verbenaceae; genus Petrea; species Petrea volubilis. The sequence continues at coordinate 3,634,520 of CM047880.1, forward strand.
AATAAAAAGCTGTAAAGATTTATTTTCAAAAATTTTACCCTTTATCTGAATAATTTTCTGGCCTAAAACTAGATGAGTATGCAACGTGCCACGTTCAAACCAATTTCAGGGTGTAATATGCTATTTTTGTTGTTTAAGAGTGCAAAGAACTTCATTTGCATATATTTTGAAATGCAAAGTGCCAATTAGCCAAAATGTACTGGGAATTAGACACTACTAAGCAACTATCTATGAGGCGATAGCTATTGTAATATACCAAACAAATTAAATACTATGGAGAGTGGGCAGATTGGGTTTACTCGCGCCTCTCACCTACCCAATCTCGCTCTTGGCACTTCTCGTGTATATTCCTTAACCTTTTTAATTTTTTTTAAGTTTTATTCCTTAACATTCTTTCTGTATATATATATATATAAATATTAGTTTTTTGAAAGAAAATATTTTTATAAAAAATATTATTAAATCCAATTTTTATTAAATACAACAAAAATATTTTTATAAAATAAATGAGTGAGCAATTTGTCAAGTTCATGCCAACGTACTTTTTTTATTTAAAAGTGCAAAAATGCTTTATTTGTATATTTTGGAAATGTGAAGTGCAAATTACCCAAAATGTAATAGGAATTAGATACTACAAAGCAACTATCTATGAGGCGATATTAATTATAACATATCTAACTAATTAAATACTGTGGGAAGTGGACAGATTGGGTTTACATGTGCCTCTCACGTAGCTAGTCTCGCTCTTGGCCCTTATTGTGTATGTTCTGTAATTTTCTTAATTCTTTTTAAATCTTTATTCCTTAATTCTCCTCATATAAATATAGACATATATATATAAGTTAATTTTTTGATAGAAAATCTTTTCAAATTGTGAAATTTCTTAAGCACGGGGCTTTTCAGGGAGTTAAATCCAAGGTGTGGCTTATGCGGGTGGCGAAATCAAATTATTATGTAATATCATATATATTTTTATAATTTAGGAATAAAAAATTTAAAATTTTCAAAAGCGAATACAAAATTTAGTTCGATATAAATTTGAAGGGGACGATCACCACATTCCACTCCCCCTCCCCAATTCCTAATCTCATTATCCAAACATTGACCATCTTGATCTCCTATAGCGAATGACAATGAAACCACTAATTAAATATTGTTACTATATATCATCCAAGTTGCAATTTTTGTTCTTATTTCATCTCAACCAGCTAGTGATCAATAGTCAATAGATTGGCCAATGGCAACCCTTTATATATAAAAAAAAATTCATAGTGCTTCTCTTCTTCGAATAAGCACCTAATTAGGGTCTGTTTGGTTAGGTTTAAAAGAGAAGTGCTTTTCGATTGGTTTTTTTTATAGTAGGGCCCTTTTTTTAAGCCAAACAGTTTTGCATTTAGATACAGTAATTAAAAGTACTTTAAACAATATTTTTATTTGAAGCGACGGTAAGGTAACTTCTAAAAATGCCTTTCTTTTTCAAAAATATAAGTAATTCTTTTTTAACAAAAAACACCCATCCAAACGGGTTCTTAGTCTAGAGCTTACTTAGCACACTTCTAATGATTCGATTAATACATCTATCATTTAGAAGGTTCATCTCTAAATATTAAAGCCAATGCTCGAACTTTCGCTACTAAAAAAATAACTAATATGACATATATATTATAACGGAGTCTCATTTGTGTACCCACTCTGAAACCTTACAAAAAACGTCCCAATGAATTATCTTTAATTTGAATTGTACTATATTTATAGTGCCACATGATAAAGTGTCAAAATTTGATTGCTTTAGTAGGTACCCAAATCTTGGCTCACTCAGCATTTCTCTAATAATTTGATTAACACCCCTCTTGAAAGATTTCTCTATAAATATACTATCCCAAACAACTATTATCAACACATCAATTTACAAGTCTAGAAGTCTTTGCCAAAAATGGGTTCTCAAGTGCTTGTTTCAGTTGTCCTATGCTTGTCTTTGATTTTTCTTATTTCTCCAAATGTGGCAACTATGGAACTGGCTGAGTCTAATACCCTTGACACATGTAAGCATTTTCGATATGTGCATGTCAATCATCAATATGCGTGTCTATATATATATATATATATATATGAACAAAGAGATTACAATTTAAACTTCATATGATGGTCAATTGTTTCACTAATTCATTCAAGATCTCAAGGCATATAAAAAGAATTGTGTCGTGAAGGCGCATTTTCTATCGTGCTGATATGGTCAGTGACACGTTTTAAACTTATTATGAAATTTCAAAAGTGATTTTTAAATTTTTTTATGATATTAGTCTTAAATATTTTAATTAAGAAATATTAGTCATAAAATTCGTTGTTCTTGTGGGGAGAAATAAGAATATTTTATTTTTCATTATATATATATATATATATATAATTATTTGAAAACTATGACAGTGAACTATTAACTTTCATCAATAGTCGCTATAGTAATACTGACTGTGGAACATAGACAAATTTTCTCTCACCAAGAATAATTTCATTTCCACTAAAATGGAGGGTTATGTTATGTTAATTAATTAATGTCTGTATCATAAACTATTCAATCAAAAGATGCATTAATACACGCATCATACCATACATGATATTTTAAATTACCTTATTAGTTATTATTGAAATATTAAAGAAAAATAAATTGATAGACTAAATGATTTTTGTTGGATTTAATTCAGCTAAGAAGATGGATGGAGCCACAATAAATGATGCCAAATACATAGGAGGTGGATATGAAAGTTTTCCTAGGAGTGAATTTCAGGCCAACAAAATAGGTCTTGGAGGAAATGTCGGATGTTGAGCCTTAGGCCCAACTCCAAAATAAAGTAAAGCAAAATCGGGAGAATTTGCTTGTTAAGTATTTATGTTATAAATAATACATTTTGTATCTCGTGTTGTGTATGAAAACAGTGAAATAATATTATGGCCAAAAGTTGATAACATGTATAAATTAAAAATAAAAATACAATCATTGTATGTTGTGTGGGATTCAGGCTACTGCGACCACGTGTTAGGGATTGGACGCTAAGCCTTAGGCAAGGCTCGAAAACTAAGTAAAGAAAAGTTGAAAATAGTTTGCTACTTATAACTTCCTATTTTATATATACATATATATATATATATATATATATATTTCTATTATAGATAAACTATTTTGTATTTGATGTGCACGAAATTGCAAAATAGCGTTATTTCAAAAGCTGAATAACTTGCATAAATAATAAAACCTTTTGGTATCCAACTCAATTACTCTATCGATGGTTAGGATTTAGGCCCCTGCCACCACGTCAAACATTCCCACGAGTAAAAATATGTGGAAGATTGTGTAGTCGACATATACTTTTTAGCGTTTAAAAGAAAGAGCAAGAATCCTGCTTTTGGCTCAATGGATATGTACCCTGCCGTCAAGGTGCCGGGAGCCTACTGGCTAAGGCTCAAATCCTAGCAGGTGTACGTGCATGGTTTATATGATTGTGTTGTCAAAAAAAAGAAAAAAGAAGATGAAAGAAAGAGCAAGAACATACTTTGGCTATATATTCATACCATCATATATCAACTTGGGTTATATCATGTTTTGTAAAAAATAAATAAATAAATAAAGAGCAAGAACCTAGTTTGGCTGTAGAAAAAATATTTTACACCTACTTTGGCTGTAGAAAAAATATTTATATTCATCGATACACGTATGATATCTATTCACACCATCATATATCGACTACTAGAAGGAGACCGGTGTCAAAATAAATATAACAAAGTTGCGAAAATGCATCTTGTCCTACATGATGGAATTGGGATTTTACGAGGATTGTTTATATAGTGACAAAACCAAGATGTTATTCAAGCCCATAGGAGACCAATTTGAGGATTTCAACAATTTTTCCTCCAATTGTCGTAAATATGTGCAACCACCTAGTTCCTTTTCCCTATGAGTTCTGCTCCAAACTTTAGTGAGAAATAGCCATAGAAGCTTAAACTCAGAATTGCCCACCGAAATCGATTAATGTGTATTTGAGTGCGTGTATTGGTGTTTGTTACGTGCGCAATTGTTTTCTTTTCTTTTTCTTTATTTTTTTGTATCTAAGTTTCTATAATTTATTTTATATTTTGTATTTTTATATATGAATTATAAACTTACATCTTTTATTTTGTACACATATTGCAGCAATTTTTTTTTTTGTTATTTGCCACGTTAATTTATTTATCAATCACAAATGAATATATTTTGTTATACTTATATAAAGATTATAAATTTAGGAGTCTTAAATTATTACATATTTTAAATTCATTTGATAGGTTTAAATTATATTATATATATACATGTATTTGTGATTCGGTACTATAATCTCAAAAGTATTTAAATATAAATTTATAATTATTAAATATAATATAATCCCTTTAAAAAAAGATAATTAATTTTTTAATAATATGAGTGCACACCATCCATACACAGACACTGTTAGGATTTGAAATCTTTGGTAATACTCTCCAATTTTCTTTTATTAGTTTAATTTCTTTGGTATGCCTCGTCAGTTCATGTACCAACACACTAATTTTGGAGGCAAAATAGGAGAATTCCCAAAATTATTGAGATGCAGGGTGCAAGTGAATCTCTGCACCAAAATTAAGATTTTTCATAAATGATCAGAAAAAATTTGTCAATTCTTTTTAAACATCTTACTCTTATAAATAATATGAGTAAAACCAAACTTGTCTAATCAGTAGGCCTAACATTCCATACGAGCAAAGCTATAGTACGACAAATTCATTGTTCTCCACAATATAATATTTATTTAAGAAATGTAAGGTATTTAGCGCTTTGCACCCCGAAAACCGTGAAGGGAGCACTTTAAACCTTTAAATAAATAAAAAGAAAAAGAAATAGGAAAGCACCATACACTTTGAACTTTTCATAAATTTGATAGATTACTTACACCTTCGTCTAATTCTTGCCAAATGCTATTCAATTGAAACGTAAAAATGTTGGAAAATAAAATCTTATCTCTTTTATTGTTTGGGGGTGTAAAGTGTTTCATTGATCTATTTTCATGATATAAGTTGTAAATTATAATGTATTTGGATTTTAAAAGGTTTGGCCCAATTGAATTTTATTTTATTTTTTGCTTCATAAAGAGTATAATGTCAAACAATGAAGAATATATACTTATCCAAATTTATGTTTAATTCACGAAATACTTTTCAAATTTCAATTCAGAATTTTGCATAGAAGTACATACGTCTTTGTGCTATCTACTATTTTGTATTCTTGAATTAGCTGAATTTTAGATAGTGAAAAATATTAAGTTTCATTAATAGTTCCTATAGCAATATTGAATGTAGAACATAGACAAATTTTCTTTCACCAAGAATAATTTCATTTCCACTAAAATTGAGCTTTATGTTATGGAAATTGACATCTATATCATAAACTTTTTAATGAAAAGATGTATTAATATGTGATAAGTTCGTAATTTCACTTGATTTTTATGTTTATTTTGACGGACTTATCATGTATTTTTCTCCATTTGAACTTCTTTTGGCCTAAATTCGAGATAAATCGTGTTTTATAGGTGAGATGGCAAAAATACTATAAAGGAGACCAAAAAGTGGAATTAAGAGTTGGGTGCCTATGCAAGATATTTCGGGTACCCACCCAATTTCAGAGATTTTGAGAAGAAACTAATTTGTATGCTTGGGTACATACCCAAAATATTTCAGGTATGTACCTAATTTTAGTCAGTGGGGCGTTGGATGAATCTGTAATTTTAGGTATATACCCAAAATATTTCGGGTACGTACACAAAATCCGCGGCAGAAATTTACAGCTTTCCTAGTGCGATTAGGACTCTATTTTTGGAAGGTGTCTCTAGGGTTTTTCTGCCCTTTTTAAGTCCAGAAACATAGGGATGGCTACTGTTCACATTTTTCAGCTAGGTTTTAGTTTTAGAACTTCTCTTTTTCATATTTTTCATCTTCTGGATTCTTGTGGAGAACGGAAGAAGGGAGAAATCGAGATCGAAGGGAAGACCAACCGAACGAGAGGAGTTTTGCGCCTGAAATTTCCAGCAATTAAGTTCATTATTCTCTTTTCATGAATTCTCTTCCATATTTTGTTCTTATGTTTAATCTCATTATGAACTAATTTAAATTAAGTGTAAGGATGGTGTAGTTCATCGTTTTTGCTATTCTATGAAAATCTCGTGAGTTTGAATTTGTTTTCGTATATTTTTTTTTTGTTGTGTGATTCTTGTTTAATGGTTTAATATGTGGTTAGGGTTTGATCACCCCTAATTATCAAATTTGAGAATCGTGATGAGGTCGAGAGACGATTCACGATATTAGCTCTAATTAGACGAGATCAATTAGGCTAAAGTTGCATGAGAATGAATTTAACTTTGATTGAGCCTTAAGGTAGTGTTTAAAAATTCATACAAATACTTCTAAAGTTGGGATTAATTGAATGAGAATTGGTTAGTCTTAGGCTTAGAGGAATTGTATGAATTAATTCCGCAATGCTCGAGAGAGATTGTGGATATATTCGTTCCTAGGCTTTCCACAACCACGAAACCACTCAACTTAGGGATTGGATTAGAATAGCAAATTATGTGAATGAAACCACCTTGCACTTGCTTTCCTCGTTTTGGTTATTTGTTATTATTGTATTTCGCAAGTCATTTTTACTAAGAAAATTAGGATTTATTTAGAAAATCAAAACCACCACTCAGTTTGATCAATTTAGATAAACAACACGATTAAATTTTACGGGCTAAATCACAATCCCTGTGGATTCGACACTCGACTCACTTTATATTACTTGTACGACTGCGTGCACTTGCGCAAGTCCCAACAAGTTTTTTGGCGCCGTTGCCGGGGATTGGCACATTTGACTGTGATACTAGCTTGTGTGTTTAGACTAAATTTACTTCTTTTTAGTATTTATTTATTTTTGTTATTTTTGTTGTTGAGTTTGTGTTCCTTCGTGTGTAGGTGCTCTTTGGTGTATGACCACGAGGCGTGCAAGTTCATGAGCTGAACTAGGGCCTTTGGACCTTGAGATTGAAAGAGCTAACAGAAGGAAGAACGTAGCGAGAAGAGCTAGGATAGCTCAAGAACGAATTATGGCGGACAATTAGAACGTGGGTGTTAATGGTGGCAATGATCAAAATGCCCCACCGGGTGATCAAAATGCAAGAACGTTACGGGATTACATTGCACCCCAAGCCGAAGGAGCGAGAACGGGGATACAAAGGCCGCGCATTGAGGCAAACAATTTCGAGATCAAACCGGGCTTATTAAACATGGTAGCTAATAATGTGCAGTTTCATGGTCTGCCGAATGAAGACCCCCACTAGCATCTAGATAACTTTCTAGAGTTGTGTGACACCATCAAAATCAACGGGGCGTCGGACGATGCAGTAAGACTAAGGATTTTTCCTTTTTCTTTGAGGGATAAAGCCAAAATTTGGCTCAAATCAGTGCCTAGCGGATCCATAACCAATTGGGAACAGCTGTCACATGCATTCCTAACAAAGTACTTCCCACCGGCCAAGACTACCAAGCTACGTAATGATATTTCCACCTTTTCCCAAAATGGGTGGGAATCACTGTACGAGGCATGGGAGAGGTATAAGGAACTGTTAAGGAGGTGTCCCCACCATGGACTACCTAGATGGATGGTGGTGCAAACATTTTATAACGGGTTGGAGGCCAACACTAAGTGCACAATTGATGCAGCAGCTGGAGGTTCCTTGGTTACCAAGACCGTGGATGATGCCTACAACCTAATTGAGAGATGGCGATCAATAACTACCAATGGTCGGCAGAATCTACCACTCAAAAGAACCAAGGGAGTAAGTTAGAGCTCAATGCCATTGCATAGTTACAAGCTCAGGTAAGTGCTCTAACTCACAAGTTGGATTCCTTGAATGGTAATAATTTGAACGTTAACCCTAAGCCTTTTTGTGGATTATGTGGTGACTTTAATCATGTTTCCACTGATTGCTCGTTTGGGAGTCCATTTCCTGTTGTTTCGAGTGAACAGGTAAATTTTGTAAAAGCGAACATGCACGGAAATATGCAGGGGAGATAAGCCAATAACCCCTACTCCAACACTTACAACCCAGGGTGGAGGAACCACCCTAATTTCTCTTGGGGTAGTCAGAACGTGAACAGGCCACAGCCCCCACTAGGATTCCAGCAGAACTATCCCCCACAGCAAGAGAAGGCGAGCTCCCTAGAGACAAAGATGGACAAATTCATTGATGTCTTGAGGGTTAAGATGGCTTCGCAGGAGGAGAGTTTGAAAAGGATCGAAGGGAAGTTCAATCAAATTGCCAAGAACCACTCGGCATCCATTCACAATCTGGAGGTTTAAGTGGGCCAATTGGCCGATGCATTGACTAACAGGGTCCACGGGAATCTTCCAAGTAACATTGTAGTGAACCCGAGGGAGCAATGCAATGCAATTACGCTAAGGAGTGAAAAAGAGTTGGAGCCGCCAAAGATATCAAATGCTGGAAGGAAAGAAGATGAAGAGGTCAAAGTACGTGAGGATACAAAGGCCAATGAGGAAAAAGAAGAGGGGAAGCAAGTTGATCAAGCTCCAGTGGTGAAAAAAGCAAACCCCTATGAGACTAAGGTGCTATTCCCACAACGTTTGAGGCAACCTCAATAGGAACAATAAAGGAATAAGTTCCTGGACATTTTCAAAAAGCTGCACATCAATATCCCATTTGCTGAGGCATTAGCAAACATGTCACACTACACCAAGCTCCTAAACGAGATTATCTCGAACAAGAGGAAGCTGGAGGAGTACCAGACTGTGGCATTAATGGAGGAGTGTAGTAGCATCATCTCTCAGAAGTTGCCTTTAACGTTAAAGGATCCAGGGAGTTTTACTATCCCTTGTGTGATTGGCAATTTTGAATTTTCTAATTGTTTATGTGGTTCTGGTGTTAACTTGATGCATTTTTCTGTTTTCAGGAAATTAGGTGTTGGAGACTTGTCCCCTACTACCGTTTCCTTACAACTTGCTGATCGATCACTGAAGAGGCCCGTAGGGGTAGTGGAGGACGTCCTAGTCAAAGTTGGGAAGTTCATTTTTCCTGTGGATTTTATTGTGCTAGATTTCAAGGCTGACAGAAATATGCCACTAATTTTAGGGAGGCCTTTCATGAATACTGGGCGAGCATTAGTAGATGTAAATGCAGGAAAGTTGACTTTTCGGCTTGGGGACGAAAGTATTGACTTTGACATGTTCAAGGAGGTTAAACGCCATATTGAGGATGATCATTGCATGAGGATAGATGCAGCTGATGATTGTGTGAGAGAGGTGATGGAGAAAACTGAGAATGAGAAAGAAGTATAGAATTTAGAGAGTGAGAAGGATAAGGGAAAAAATGAACAGGAGTTTGAACACATGCCAGAAACCTTGAGCCCTATATTACCATCAGGCATTCAGGCCCCCAAAGTAGAGGTTAGGTCATTACCACAAAACTTGGAATATGCCTCTTCGGAGGAGAACAAAGCCTTACAAATCATTTTAGGTTCTCCCTTGACTAGGGAGCAAAAGAGGAGAATTGTGAGACTCATCAGAGGTAGAATCAAAGCAATGGGGCACCAAATTGCAAACGTTAAGAGTATTAGGCCTTCCATAGGCATATGTGAAGTTTTAACGAAAGATGATGCAAGACCGAGAAGAGAAGCAAAGAAGTTGTACGATGCCCGCATTATAGAAAAGAAGTCCGACAAGAGACAACAACGAGGGCATTTCATGGTAAATGGCTAGTGTTTGAAGGCGTATGTGAGTGGAGATGTGGACCGAGGAGGGTCGACATCATACATCGACCTCATTCTTTAAAAATATCGAAAGGAGTCGAGCTAAAGACTTTAAACAAGCGCTTTTTGGGAGGCAACCCAAAATTTTATGTTTTTATGTTTTTGAATTTCTTTTAGTTTTGTGTGTTTTTGTTTGGTTAGACCATTTGAGGTTTTGATGTGATTTTTGGTTGATTTGTTGGCTTTGTAGGGGATTTTCGTTTCTGGAAGATTAGTTACTTACGCGAGAAATTTTGCTTAGCTACTCAGTTTGGTAAAGCAGGTGTTTTTCGAGAGGTGAAGTTTCTGTACAATTGGGTACTTACCCAAAATTTTTGGGTAGTAACCCAATTTTGCAGAACCTTGGAAAAGAGAGAGAGAGAGAGAGAGAGAGAGAGAGAGAGAGAAATAGGGGGAGAGAACACATTTTTTTTCTGAAAACCTAAACCTTAAACTTAAACTCTCTCCCTAATCCTTTCCTTCTCTCTCTCGTCTCACCCTCCCTCTCCTTTCCTTAAACCCAAATTTCCCCTCTTCCCCTATCTCTTCCCCTCCCTCCTCCACTGCCCAGCTGCGCAGCCACCTGCACCAGAGCAACCCTTGTTTCCATCACATCCGCACCATGCAGTTCCGCTCCACCACCCGAGGAGGAGGAAGAGGATGAGACCCAGTTCTATGATGCCATCTGACCTCAGGTGTTTTCTATCCTTTTCTTTGCTTTCCGTTTGTGTTTTATTTTTCGCTTTCGTAGTTCTTTGTGTTTCAGTAGTGTCTTGTCTGGCCTTGTTTTCTATACTTTGGGGACAAAGTACCCTTTAAGTGTGTTGGGGGGGGGGGGTTTCAATTGCCTAGGAGAAGACTTTTGAGGTTAATTGTTGTTAGCTATGTGTATGGAATTTGAACAAGAATTGTATATTGGCTGGAAACTCGAAACGGCCAAACGAAAAGAGTCATCTTTGATGACTCGTGCCCTGGTATAACAACGCCACGTATAGTTCAAGTTCAATTCCATTGCATTCAAGCTAAATTTTGGTGATAATGGTTGTATGTTAGACTTCGAAAAACTATTTTGTGTCGCGCCGTTTGTTTTGTGTCGTTCTTGGAATGCACGTGCTTTGTTAAAATTCCTTATTCTATGATGATTTTATGCTATGAAACGCTATGTTTGGAACAATGAGCATGCATGAAGCATTTTGTGTGCACTTGAAGAATGATTGTTGTTGTTTTGCTATTCCCTAATCACTTTGAGCACATGGTTGGAGCAATGATTGCTAAATGATTTAGTGAAATTTTATGTTTTTGTGAGAGGTTTTCGCATGTGCTTTAATGCATTAGGACACTAGAATCGATTTGATTTCTTGTCGAGGCGAAATCCTAGACTATGTTAAATTATGGAGATGACTTAGGCCATTTTTAAAAATTTTTGAGCCTTAATTGCCTATTTGTTTGTTAAACGTAGCGCTTGAGTCCCCCTTGAGCCTCCATTGTGCTTAGTTCTCTCGATAGTCTCATTACAAGCCCAAAAGCACAATGTCTACATATCTTAATCCTTTCTATGCACTATACTTAAATTGTGATAATTGTGGAGTTATGTAGTGGATATGTGGAATTATGAGGGGATTAAGTGGAGGGTTGTACGTATACTTGATTTCGGGATATACTAGCTCGCTTTAGAAAGAGAAAAAAAAAATTGTGCAGAAAAGATGTGGAAAAAAGAAGAAGAAAAAAAATGTTGAAAAAAAAAGAAAAGAGGAAATGAAAGAAGGAACGAGCTAGCACTCTCAAACGCATAATAAAAAAAAAGGAAAAAAAAATTACATGGAGAGTGATGGTTTTGAATAAGTTTGGGGGAGTGGAATGCTTGAAGAATGCTCTAAAAACTCCAACTTGTCCAATTTAAGTAACTTGGGTGCATGAGCCACATACTTTTCTATATTCTTCCTACTTTTCACCCAAGCCCTACATTACAAGCTTAATTAAGTCTTATCGATCCCCGGTTTATCGTTGTCTACATTAGTGGAGATAAGAATGAAAAACCGACTTATGGAGTCCACTTCTTGCGCCTATCGCATGAATATAAATTGATCCGGATTGTTGGTAATTGTTGCTCTTGATCATATCACACACGATAACACGGGGGATGCTTGACAATGATGGTTGTTTGTAGAGTGTACATGAAATTTTAATTGTTTGCACATTGAACTAATGACATAGTGCTTAATAGTTTCTGAGAAAAAATAAAAGGGAGTTTTACTTTGATGCGTAGTGTTCCAAGAATGAACTTTGATTGTATCCAAGTCCCTTGTGTTGTCAATTTTGAGTTGCTCGAGGACGAGCAACATTTAAGTTTGGGAGAGTTGATAAGTTCGTAATTTCACTTGATTTTTATGTTTATTTTGACGGACTTATCATGTATTTTTCTCCATTTGAACTTCTTTTTGCTTAAATTCGAGATAAATCGTGTTTTGTAGGTGAGATGGCAAAAATACTATAAGGGAGACGAAAAAGTGGAATCAAGAGTTGGGTACCTATGCAAGATATTTCGGGTACCCACCCAATTTCAAAGATTTTGAGAAGAAACTAATCTGTATGCTTGGGTACATACCCAAAATATTTTGAGTATGCACCCAATTTCAGTCAGTGGGGCGTTGGATGAATCTTTAATTTTGGGTGTATAACCAAAATATTTCGGGTACGTACCCAAAATCTGCGGCAGAAACTTACAGCTTTCCTAGTGCGATTAGAACTCTATTTTTGGAAGGTGTCTCAAGGGTTTTTCTGCCCTTTTTAAGTCTAGAAACATAGGGACGGCTACTGTTCAAATTTTCCAGCTAGGTTTTAGTTTTAGAACTTCTCTTTTTCATATTTTTCATCTTCTGGATTCTTGTGGAGAACGAAAGAAGGGAGAAATCGAGATCGAAGGGAAGAACAACCGAACGAGAGGAGTTTTGCGCCTGAAATTTCCAGCAATTAAGTTCATTCTTCTCTTTTCATGAATTCTCTTCCATATTTCGTTTTTATGTTTAATTTCATTATGAACTAATTTAAATTACGTGTAAGGATGGTGTAGTTCATCGTTTTTTCTATTCTATGAAAATCCCGTGAGTTTGAATTTGTTTTCGTATGTTTTCTTTGTTGTGTGATTCTTGTCTAATGGTTTAATACGTGGCTAGGGTTTGATCACCCCCCTAATTAGCGAATTTGAGAATCGTGATGAGGTCGAGAGACGATTCAGGATAATAGCTATAATTAGACGAGATCAATTGGGTTAAAGTTGCATGAGAATGAATTTAACTTTGATTGAGCCTTAAGGCAGTGTTTAAAAATTCATACAAATACATCTAAAGTTGGGATTAATTGAATGAGAATTGGTTAGTCTTAGGCTTATAGGAATTGTATGAATTAATTCCGCAATGCTCGAGAGAGATTGTGGATATATTCGTTCCTAGGCTTCACACAACTACGAAACCACTCAACTTAGGGATTGGATTAGAATAGCAAATTACGTGAATGAAACCACCTTGCACTTGCTTTTCTCGTTTTGGTTATTTGTTATTATTGTATTTCGCAAGTCATTTTTACCAAGAAAATTAGAATTTATTTAGAAAATCAAAACCACCACTCAGTTTGATCAATTTAGATAAACAACACGAGTAAATTTCACGGGCCAAATCACAATCCCTGTGGATTCGACACTCGACTCACTTTATATTACTTGTGCGACTGCGTGCACTTGCCCAAGTCCCAACAATACGCGCATTACACAATACTTGATATTTTAGACAACCTTACTATTGAAATATTAAAGAAAAATAAATTTATAGACTAAATTATTTTTGTGGGTTTTAATTCAATTAAGAAGATGGATGAATTGGAGTCCAAGTACGGAATTGGAGGAAATATAGGGGGCGAAGGCCTTGAATCCTTTCTCGTTGATGGACGTGAAACTGGAAAAAAGATCGGGGGCAAAAGCATAAGGGATTTTGCAAATAGAGTTGGACGATACTCAACCAATGGAGTTGGACTAGGGGGGTGATAGATGGGATGTGCCTAAGAAGGGGGGGTTGAATTAGGCCTTAAAATCTTTTTTAAGATTTTTGTAAAACGCAGCAAAAATTTTAAGGTTTTAAATATCAATGCTTTGCTTTAAAGATAGTTACTGTCTGGAAGTACTAACGATAGCACCGGAGCAAGTAAGTTATTGGTTCTGGAAGTTCCAGCGATAGTACCAGAGCAAGTAATGATATAAAATATACAAAGCAATAAAATGACGCAAAGATTTATTCTGGTTCACCCAATTGAGCTACGTCCAGTTCCTAAGTTTTTGCTTAGGGTAACCTGTTAACAACAAACGATATTAGTACAATTACAATATAAGTTCCAGTGTAACAAGTAACTATCAATCAAGAGTTAAAAACTCTTGATAAAAAGATAAACAATAAATAATTTAACCGGCCTTGGAAGCGAGATAGTGTGGTTGGTTCTGGCGGTTAGTTCGCAGTTGAATATTTCTGCCAAGACCTCGGTGTAGCACGCTTAAACGTCCACTAAACACCTAGCTGGAACTACCAGTGCAACAACAACTCCACGACCCACCAACACTTCACAACTCAACTCACTCTCAAGGAATTCTTGTGCTTGGAATCTCACTCTTCACCTCGAAAGTCCCTCGAGAAAAGAAAACACAAGCAAACAAGAATTATATGATGGTAAGAATCTTGATATTGAACTCAATACTCTCGTTTCAACTATAAGACTCTCACTCAATCACATTTTTCAAAGGAATGAGAGTTCCCCTTTAAATAATGATAGTTCCAACGGCTATATTGATGAGAAAAAGGAAGGAGCCATTTGTGGCTTTGATTCTACCCTAACAATTCAAGTTCAAACGGTTATATTGATGATAAAAGTGGAAGGAGCCATTATGATCTTAATTCCAGCAGAATAAATAAAATTCCAGACGGAAACTAAAGTTCCAAATTGTGATTAAAGCAAGTTCCAAACCTGATTAATGTATTCAAATCATTCCAAGTCAAACTTAACAATATGATAAAGATATGATCTTAATTTCAGTAGAATGAATAAAGTTCTAGATTGTAATTAAGGCAAGTTACAGACGTGATTAATGTATTCAAATCATTCCAGGTCAAACTTACCAAAATGATAAAGAGGTAGAGTATAATGATATGAAAGGCAATCGGTAAATTTCCATCTAAATCTTCCATCAAGATTTAGAACATGTGGTAATTAATATTAAGGAAAGATATTAATCAAATCTTATTCTTTCCAAACAAACATGTGATGATATAAATGAAGGAAATAATGTTTGTTTGGAAATCATTTGAATTTGACAATCAGGAGCACATCAAATATCTTTTCGGTATTATGGAAAGATATTAATAAATCAAATTTTATTCTTTCCAAACATGTAATAATATAAAAGAAGAAAAGAATATTTTATTAGGAAATAATTTTAATTTGAATTTGAAAATTAAGAATACATCAAATATCTTGAAAATATTAAAACATACATTAGTTGTACCAAAGAGGTCAATAGGGGGAATGTTGGATGTTGAGCCTTAGGCCCAACTCCAGAAAAAAATAAAGCAAAATCGGGAGAATTTGCTTCTTAAGTATTTGTATTATAAATAACCTATTTTCTATCTCGTGTTGTGAATGAAAATAGTGAAATAACGTTATGTCCAAAATAGTTCCTTCTTTCGGTTTTTTTTTTTTTTGGTCTTTTTTATCAAGCCACGCTAATTTTTGTTTTTCCTTCTCCTTATCAAAAATGGGAAATTATTATGTGGAGCTATGTGAGTTAAACTCAATGCATTGAACTCATTCAAGGACAAATCCATAAATTTTTGTTTGAAGGGGAATCAAATTTTTATGAAATATTATAAGTATTTTTATGATTTAAAAGTGACAAAATTTGTTATTAAAAAAATACATATAAAATTTAGTTCGATATAAATTTAAGGACACCGATCACCCCATTCAACCCCGCAAACATCTTGATCTCCTATAAAGAAAGACAATAAACTCGTTAATTAAATATTTTTACTATATACCTTTTAAGTTGCAATTTATGTTTTCATTTCATCCCTTGCTACTAGCTAGTGCGGAATAGCTAATAGAGTGTCCAATGGCAACCTATATCTATATAAATTCATAGCTCTCCTCTTCCTTGAATAGGCACCTAATTAATCTAGTGCTTACTTAGAACACCTCTAATAATTTGATGAACACCTCTATTAATTGAAAGTTCATCTATAGATATTGAAGCCAATGCTGAAACATAACATCCCAAACAACGAATATCAACACATCAATTTTTTTTTAATTTCTCAATTCTTTGACAAAAATGCATTCTAAAGTAATTCTTTTTGTTGGCCTCTATTTATCTTTGATTTTTCTCATTTCTTCAAAGGTGGCAGCTATGGAAATGGCCAAGTCCAATACCCTTGACACATATAAGCATTTTCGACCTGTAAATATCTATTATCAAATATATAAATATCAAACTTAAGCTCATTTGAAAAGTTGAGCTTCTATTATTTACTTCTTGTTCGAGTTCGAGGTCAAACTCTAAAACCACATCAGAAATAAATGTGAAATATTATATATATAAATATATATATATATATAGAGAGAGAGAGAGAGAGAGAATTTTCAATTTATACATATGATGAAAAATTTCTTTCACTAATTCGTGATCTAAGAATATATAAAAAAGAATTGCGTCATATGTGTGCATGTTCTTTTATGTTCACATGCCCACGAACACTTTTCTAATTTATTACAAAATGTCAAGTGAAAGGTTTAATTATTTGCGATATTAGTCTTAAAAATGTTAATTAAGAATCATTGGAGTCATATAATAATTACCTTTTCTTCTAAAATAGAGTTACTTTTTTGAAAATTCCTTCCTCTTAGACATTAAACCATGAAATTTCATTACTTTTGACATCAACAATGAATGTAGAACATAGGCATTTTTTTCTCAGACCAAAAAATTTCATTTACACTTAAGTAGATCTTTATGTTATGGAAACATATACAGCACAAACTTTTCAATTAAAAGTTACATTAAAATATTACACGATACAAGATATTTTAGATAATTTTATCATTATTGAAATATCGATGAAAAAT
The DNA here is from genome assembly GCA_026212405.1 of Petrea volubilis. NCBI lineage: Eukaryota > Viridiplantae > Streptophyta > Magnoliopsida > Lamiales > Verbenaceae > Petrea > Petrea volubilis. The sequence goes on from CM047880.1 coordinate 3,651,512, forward strand.
ACATTGATTGACTAAAATTTGTATGGCTTTTAATTCATCTAAGAAGATAGATAAAGCCTTGTTGAATGATGCCAAATATGTAGGAGGTGAAATGAAGGATGGGTCTCAAGTTGGAATTGCAGGGGGTTCATGGCGCGGACCCAGCCCTCAATACTATCCCGTTTTGGATAGAAAATTCTTATTCAAGCCCAACTTGATTCAAGAGAATATCGAGAGTAGAGTTTACAAGAGTGAGAAGGTGGATGTTGAGCCTTAGGCCATGCTCCAAAGCAAAATCGGGAAAATTTGCACTGCTTAATTAACCTTTGTATTAGGAATAACCTATTATGTATCTCGTATTGTGCATGAAAATAGTCATATAACATTATGTTCAAAATCCAAAATTAAGTAAAGCAAAATTGGAAAATTTTTGTATTTTAATCCTTTGCATTACAAATAAGGCATTATGTATCTTGTGTTGAGCACGAAAATAGCAAAATAACATTGTCTCCAAAATCCAAAAATAAGTAATGCGATACGGGTGTATTATAAATTAGAATAACATTATATTCAATCTTTGTATTATAAATAGCTATTTTGTATCTCGTGTTGTGCAAGAAATAACAACATAATGTTCCTAGCTAAAAATCTAAATAACATGCATAAATTCAAAAAAAAAAAGGCAAGGAACAACTTTTCTTTTGATATAGGGATAATTACCCCACCCCCAAGTTTAGGCAAAAGTACACATACGCCTCTCTTATTTCAAAAATCACCAATTCCCACTTGACATACATTAACATTCACAAAAAAAGACCATGTCATTAGTGAATTGCCAAAATGCCCTCGGTCAATTTCTCCATCAATTTTTGAAAGTCGAAATACCCTTATTTATTGTAAGATTTTGAAACTTGAAGGGTATTTATTGTAAGTTTTCAAACTACATAAGAGTATATCTATAATATTTTGGAAAAAACACACACAACGATGGGCTGCCCTCTCCGACTAGTTTTTGCGCTCTCTGACTAGTTTTTCCGACAGGATTTGAAAAGGTATTGAGCTAATCCTAAGGAGCAACGCATTGATAAGTCCATTTTGAGATAGATCCGATAGTGATGAAGAAATTGGATGGAGGAGATGTAATGACGGATTAGGATTTGATTTAGTTTTAATTCAATTAAATCCAAATGATTAGAGCATTGACAAAATTTATTGAGAGTTTTGACGGGTTTGGGGAGACGAAAAATTGGTATGTAGCTTGACCGTAGGGTAGGTATTGTTCATTTTCAAAAGAAGTAGAGGTTATATGTAATTTCGTCTAAACTTAGGGAAGGTGGGAGTAATTCTTCCTTACAAATATTTAGGGACGAAAAGGGCAACATAGTCCTTTTGTTTTATTTAGAAACAAAAGAGGCAAAACTCGTGGTGGTATTCATAATTTTTAAAATAAGAAAAAATTATTTATGACTTCATTTAAATTTAGGGAAAATGAGGATAATTATACCTTTGATATATGATGGTTGGGATTTAGGCCCCTGCCACCGCACGTCGGGGCATAACGTACTTGTTTATTCTCTATATGGTTTAAAAAAAAAAAAAAAAAACTTGGTCCAACTAATACATATATCAGATAGTGCTTCATATGATATCGCGAACATTCTTTATTTGATGTAGTGTGTGTTTTATTTTGGGAAGAGTGTGTGTGAAGGATAATAAAAGCAAAGATAGAATGATCATGGCTTGAGTTCCTATTATTTTATCCTAACCTTTTAAAAAAAGAAAAACAAGAATTACAAGTAGGTTTATATTTTCTAATTAAACACGTGTCTCAAATTAATTTCTCACCTTTTAATTCAAACCTAATTCCAGAATTAGGTCTGTCAACGGACTGGACTGTAATCTGAATCAAATTTGTATTTGAACATATTTAATCGATTAAAATATTCAACGGATTAGTTTTATTATAAATATCCATAATCCAAACTAAATTGACAGGATATAGAATCAAGCAGTCCGATCCATTAAAAATCCGAATTCAAATTTTAATTATACTTTTTATTACATTAATAACCTTATGTATATAATATTAGTAAAGAAACTTTAACAGGATGCACTATATAAACCATAATAGTTAATAATATACTATTTTAATTTTTCGAAGTAATTTTTTTAACAAAATCATGTAGAATTTTTATACATATTCCAAAATAATTTTCTAATTTTTTAAACAATTATTTTTTACAATAATTAATAATATACTATTTTAATTTTTCAAAGTAATTTTTTTAACAAAATCATGTAGAATTTTTATACATATTCTAAATAATTTTCTAATTATTTAAAATTTTATTTTTTACATAAAAAATAATTTTTTATGTGTTGATTTTAAAGTTTCCATTTCTCAACCATTAATCGAAAAATCGGATTTTCTTATCGGGTTTCGAACATTTTTATCGAATTCAAACTCAATATTATTGAGTGTGAATCCTATAAGATTCGGATATTAAAAAATTTTATTGGATTCGAATTTGAATTTTCTAGATTCGTTCCAAATCCGACTCAGTGACAGCCCTAGCCAAAATAATTTTTTATATCCAAAAATTAATGGTGGGCCAAAAAGTATAAAGGGGGCGGATATATGAACCCAGAAAAATGACTTTTCCTTAAACTCTATTCTTAAGGCCCACCATCTATAGCCCAAAAAAATGAATCAAGTTGGGCATGCATAATTGTCTGTCTATCTGTAGCATTTGGGCCTTAATGGGATGGGCTGCTAAGATCGATGCCGCTGGAAATCACTACTAAAAGAAAAAAGTTTTTCACTGGACATGTCAAACGAGAAAGTGTCTCGAAATATAGTAATTGAAAAGTGTGACTATAAATAATTTTTATTAAAACCTTTTATATTCTAAAATATTTTTTAGATACGTTATGAATTGTTACAAGAGGATTTTAGGATATTTAAACACGTGACACTTTAACTAACACCATCAAAGCAAAAGTAACATAATATCTACTTGTGATGACGATTTATGATGCTTAAATTGATTATCTTTCTCATAGTGAATATGGGCTGTTTTAAGAGCTCTAGTTGTAGAAGGTTTCTACATTGTGATTTTAGGAAACATTGTGTAAAAATGGGGTACATATCATTAGGTTAAAATCCCACTAACTTTTAGGAAGATTAGTTATCCTAGTATTGTATTAGGCAAGGTAATGGTCTACCATATAAAACAAGTTTTTCCTTAATGGGGATATGTCCCTCTTAAATCTTGATCAACTAATAAGGCGAAGGCAAAGGGGTGCTAGCGGGTATGATATTGTGATTACCCCCTCAAATTTATATTAAGTTAAATTTTACAAGGTTTTTTTTTTTTTTGAAATACATTTAATATTGAGCTAAATTTTACCTTTAATGTTTAAATTGGTCTCACCACTTCAAATCAAAATTTCTAATTTCGCCCTTACTTGACAATGAGGTCGACATAAGCAACAAGGGAGGGGGGGGGGGGGGGGGGGGGCATCTAAATACGATAGGGAGTTGAGGCATGAGATATATAACCATGTTGTCATTTCATCCCAAGGTGGAAGTTAGAGCGGACATGCTAATTTTCATTCTAAGAAAATCAAATTTTAAGAGTGATGCTTTTCACATGATTTTTTGACCAAATTTAACCGTAACTTGTGAAATATTATGTTAAATAGCTCATGCGGACATTTATTGGACAAAATGAAGATACCTCATTTTTTCTTTTTTCTTTTTTAATATTCAATTCTACTACAATAAATAATACTTGATCATGTTTTTATCATCAAATGAATGAATGTATTCTATCACATATTTGAGAAAACCGCAAAAAAAAAAATAATAATACTTGATGAATGTATTCTATCACATATTTTTTAATATTCAATTCTACTACAATAAATAATACTTGATCATGTTTTTATCATCAAATGAATGAATGTATTCTATCACATATTTGAGAAAACCGCAAAACAAAAAAAAAAAAAAAAAAACCAAGAGAAAATTTTGTGGCCTCAAAAGTGTAATTCATTTTCCTAAAGACTTGTATCTTTGAAAATTGAAACAATGTCTAAGAACAATTTTAGTTCTATTAGGCTAGTTCTATTAACGACCTCTAAAATATAACAATATTCATTTGGACTTTCATTTCATAACTAATAAGCATGGCCTACGTAAATAAATTCGTCCAAAATAAGTACTTGAGGAAGCAAGATTTTATTTAAAAGATGTAAGAATGGTCTCCAATATCGTTTACTTCTATTCATTTTTTATTTACTTTTTATATTCATGGTTGTCATCTTTTCATTCTATATCACTGCCAGAATTCTACCCTGTTAAACCATTTTAACTATGAGCAAACTATTAAATATTCTTATGCTTTATCTGTTTATTTATTTATATATTGTAATTTTTAAGTCAAGTATGAAGCAATTTTTTTAATTGTTTTTGACATAATGTTTTCTCTTTTCTTTTCTTCTTTTCCTATGTTATGTTCTATATTAATTTCCATAGAGTTTTCGGAGTTTTTAATTTCTCGCAAAATAGTTTAACATTTTCTTTTTCAAGACAACATATAAAAACAAATTTTGTATCTTTCGGTCTCTTTGCATAATTTAGGTTTTTAATTACAGTGCCTAAATATGTTACAAAAATATCTACTTTTTTCTTTCTTTTATTTTTTCTTTCAATCTTATCATCAATATTATACCATTTTTAATATTTCGTGTATAGCACAGATTTAATGCTACTACGTTTGAAAATTGAAAAGAGTTGTGTCGTGAGGGCGCATGATCTCTTATGTTGACATGCTCCGCGACACGTTTTCAACTTATTATGAAATTTCAAATGTTAGTTTTAAAATTTTTTATGATATTAGTCTTAAATATTTTAATTAAGAATTATTCGAGCCATAAAATTAATTGTTTTTTTGGGGACAAATAAGAATATTCTATTTTCTAAAATAGTGTTATATTTTTTTTTTGAAAATTTCTTCCACCAAAAGAATGATAGTGAACTATTAACTTTCATTAATAGTTCCTATAACAATACTGAATGTAGAACATAGACAAATTTTTTCTCACCAAGAATAATTTCATTCCACTAAAATGGAACTTTATGTTATGGAAATTAATTAACATCTATATCATAAACTCTTCATATGATGATCGATTTCTTTCACTAATTCATATCTAAGGATACACAAAACGAATTACGTTGAAAGCGTGCATGTTCTGTTATGCTCACATATTGCTCGGTAACATGTTTTCAAGCTATTGCAAAATTTGAAATGTGGGTTTAATTTTTTATTTTTTTTATGATATTAGTATTAAAAATTTTAATTAAGAATTATGGAGTCATAATTAATTGTTCTAGTGGGATTTCCCAAAATAAGATTCCATTTTCTAAATTAAATTTATTTTTTTTAAATTTCTATCCACTAAAATAATGAGATTAAATCATTTCTCTCACCAAAAATTTCAGAGTTGGACAATACTCAACTAGTGGAGTTGGAATTGGTGGGAATATTGGGAGCAAACGTCGAGGAGATTTTGCGAGTAGAGTTGAAAGATAGCTTATCGGTAGGTACAAGCGTGAGACAGTGGATGTTGAGCCTTAGGTCAAGCTCCAAAACAAAGCGAAGCAAAATTTGAAGTATTTACTTCTTAAGTATTTGTATTATAAACAACCTATTTTGTAGCTCGTGATGTGCACGAAAATAGTGAAATAAGATTATGTTCAGAAAATGATAACATGCAAAAATTAAAAATAAAAGTTAAAAAAAAAATCACTTTACCGAGGTTAGGATTCAGGCTTGGGGATTGGAGGCTAAGCCTTAGGCCAGGCTTGAAAACTAAGCAAAGCAAAATTGAAAAAAAAATTGCTACTTTTTTTTTTTTAAGGGAACAATTTGCTACTTATAGGTCTCTATTATAGATAAACTATTTTGCATTAGTTGCTATGCACGAAATAGCAAATTAACATTATGGCCAAAAGTCGAAAAACATGCAAAAAAAACCTACTATTCAACATAATTAGTCTATTGATGGTTGGGATTTAGACCCTACCACCACATTAGGAATTCTCACGCGGAAAAATATGAGGAAGATGGTGTAGTCAATTTATATTTTTTAGTCTTTAAAAAGTGAGCAGAAATTTATTTTGGTTGTAGAAAAAATATTTTACATTCATTGATATGTACGCGGTATCTATTCATACCATTATATACCGACTGCTAGAAGAAGACTGGTGCCAAAGGAAAAATAAAAAAAGTTGCAAAAATGCATCATATCCTACATGATGCAATTGGGATCTTATGAGGATTGCCTATACAGTGACAAAGCCAAGATCTTGGGGGATAGAGGATGACTTAGCTACTACCAATAATACAAAAAATAAATCTTTTTTTAAAAAAACAAGGGTATATTGAAAGATGTTCAGAGATGAACTAAATAACAACTAAGACGGTCAGTCAAATTTAATAATTCTTTGAACCTAAAATAAAATTTTATGAAGTGGCCCCACGAGAGGTGGTGGTCCACAGTAATTGAGGCAAAAGGCCGTGAGGTGGGCCATTGGCCTGCGGCCTAACCAAAAGAGGTTGCCACGAAAATAGTTGGCCATTAATTGGGATGACTATGGATGACCCACCAAAAAATTATTCTTGGCTCGTTAGCCAAAGATACGCTAGAAATTTAAAAATTAACAGGAAGATAAGAGGATAAAACTAGTCGATCAAACAGGGCAGCAAGATGGGAGGTTAAGAGACGTGCAAAGTTGGTTCAAGAAACTCAAAAGATCAAACCTTTTTTTGGAGGAGTTGGTTAGAAGTCCTAGCACTATATAAAGGGGAGAGCATCAACAAGAGAACAAGTCAACACTTTACAACACACCCCCTTTTCTTCTCTCACCAGAGGGTTGGAAAAGGCGACTCAAGGTGTCAGTATTGGCTGACTTTTCTTTTTCATTTTTTTTTTCTTTAGTTTATTAGGACTCGCATTCGGTGTTCATCTCTATGAGGTGGCCACCCTGTTTTGTTTTAAATAATAGGCTTTCTTTCGATTGTTAAATAGCATAATTTTGTAAAAGTTCTGCGGTCTTGCAAGCAATTGAATCTTAGAGGTGGAGTTTGCCCATTATGATACAATCATTTTTTTTTAAGGAAAAACATAGGTAAGAGCAAAAAATCAAAATTTCCTATTCTAGCCTGAAAAGATAAACACCCACACTCCACTAATTGGTTAAGCATATCCTTTTTCTGAAAATTAGGCAATCCACATTTGTCCCATCTGTATGTGCGTTTCAGAAGCTGTGGAAGGTTTGAAGTGAAATCTCGAGATGCTTGCTGATGCACAGCCCAATTAGCAAGACTATCGACCAAAGAGTTGCATTACCTATAAACATGAGATACTTACACCTGTAATGAAACCATAAGCGCTGTGATTCTATGAATAACAGGTAGATGAGACCAATGAGCATGAGAAGACTATAAGAGAGAGAGAGAGTATGATGCCTGAATATCCACCTCTACCACAATAAACTGCAGCCCCAATTCAGCACATCTTGTTAGCCCCTCATTCAAAGCAGCAAGTTCAGTCCTAACATTAGTGCAAGCACCCGAAAACTTTGCAAAAGCAAATTTGGCAGACCCCTCAGAATCCCTTTGAACTCCCTCTGCCCCAAAAATGCCTAGATTATCCTTGGATGCACCATCTGTATTAAGTTTCATCCAAGGGATTTGGGGTGGAATCCAATATACCAAACGGACTTTATATGAGTAAGTGAAGTTGTAATTAAGTTTCAAACGTACCGCAGCCAATTTATCATTCCTCCAGTACTTAACAGATAGCAATTGACTGGAGTATAGTAGATGAAAGTGTGAGAGAACATTTCTGATGATTCTCTTGGAGGAGAAATCTTTGTTTCTATGTTTTGCATAGTTCCTCTCACCCCAGATAAATCATTATATATGGATAGGGAGTGAAAATGAGACCTTTCTTGAGGTATGTTCATACCAAACAAAGTACAAAAATAACTCCATACAGAACTAGCACATTGGCTAGTTAAGAAAAGGTGAGCAATGGATTCTTCATCATGACAACAGCAACACTTGGATGCCAAACTATTACTTTTTTCCCCCCTTTCTCATGTCAACAGGAAGCTAATCTCTTATTAATCTCCACATAAAAATAGACATAAATGTTGTAAACAATAGGTGACCAGAAGAGTGCTAAATATACGCGTGATGTGACTAAGCTGCCTGCCAGGCAGAAGATACAAAAACTTATGCATGGCCGGTTACTCTACGATGCAATTTGTCATTTATTTTACTCTATTTTTCAATTTTTTTTTTATTGTGTGTTTCTCGCATTAAACACTCTGACATACCCGCACATATTGCACACTACTTAAACTCGCCCTGTTCCTATCCATTTCGTTGGAAGGCGACGATTCAAAATTTTATAACAAACAATACATGCATATATGTATATATATATAGGGATGAAATATCATTTTAAAATAAAAGATCTTATCTGATCAAATAGGAGACCGATCTGAAGACTTCTTCAATTTTTCCTCCAATTATCCTGAATTGGTGCATGACTTAGCAATCAGTTTTTTTTTCAAGCACAAAAGAGAATAGCCAAATAGGAAACCAACATAATGATATCACATTGGCAGTCCTTTTTGTTGACATTTTTTTAAATCATCTTCGATGAAAAACAAAGAAAACAAAAATAAAAAAGAGACCTTTTGTGAAACCCCAAAATTTAGAGAAAAGAAAAAAGAAACAAAGAGAGAAAAAGAAGGGGCACAAAATAAAAAAAAAATACAACTCCGGCACAACCACCTAGTTCCTCATTCCCGTGAGTTATACTCCATATTGAAGTTAGAAATATAGCTTTGGATGCTTGAACCCATAATCGTCTACCCAGTTCGATTAATGGAATTTTCTTGGTGTATTTGAGCGTGTGTTGGTGTGTGTAAGTCTGTCTCACATGTGCAATTGTTTTGTTTTGTTTTGCTTTTTTTTTGTTTTTTTTTGTTTTGGTGTGTATCTAAGTTTCTATGTTTTATTTTATTTTTTGTGTTTCTATATATGAATTATAAACTTACATATTTTATTTTGTATACATATTGCAACAATTTTTTTGTTGTTTGCTACCTTAATTTATTTATCGATCATAGATGAATATATTTTGTTTTACATACACACACACACACACATTCGTATGTATATAAAGATTATAAATTTAGGAATCTTGAATTATTACATATTTTAAATTCATTTGATAAGTTTAAAGTATATTATATTTATGCAAGTGTATTTGTAATTAGGCACCATAATCTCAAAACTATTTAGATATGATTTTTATAATTATTAAATATAATATAATTGTCTTTTTAATAATATGAGCGCGCACCATCCATACACATAGACATTAGACACTGTTAGGATTCGAAATCTATGATAATACTCTCCAATTTTCTTTTATTTGTTTAATTTCGTTAGTATGCCACATCAATTCACGTACCAAAACACTAATTTTGGAGGCAAAACAAAAGAATTCCCAAAAGTCGGGTGCAAGTGGATTTGTACAAAATTGAAAATTTTCGATAATAATTGGACAAAAATTGTCACTTCTTCTTAAACTTTTTATATTCTTATAAATAGTAGGATTAAAAACAAACTGTAACACTCTTAATATCCAATCATATATCACAACCAAATTAACAAGAAAACTCCAATATAACTATGCTCCTTAACAAGAAACTTCACAAAATAATCATTTCTTAAAATACATTCTAATAGCAGACTTGATCGACTTATAGGGCTTGGCATTACTCCCTGATTGTGAGCTTCACTCTCTTTGAAACCAATTGGATATGCTTCGCGCTCGTCCACTTTCTTAAAATCAAACCTTCTCAGTGAGTATCACTCATTTCAATAACCTATAGAGAAAGGCTTAAAAGGTAAGCAAAACGCTTAGTGAGATCAACAAGTACTCGTGTGCGAACACTTTTGAAATATAACAAGTAAATAGTCAATACATTTACTATCAATGATATGAAAGCAGTAAAGAGTAGGATACAACTGATATTTGTTGATGCCGTCAACCTTATCTCACCGAAACAATAACAAGCCTTATCACTTCGGACAAGAAGCGACCTTGCCAAACAAGAGACATGCATGAGAACATGTCGATCCCACGACCCCATCTCACCATGACGGCTACGATGTCATGCGTTTATAGGGAATAGACACTTGAGGAGCACAAACGATTCGACAGGCCCATCGCCACCTGAATAATTTCTGCCGCGCTCAAGTCTAAAAGGGCCCAACAATCAAGCACAAGCACGATCAATTCAATCACTTTCTCGAGCAATCACTTTTATGCACAGGTGAGATTAAGTACTACAGCCTGCCAATATTAATAACACTTCAATCAGATATAATGACGACATATAAATGATGTATCACTCGATCAAAATGACAAATATGATGTAACATGAACTCTTGATAAAGTTCAATATTAACATAATTATTTTATTCAAATACTATTAAAATGCAATATTACGTATAACAAGTACTTCCTCTAGTTCTGAAAAGAATATACAGTTGAGTTGCGATACTCACTTGTTATCCAAGGTCACTTGGTTTATATATATTATTAAAATGCAATATTACGTATAACAAGTACTTCCTCTAGTTCTAAAAAGAATATACAGTTGAGTTGCGATACTCACCTGTTATCCAAGGTCACTTGGTTTATTTATTATGCACGGCACTCATGAGTCTCGTTACCTAGATCATCATATAATACTTAAATTAACACAACATATCTAGTTGTACCAATTCATAGTCCGATCTTAATTCTATATCGTTCATTCTATTTCAAAATATTCTATAAAATATCATTGTATCCTCAATATCGAAAATGTCCAATAATCAAGTCTCAAATCCATTGTACAAATCTCAATATACCGTTTTGAATGCAACAATGTTATTCCATCTCTAAAATTCTAAAGTCCAAATACCCAAATTAAATATTCAAATTCGATTGAATAATCCAACTTTCAATTAAAATCAACTTAATTCAAACACCAATAAACTCAATACCCAAAAATTCAGAATGATCGAGTCATGAGGCACGTTTTGCCCGAAACCTGCCGGACCACCACCGGGCCGCCACCAGGCCATAGCTAGAAAATTCACCAAGAATGGTAGTCAACTCGCCACGGCCCCCTGATCAAAAGCCCTCAACAAATTTGACAAAATTCCCAGCCGTTTGGATTTAATTATACAAAAACCCACCGGAAAACCCTAATTCACGCCATCCCATTTTCATCCAAAATTAGACCTCCTCCACCCGTTATTTCATAGAGTTAAAGCTACCAATAGCTTTACAGTATCAAAATCATCAAGAGACATCAAGAAATCGCTGGAAAACATCACCGGAAGTGGAGACCCACCTCCACCGCTGCATTCTCGTCGTTGCAGCTATTTCTCCGATCGACAAAACATTATGACACCACCACCGTTATGTTCCTCTCGTCGAGCTGATCAATTTACACTACTCGCACACTAGCCTATGAGCAAAATAAGATTTTCACAAGTTGCACATTAGTCCTGAACTTATAACTGCCTCACACTTTAGCCTCAAAAGTTTGGAACTATTTTCAATTTAGTCTAACAGTATATAAACCAAGTCCTACAAGTTCTAATTCTTTCAATTAGGCCTCTAACATTAGAAATCTAGTACAATCAACTCTTCCATTTCTTTCAATTATGTCCCTTACCAATATTTCTCCAATTATAGTACAAATGTGGGGTGTTACACAAACTCTTCTAATCAATAGGCCTAACATTCCATTTGAGCAAAGCTATAGTACAACAAATTCATTTCTCTCTATGAAATAATATTTATTTAAGAAATGTAAAGTAATTTGCTTTACACCCCAAAAATTGTCAAAGGAGCACTTCATCTAATTTTTGCACTTCTAAACAAAAGGGGACAAAAAGAGCACAATACACTATAAAATTTGCATAAATTTGACAGATTACACCTTCATCTAATTTTTGCCTAATGCTATTCAATTGAAATGTAAAAATGTTGAAAAATAAAATCTTACCTCTTTTATTGTTTGAGGGTGTAAAGTGTTTCATTGATCTATTTTCATGGTATAAATTTTAAATTATTATATATTTGAATTTTAAAAGATTTACCCCAATTGAATTTTATTTTTTTAGCTCTATAAAGAGTATAATGTCAGACATAGAAGATTATATACTTATCCAAATTTAGGTCTAATTCGTGAAATGCTTTTCAAATTTCAATTCAGAATTTTGCATAGAACTACATATATCTTAATACAATCTACTACTTTATATTCTTGAATTAACTGAATTTTAGATAGTTATCTATTCATCACATTGTCCATAGTTCCCACCAACATTATATTTATATAAAGAATAAAACACTACAAGAAAAACACTATTTGCCGAAGGAATATTTCGTTGAAAAGTGTTCAATTTTTCGAACTACTTACCGACTGTTTAGCGTCATATTATTGGCGAACTTGATGAAAAGGTTTCCAACATATCTTTCATCGAAAATCTGTCAGCAAACACACGGACCAAGGCGAGAAAAAGAGCTCGCTAGTTTTCAACAATCTTCCAACAAAATATAACTGTCGAAAAATAATTTTCTTCTCTTAATTTTTTTGCATAACTTTCCGTCTTCTTTTCAACGGAATAAATCATTGAAAATGTATTTTACATATTTTTTTGTTGATTGAATGAATATCGACAATTAATTTTCGTCGAAAATACATTGGTAGTTTATATTTTTTTCCATAAACTTTGTTACCGATTTCGACCACATTATTATTGAAAATATTATTGCGATTTTTATTTTTTAATTTTGTTCTTTCTCGATGGAATACAGATGATTATATTTTGCCGAAGCCTCTTTATCATATTTGAGATGCACTTGCAACGAAAATTCTGTCGGAACTTTGCAAAGCACTTTAGTTGCATATATTTTAGAATGCAAAGTGCCAATTAGCCAAAATGTACTGGGAATTAGATACCACGAAGAAACCATCTATGAGGCAATAGTTATTATAATATACCAAACTAATGAAATACTATGGAGAGTGGGCAGATTGGGTTTACGTGTGCTTCTCACCTAGCTAATCTCGCTCTTGGCACATCTTGTGTATCTTCCTCAATTTTTTTAATTTTTTAAAATTTTTATTCCTTAACTTTCTTTATATATATATATAAATATATTAATTTTTTGATAGAAAATCTTTTCATACAGTGAAATTTCTGAATCATGGTGCTATTTAGGTAGTTAAATCCAAGGTGTAGCTTATGCGGGGGGCGAAATCCAATTTTCATAAAATACAATAGATCTTTTCATAAAAATAAATGAGTGTGCAATTTGTCAAGTGCATACCAATTTTAGACTGCAACGTACTTTGTTTTATTTAGAACTGAAAAAATACTTTATTTGCATATTTTGGGGATGCGAAGTGCAAATTACCGAAAATGTAATAGGAATTAGATTCTACTAAGCAACTATCTATGACACGATAATTATTATAACATATCTAACTAATTAAATACTATGGGGAGTGGACAGATTGGGTTTACATGTGCCTCTCACCTAGCTAGTCTTACTCTTGGCCCTTCTCGTGTATGTTCTGTAATTTTCTTAATTCTTTTTAAAGCTTTACTCCCTAATTTTGTTTATTTAAGTATATACATATACATAGGTTAATTTTTTGATAGAAAATCTTTTCAAACAGTGAAATTTCTGAAGCATGGGGCTTTTCAGGGAGTTAAATCCAAGGTGTTGCTTATGCGGGGGGCGAAATCAAATTTTTATATAATATCATAGATATTTTTATAATTTAGGAATAAAAAATTTAAAATTTTCAAAAGCGCATACAAAAATTAGTTCAATATAAATTAGGGTCTGTTTGGCTAGGTTTAAAAGAGAAGTGCTTTTCGATTGGTGTTTTTATAGTAGAGCCTTTTTTTTTTTAAGCCGAACTGTTTTGCATTTGGATACATTAATTAAAAGTACTTTAAAAGATGTTTTTATTTGAAACTACTGTAAGGTAGCTTCTAAAAATGCCTTCTTTTTCTTTTCCAAAATATAAGTACTTCTTTAAAAAAAAAAAAAAACCATCCAAACGGGTTCTTAGTCTAGAGCTTACCTAGCACACCTCTAATGATTTGATTAATACATCTATCATTTAGAAGGTTCATCTCTAAATATTAAAGCCAATGCTCGAACTTTCACTACTAAAAAAAATATCTAATATGACACATATAATATAACGGCGTCTCATTTGTGTACCTATTGTGACACCTTATAAAAAATGTCTCAATAAATTATCTTTAACTTGAATTATAATACCCTTATCGTGCCACATTATAAAGTGTCAAAATTTGATAGCTTCAGTAGGTACCCAAATCTTGGCTCACTCAGCATACCTCTGATAATTTGATTAACACCACTCTGGAAAGATTTCTCTATAAATATATTATCCCAAACAACTATTATTAACACATCAATTTTCAAGCCTTTAAGTCTTTGCCAAAAATGGGTTCTCAAGTAATTGTTTCAGTTGTCTTATGCTTGTCTTTGATTTTTCTCATTTCTCCAAAAGTGGCAACTATGGAACTGGCCGAGTCCAATACCCTTGACACATGTAAGCATTTTCAATTTGTACATGTCTATCATCAAAGTGTGTGTGTGTGCGTATGTGTGTGTGTATGGACAAAGAGATTTTAATTTAAACTTCATATCATGAAGGCGAATGTTCTATCGTGTTGATATGGTCAGTGACACGTTTTAAACTTATTATGAAATTTCAAGTGTGATTTTTAAAATTTTTCATGATATTAGCCTTAAATATTTTAATTAAGAAATATTAGAGTCATGAGATTAATTGTTCTTGTGGGGACAAATAAGAATCTTCTATTTTCTAATATATATATATATGTATTTGAAAATTCCTTCCACCAAAACTATGACAGTGAACTATTAAGTTTCATTAATAGTTCCTATAGCAATACCGAATGTGGAACATAGACAAATTTTCTCTAACCAAGAATAATTTCATTTTCACTAAAATTGAGCTTGATGTTATATTAATTAATTAACATCTGTGTCACATACTTTTTAATCAAAAGATGCATTAATACGCGCATCACACCATACATGATATTTTAGATAACCTTATTAGTTATATATTATAGAAATATTAAAGGAAAATAAATTGATAGACTAAATTATTTTTGTTGGTTTTAATTCAGCTAAGAAGATGGATGGAGCCAGCCACAATAAACGATGCCAAATACATAGGAAGGTGGATATGAAAGTTTTCCTAGGAGTGAATTTGAGGCCAACAAGATTGGACTTGAAGGAAATTTCGCATAGTTGAGCCTTAGGCCCAACTCCAAAAGAAAGTAAAGCAAAATCGGAAGAATTTGCTCTTTAAGTATTTATGTTATAAATAATATATTTTATATCTCGTGTTGTGCATTAAAACAGTGAAATAATATTATGCCCAAAAGTTGATAACATGTATAAATTAAAAATAAAAATACAATCACTGTATGGTGTGTGGAATTCAGGCTCCCATGACCACATAGTGGGAATTGGACTGCTAAGCCTTAGGCAAGGCTCGAAAACTAAGTAAAGAAAAGTTGAAAAAAATATTGCTACTTATATCTTACTTTTTTATATTTACACACACATGTATATATATATATATATATCTTTCTATTATAGATAAACTATTTTGTATTTGATGTGCACGAAATTGCAAAATAACGTCATTCAAAAGCTGAATAACATGCATAAATAATAAAATCTTTTGTAATTCAACTCAATTACTCTATCAATGGTTCGGATTTAGGCCCCTGCCACCACGTTCGAGATACCCACAAGGAAAAATACATGGAAGATTGTGTAGTCGACATATATATTGTTAGGATTCGAAATCTTTGGCCATACTCTCTGATTTTCTTTTATAGGTTTAATTTCTTTAGTATGCCTTATCAATTCATGTACCAAAACACTAATTTTTGAGGTAAAATAGGAGAATTCCCGAAATTATTGAGAAGTAGGGTGCAAGTGAATTCTCTGCACCGAAATTGAGATTTTTCAAAAATGATCCCAAAAAATTTGTCGATTCTTTTTAAACTTTTTATTCTTATAAAAAATATGAGTAAAACCAAACTAGTGTAATCAGTAGGCCTAACATTCCATATGAGCAAAGCTATAGTATGACAAATTCATATTTCTACAAGATATAATATTTATTTAAGAAATGTAAGATAATTAGCGCTTTGCACCCCGAAAACTGTTAAGGGAGCACTTTAAACATTTAAATAAATGAAAAGAAAAAAAAAAGAAAAAAGAAAGCACCATACACTTTCAACTTTTCATAAATTTGATAGATTACTTACACCTTCATCTAATTCTTGCCAAATGCAATTCAACTGAACCGTAAAAATGTTGGAAAATTAAATCTTACCTCTTTTATTGTTTGACGGTGTAAAGTGATTCTTTGATCTATTTTCATGGTATAAGTTGTAAATTATTATGTATTTGGATTTTAAAAGGTTTGCCCCAATTGAATTATTTGTTTTTGCTTTATAAAGAATATAATGTCAAATAATGAAGAATATATACTTATCCAAATTTAGGTTTAATTCACGAAATACTTTTCAAATTTCAATTCAGAATTTTGCACAGAAGTACATACGTCTTTGTACTGTCTACTTTTTTGTATTCCTAAATTAGCTGAATTTTAGATAGTTATCTATGCATGACATTGTCCATAGTTCCCACCAACATTATATTTATATAAAGATTAAAACACTAGAAGAAAAATGCTATTTGCCGACGGAATACCAATGGAATATTTCGTCGAAAGATGTTCGATTTTTCAAACCACTTACGGATGGTTTAGCGTCACATTACTGACAAAATTGATGAAAAGGTTTCTGACGTATATTAAGTCCGTCCAAAAACACACGGAACAAAGCTAGAACAAGAACGCGCTAGTTTTCGACAATCTTCCGACAAAACATAACTGTCAAAAAAAATTCTCTTCTCATAATTTTTTTGCAACACTTTGCATCTTCTTTTCGACAGAATAAATCATTGAAAATGTATTTTAAATATTTTTTTGTTGACCGAATGAATACCGACAATTAATTTTCGTCAAAAATACGTTGATAGTTTATATTTTTTCCATAAACTTTGTGACCAATTTTCCACCATATTATTATCGAAAATATTATTACAGTTTTTACTTTTTAATTTTGTTCTTTCTCGATGGTATACAGACGATTATATTTGTCGAAGCCTCTTTATCATGTTTGAGATGCACTTGCAATGAAAATTCTGTCGGAACTTTAAATTTTTTTTATTTGATTATTAATATTTTAATTTTTCAACAGAAAATTTCCTTGGAAAATCAAATAATCCTTTAGTTACATTAAAAAAAAAAAAGAAAATATGACAATCCCTAAAATAACATTTCGTATAATCGTCTTGTATAAACATATATATAGATTAATAGATAGTAATTAATTATTTTTATAGTTATTAACGTTTAACTGAGAAACATATATAACAGTTGTGCTTATATATATATATACACACACATGAATAATTGAAGAAAATTTGTAGTTGATTCAGTTAAATTGGGAAAAATATCATATTAATTCAATTA
Organism: Petrea volubilis; assembly: GCA_026212405.1. NCBI lineage: Eukaryota > Viridiplantae > Streptophyta > Magnoliopsida > Lamiales > Verbenaceae > Petrea > Petrea volubilis. The sequence goes on from CM047880.1 coordinate 3,669,285, forward strand.
AATTTGAAAAAATATGCAGTTAACACAATTGAACTGGGAGACATATGCAGAATTTATTATTATCATTATTATTATTATTATTGTTGTTGTTGTTGTGTTGTTATTGCGTAATGATACTCCTAATTTTTTTAACTAATTCATTGTCATGTTTTACTATAATTTTTTTTTATTGTAATGACACTATTAAAATTGTAGTCAATTTAGTTTTTTTCTAATAAGTTTTATGCAGAATTGATTCAGTTAATTAATTATAATAGATAATTTGATAGTTTAATTGTGAATTCAATGAAACCAAGCATCAAAAAATTAATAAAATTGAATTAATAAATTAGATAAATTTCAAAATCATATAATAAGTAAAAAATAAAAGAATTGACAAATAAAGTATTTAAATAGTCAAGTAACACTCCTCCTTGACAATGTTGGAGGTATAGGTTCGAACCCCTACTTACGCAAAAATATGTTTGCTCGTATGCATGTGGTGGGGCTCTTTGGAGGCGCATATGATTGACATAATGCAGATTCGGGTTCGGGTCCCGTCTGTGGTAAAGGGGTCATATTTAAAAAGGGGCGAAACTAGTCATATTTAAAACTACCAGAAAAAAATTCCGACAGATTGTCGTCGACATTCCATTGAAATTTTTGTATATAAGTAATTTTTATAAAATAGTTTTGAAACACCATTTGTCAGAAAAAGTGATTGAAAATTTTGTAATTTCGATTATTAAAAAATATATTTTCGACGAAATTTTGGTCGATATTTCATTGAAAAATTCTCAAAATCTATCAATAACACAAAGAGCTTATTGACAATTACGCCTTCGAAAATCTTTTCGACGGTGATTGTTCTGATGAAATGGTTTGGTCGTTATTTCGTCGCTTGTCTGTCGGAAATCGCTATTCCGATGGCTTCCCGCCAATTTCAGATGAAATATTGCATTGGCAAATAATGTTTTTATTGTAGTGAAGGTTATACTAGGCATTTGAAGGGAGTATAAATTAAGATAAATATTTAACATCAATATATGCGTTGCTTTGTAGTTTCACACATTGAGAATAAATTAATGAAACTTTGCACCTTCAAACAATAAAAAGTAGTAAATATTTAGTTTCAACAATTTTACCCTTTATTTGAATAATATTTTGGTCTAAAGCTAGGTAAGTATGCAACGTGCCGCGATCCTACCAATTTCGGGGTGTAATATGCTATTTTTGTTATTTAAGAGTGCGAAGCACTTCATTTGCATATATTTTAGAATGCAAGGTTCCAATTAGCCAAAATGTTTTGAGAATTAGATACCACTAAGCAAGTATCTAAGAGGCAATAGTTATTATAATATACCTAACTTATTAAATACTATGGAGAGTGGCCAGATTGGGTTTACGTGCGCTTCTCACCTAGCTAATATCGCTCTTGGCACTTCTCGTGTATATTCTTTAATTTTTTTAATTTTTTTAAATTTTTATTCCTAAACTTTCTTATTATATATATATAAATATATTAATTTTTTGATAGAAAATCTTTTCAAACAGTGAAATTTTTGAATCATGGTGCTATTCAGGTAGTTAAATCCAAGGTGTAGCTTGCGAGGAGGACGGAATCCAATTTTTATAAAATACAATAGATATTTTTATAAAAATAAATGAGTACGCAATTTGTCAAGTTCATACCAATTTTAGAGTGCAACGCAATTTTTTTTATTAAAAAGTTCAAAAATGCTTTATTTGCATATTTTGGGGATGCGAAGTGTAAATTACCCAAAATGTAATAGGAATTAGATACTACTAAGCAACTATCTTTGAGACAATAATTATTATAGCATATCTAACTAATTAAATACTGTGGGGAGTGGACGTATTGGGTTTGCATGTGCCTCTCACCTAGCTAGTCTCGCTCTTGGCCCTTCTCGTGTATGTTCTGTAATTTTCTTAATTCTTTTTAAGCTTTATTCTTTAATTTTCTTTATATAAATATATACATATATATAGTTTAATTTTTTTATAGAAAATCTTTTCATATAGTGAAATTTCAGAAGCACGGGGCTTTTCAGGGAGTTAAATCCAAGGTGTAGCTTACGCAGGGGGGCGAAATCAAATTTTTATATAATATCATAGATAATTTTATAATTTAGGAATAAAAAATTTAAAATCTTCAAAAGCGCATACAAAATTTAGTTCGATATAAATTTGAAGGGGACGATCACCACATTCCACCCCCCCTCCCCGATTCCTGATCTCATTATCCAATCATTGAACATCTTGATCTCCTATAGAGAAAGACAATGAAATCATTAATTAAACATTGTTACTGTATATCATCCCAGTTGCAATTTTTGTTCTTACTTCACCTCTACTAGCTAGTGATGAATAGTCAATAGATTGGTCAATGGTAACCCTTTATATATAAAAAAAATCATAGTGCTTGTCTTCCTTGAATAAGCACCTAGTTAGGGTCTGTTTGGTTAGGTTTAAAAGAGAAGTGCTTTTCGATTGGTGTTTTCTATGGTAGAGCCTTTTTTTTAAGCCAACGGTTTTGCATTTGCATACATTAATTAAAAGTATTTTAATAGATTTTTTTTTTGAAACTACAGTAAGCTAGCTTCTAAAAATGCCATTTTTTTCAAAATATAAATACTTCTTCTTTAAAAAAAAAAAAAAACCCATCAAAATGGGTTCTTAGTCTAGAGTTTACCCAGCACACCTCTAATGATTTGATTAATACATCTATCATTTAGAAGGATCATCTCTAAATGTTAAAGCCAATGCTCGAACTTTCACTACTAAAAAAAATATCTAATATGACACGTATAATATAAACGTCTCATTTGTGGACCTATTGGGACACCTTATAAAAAATGTCTCAATAAATTATCTTTAATTTGAATTATAAAATACTTATGGTGCCACATTATACAGTGTCAAAATTTGTTTGCATCAGTAGGTACCTAAATCTTGGCTCACTCAACATACCTCTATTAATTTGATTAACACCACCCTTGAAAGATTTTTCTACAAATATATTATCCCAAACAACTGTTATCAACACATCAATTTTCAAGTCTTCAAGTCTTTGCCAAAAATGGTTCTCAAGTAATTGTTTCAGTTGTCCTATGCTTGTCTCTGATTTTTCTCATTTCTCCAAAAGTGGCAACTATGGAAATAGCCAAGTCCAATACCCCTGACACATGTAAGCATTTTCGATTTGTACATGTCTATCATCAAAGTGTGTGTGTCTATATATATATATATATATGGACAAAGAGATTTTAATTTAAACTTCCTATGATGGTCGATTCTTTCACTAATTCATTCAAGATCTAAGGGTATATAAAAAGAATTGTGTCGTGAATGCGCATGTTCTATCATGCTGATATGGTCAGTGACACGTTTTCAACTTATTATTAAATTTGAAATGTGACTTTTAAAATTTTTTATGATATTAGTCTTAAATATTTTAATTAAGAAATATTAGAGCTAGAAAATTAACTATTCTTGTGGGAACAAATAAGAATATTCTATTTTCTAATATATATATATATATATATTTGAAAATTCCTTCCAACAAAACTATGGCAGTGAACTATTAACTTTCATTAATAGTTCCTATAGCAATATTGAATGCGGAACATAGACAAATTTTCTCTCACCAAGAATAATTTCATTTCCACTAAAATGGAGCTTTATGTTATGTTAATTAATTAACATTTGTATCATAAACTTTTTTATCAAAAGATGTGTTAATACGTACATCACACCATACTTGATATTTTAGATAACCTCAATAGTATTTATGGAAATATTAAAGAAAAATAAATTGATAGACTAAATTATTTTGTTGGTTTTAATTCATCTAAGAAGAAGGATGGAGCCACAATAAATGATGCCAAATATATAGGAGGTGGATATGAAAGTTTTCCTAGGAATGAATTTGAGGCCAACAAGATTGGACTTGGAGGAAATGTCGGATGTTGAGCCTTAGGCCCAACTCCAAAATAAAGTAAAGCAAAATTGGGAGAATTTGCTGTTTAAGTATTTATGTTATAAATAATATATTTTATATCCATGTTGTGCATGAAAACAGTGAAATAATATTATGGCCAAAAGTTGATAACAAGCATAAATTAAAAATAAAAATACAATCACTGTACGGTGTGTGGGATTCAGGCTCCTGCGACCACATGTTGGGGATTGGATGCTAAGCGTTAGGAAAGGCTCGAAAACTAAAAAAAGAAAAGTTGAAAAAAAATTTGCTACTTATATCTTCCTATTTTATATTTACACACACACACACACACACACACACACACACATATATATATATGTCGTTCTATTATAGATAAACTATTTTGTATTTGATGTGCAGGAAATTGCAAAATAACGTTATTTCAAAACTGAATACCAAGCATAAATAATAAAATCTTTTGTTATTCAACTCAATTACTGTATCGATGGTTCGGATATAAGCCCCAGCCACCACGTCAAAGATTCCGACGAGGAAAAATATGAGGAGGATTGTGTAGTCGACATATACTTTTTAGTTTTTAAAAGAAAGAGCAAGAACCCTGCTTTTGGCCTAATGGATATGTACCCTGCCTTCAAGGTGTGGGGAGCCTATTGGCTAAGGTTCAAATCCTAGCAGGTGTCCTTGTGTGGGTTATATGATTGTATTGTCAAAAAAATAGGAAAAAAGAAGATGAAAGAAAGAACAAGAACATACTTTGGCTATATTCATACCATCATATATCAGCTTGGGTTATATCATGTTTTGTAAAAAATAAATAAATAAAAAAAAAAGAAAGAAAGAAAGAAAGAGCGGGAACCTAGTTTGGCTGTGCTAAAAATATTTTACACCTACTTTGGCTGTAGAAAAAATATTTGCATTCATCGATTCACACATGATATCTATTCACACTCCCATATATTGACTACTAGAAGAAGACCGGTGTCAAAATAAATATAACAAAGTTGCGAAATGTATCTTGTCCTACAAGATGTAATTGGGATTTTACGAGGATTGCTTATATAGCGACAAAACCAAGATGTTATTCAAACCCATAAGAGACCAATTTGAGGATTTCATCAATTTTTTCTCCAATTATCATAAATATGCACAACCACCTAGTTCCTTTTCCCTATGAGTTCTGCACCAAACTTAAGTTAGAAATAAGTATAGAAGCTTAAACTCAGAATTGCCCACTAAAATCGATTAATGAAATTTTCTTGGTGTATTTGAGTGTGTGTGTTAGTGTTTGTTACGTGCGCAATTGTTTTCTTTTCTTTTTCTTTATTTTTTTGTATCTAAGTTTCTATAATTTATTTTACATTTTGTATTTTTGTATATGAATTATAAACTTACATCTTTTATTTTGTATACATATTGCAGCAATTATTATTATTTATTTGCTACCTTAATTTATTTATCAATCACAAACGAATATATTTTGGTTTATATATATACACATTCGTCCATATATAAAGATTATAAATTTAGGAATATTGAATTATTACATATTTTAAATTCATTTGAGAAGTTTAAATTATATTATATATGTACATGTATTTGTGGTTCGGTACTATAAACTCAAAAGTATTTAAATATAATTTTATAATTATTAAATATAATATAATCCCTTTCAAAAAAAAGACAATTATTTTTTTAATAATATGAGTGCACACCATCCACACGCATAGACACTGTTAGGATTCGAAATCTTTGGCAATACTCTCCAATTTTCTTTTATTGGTTTAATTTCTTTAGTATGCCTCATCAATTCATGTACCAACACACTAATTTTGGAGGCAAAATAGGAGAATTCCCAAAATTATTGAGAAGGAGGCTGCAAGTGAATCTCTGCACTGAAATTGAGATTTTTCAAAAATGATTGGAAAAAATTTGTCAATTCTTTTTAAAATTTTTATTCTTATAAATAATATGAATAAAACCAAACTCGTCTAATAAGTAGGCCTAACATTTCTTAGGGCAAAGCTATAGTATGACAAATTCATTTTTCTCCATGATATAACATTTATTTAAGAAATCTAAGGTAATTAGCGCTTTGCACCCCGACAACTGTGAAGGGAGCACTTTAAACCTTTAAATAAATGAAAAGAAAAAAAAAGAAAAAAGAAAGCACCATACACGTTGAGCTTTTCATAAATTTGATAGATTACTTACACCTTCGTCTAATTCTTGCCAAATGCTTTTCAACTGAAACGTAAAAATGTTGGAAAATAAAATCCTACCTCTTTTATTGTTTGAGGGTGTAAAGTGTTTCATTGATCTATTTTCACGGTATAAGTTTTAAATTATTATGTATTTGGATTTTAAAAGGTTTGCCCCAATTGAATTTTATTTTATTTTTTGCATTATAAAGAGTATAATGTCAAACAATGAAGAATATATACTTATCCAAATTTAGAATATATTACTATTTTTATTTTTCAACAGAAAGTTTCATAGGAAAATCAAAATAATCCTTTAGTTATATTAATAAATAAATAAGAAAATATGACAATCCATAAAATAACATTTCGTATAATCGTCTCGTATAAACATATGTAGAGATTAATAGAGAGTAATTAATTATTTTTATAGTTATTAACGTTTAACTGGGAAACATATATAATGTTTGTGCTTATATACACACACACACACACACACACGGATAATTGAAGAGAATTTGTAGTTGATTCAGTTAAACTGGGAAAAATATCATATTAATTCAATTAAATTTGTGAAAATATCCAATTAACACAATTGAACTGGGAGAAATATACAAAATTATTGTTATTATTATTATTATTATTATTGCGTAACAATACTCCTAATTGTTTAACCAATTTATTGTCACGTTTTAGTATAATTGTTTTATTGTAACGACACTATAAAAAATGTAGTCAATTTAGTTATTTCTAGTAAGTTTTAAGCAGAATTGATTCAATTAATTAATTATAACTAATTATAATAGATAATTTGACAGTTTAATTGTAAATTCAATGAAACCAAGCATAAATAAATTAGTAAAATATAATTAATAAATTAGATAAATTCAGAGTCATATAATGAGTAAAAAAGAAAAGAATTGTCAAACAAAGTATTTTAATAATCTATCAAAGTAACACTCCTCCTTGACAGTGTTGGAGGTGTCGGTTAGAACCCTTATTTACACAAAAATGAGTTCGCTCGTATGCATGTGGCGGGGCTCTTTGGAGCCGCATATGATTGCCATAATGTAGATTCGGGTATAGTTCCCGTCTGTGGTGAAGGGGTCATATTTATAAAGGGGCGAAGCTGTCATATTTAAAACTACCAAAAAAAAATACGACACACTGTCGTCCACATTCCATTGAAATTTTTTGAATATAAGTAATTTTTATAAAATAGTTCTGACACACCATTCGTCAGAAAAAGTGATTGAAAATTTTGTAATTTCGATTATTAAAAAATAAATTTTCAACAAAATTTTGGTCGATATGTCGTCGAAAAATTCTCAAAATCTATCAAGACCGCAAAGAGCTTACTGATAACTTTCCAGCAATTAAGTCGTCGAAAAATGTTTCCGACGGTGATTGTTCTGACCAAATGGTTTGGTCGTTATTTCGTCACTTTTCAGTCGGAAATCACTATTCCGACAGCTTGCCGACAATTTTTAGATGAAACATTGCATTGGCAAATAACATTTTTCTTGTAGTGAAGGTTACACTACGCATTTGAAAGGAATATAAATTAAGATAAATATTTAACATCTATATATGGGTTACTTTTTACTTTCACACATTGAGAATAAATTAATGAGACTTTGCACCTTTAAAAAATAAAAAGTAGTAAAAATTTATTTTCAACAATTTTAACCTTTATTTGAATAAAATTTTGGCCAAAAAGTAGATGAGTATGCAACGTTCCACGATCATACCAATTTCTGGGTGTAATATGCGATTTTTGTTATTTAAGAGTGCAAAGCACTTCATTTGCATATATTTTAGAATGCAAAGTGCCAATTAGCCAAAATGTACTAGGAATTAGATACCACTAAGAAACTATCTATGAGTTGATTGTTATTATAATATACATAACTAATTAAATCCTATGGAGAGTGGGCAGATTGGGTTTACGCGCGCCTCCTACCTAGCTAATCTCTCTCTTGGCGCTTCTCGTGTATATTCCTTAATTTTTTAAATTGTTTTTGAGTTTTATTCCTGAACTTTCGTTATATATATATAAATACATTATTTTTTTGGTAGAAAATCTTTTGAAACAATGATATTTCCGAATCATGGTGCTATTCAAGTAGTTAAATCCAATTAAGGTGTAGCTTGCGAGGAGGACGAAATCCAATTTTTATAAAATACAATAGATATTTTTATAAAAATAAATGATTGTGCAATTTATTATGTTCATACCAATTTTAGAGTGCAATGTACTTTTTTTTTATTAAAAACTGCAAAAATACTTTGTTTGAATATTTTGGGAATGCGACGTGCAAATTACCCAAAATGTAATAGGAATTAGATACTTCTAAGCAACTATCTATGAGACCATAATTATTATACAATAGCTAACTAATTAAATACTATGGGGAGTGGACATATCAGGTTTACATGTGCATCTCACCTAGCTAGTCTCGCTCTTGGCCCTTCTCGTGTATGTTCTGTAATTTTCTTAAATCTTTTTAAAGCTTTATTCCTTAATTTTCTTTATATAAATATATACATATATATAGGCTAATTTTTTGATAGAAAATCTTTTCAAATAGTGAAATTTATGAAGCATGGGGCTTTTTAGGGAGTTAAATCCGTGGGGTAGCTTACGCGGGGTGCGAAATCGAATTTTTATATAATATCATAGATATTTTTATAATTCACGAATAAAAAATTTAAAATTTTCAAAAGCGCATACAAAATTTAGTTCGATATAAATTAGAAGGGGACGATCACCACATTCCACCCCCTCCCCAATTCCTAATCTAATTATCCAAACATTGAACATCTTGATCTCCTACAGACAAAGGCAATGATCTCATTAATTTAATATTGTTACTGCATATCAATTGCAATTTTTGTTCTTATTTCACCTCTACTAGCTAGTGATGAATAACAAATAGATTGTCCAATGGCAACCCTTTATATATATATATATATATATAATTCATAGTGCTTCTCTTCCTCGAACAAGCACCTAAGTAGGGTCTGTTTGGTTAGGTTTAGAAGAGAAATGCTTTTCAGTTGGTGTTTTTTTGTAGTACAGCCTTTTTTTTTCAGGCCAAACTGTTTTTTTTATTTTTTATAAATATAAGTACTTCTTCTCTAAAAAAAACCCCATCCAAACAGGTTCCTAGTCTAGAGCTTACTTAGCACACCTCTAATGATTTGATTAATACATGTATCATTTAGAAGGTTTATCTCTAAATATTAAAGCCAATGCTCGAACTTTCCCAACTAAAAAAATATTTAATATTACATATAAAATATAACAGCGTCAGATTTGTGTACCTATTATGACACTGTATAAAAAATGTCTCAATAAATTATATTTAATTTGAATTATAATACATTTATGGTGCCACATTATAAAGTGTCAAAATTTGATTGCTTCAGTAAGTACCTAAATTTTGGCTCAATCGGCATACCTCTAATAATTTGATTAACACCACTCTCGAAAGATTTCTCTATAAGTATATTATCCCAAACAACTATTATCAACACATCAATTTTCAAGTCTTCAAGTCTTTGAAAAAAATGGGTTCTCAACTAATTGTTTCAATTGTCCTATGCTTGTCTTTAATTTTTCTCATTTCTCCAAAAGTGGCAACTATGGAACTGGCCGATTCCAATACCCTTGACACATGTAAGCATTTTCGATTTGTATATGTCTATCATCAAAGTGTGTGTGTGTGTGTGTGTGTGTCTATATATATGGACAAAGAGATTTAATTTGAACTTCATATGATGGTCGATTCTTTCACTAATTCATTCAAAATCTAAGGGTATATAAAAAGAATTATGTCATGAAGGCGCATATTCTATCGTGTTGATATGGTTAGTGACACGTTTTCAAGTTATTATGAAATTTCAAATGTGATTTTTAAAATTTTTTTTGATATTAGTCTTGAATATTTTAATTAAGAAATATTAGAGTCATAAAATTAATTGTTCTTATGGGGACAAATAAGAATATTCTATTATATATATATATATATATGTGTGTGTATATATTTGAGAATTCCTTCCACCAAAACTATGAAAGTAAAATATTAACTTTCATTAATAGTTCCTATAGCAATACTGAATGTGGAACACCGACAAATTTTCTCCCACCAAGACTAATTTAATTTCAACTAAAATTGAGCTTTATGTTATGTTAATTAATTAACATATGTATCGTAAACTTTTTATTCAAAAGATGCATTAATATGCGCATCACACCATTCATGATATTTTAGATAATCTTATTAGTTATTATTGAAATATTAAAGAAAAATAAATTGATAGACTAAATAATTATTTGATGGTTTTAATTCAGCTAAGAAGATGGGTGGAGCCACAATAAATGATGCCAAATACATAGGAGGTGGATATGAAAGTTTTCCTAGGAGTGAATTTGAGGCCAAGAAGATTGGACTTGGAGGAAATGTCGGATGTTGAGCCTTAGGCCCAACTCCAAAATAAAGTAAAGCAAAATCGGGAGAATTTGCTCGTTAAGTATTTGTGTAATAAATAATATATTTTATATCTCGTGTTGTGAATGAAAACGGTAAAATAATATTTTGGCCGAAAGGTGATAACATGCATAAGTTAAAAATAAAAATACAATCACTGTACGGTGTGTGGGATTCAGGTTCCTACGACCACATGTTGGGGATTGGACGCTAAGCATTAGGCAAGGCTCGAAAACTAAGTAAAGAAACGTTGAAAAAAAATTGCAACTTATATCTTCCTATTTTATATTTACATATATATTTATAGATATAAATATATATCTTTCTGTTACAGATAAACCATTTTGTATTTGATGTGCACGAAATTGCAAAATAACGTTAGTTCAAAAGTTGAATAACAAGCATAAACAATAAAATCTTTTGTTATTCAACTTAATTACTCTATCGATGGTTCGGATTTGCGCCCCTGCCACCACGTCAAAGATTCCCACGTGGAAAAATATGAGAAAGATTGTGTAGTCGACATATACTTTTTAGTGTTTGAAAGAAAGAGCAAGAACCTTGCTTTTGGCCTAATGGATATGTACCATGCCTTCAAGGTGTGGGGAGCCTATTGGCTAAGGTTCAAATCCTAGCAGGTGTCCTCGCGTGGGTTATATGATTGTATTGTAAAAAAAAAAAAATGAAAAAAGAAGATGAAAGAAACAGCAAGAACCTACTTTGGCTATATTCATACCATCATATATCAGCTTGGGTTATATCATGTTTTGTAAAAAATAAATAAATAAAAAAAGAAAGAAATAAAGACAGAGCAGGAACCTAATATGGCAGTAGAAAAAATATTTTACACCTACTTTGGGTGTAGAAAAAATATTTACATTCATCGATACACAAATGATATCTATTCACACCCCCAAACATTGACTACTAGAAGAAGACCGGTGTCAAAATAAATATAACAAAGTTGCGAAGATGCATCTTGTCCTTCAAGATGCGATTGGGATTTTACGAGGATTGCTTATGTAGCGACAAAACCAAGATGTTATTCAAGCCCATAAGAGACCAATTTGAGGATTTCATCAATTTTTTCTCCAATTATCGTAAATATACGCAACCACCTAGTTCCTTTTCCCTATGAGTTCTGCTCCAAACTTAATTTGGAAATAGCTATAGAAGCTTAAACTCAGAATTGCCCGCCGAAATTGATTAATGAAATTTTCTTGGTGTATTTGAGTGTGTGTGTTGGTGTTTGTTAGGTGCACAATTGTTTTCTTTTCTTTTTCTTTCTTTTTTTGTATCTACGTTTCTATAATTTTTTTTATTTTGTATTTTTGTATATGAATTATAAACTCACATCTTTTATTTTGTATACATATTGCAGCAATTATTTATTTTTTTATTATTTGCTTCCTTAATTTATTTATCAATCACAAACAAATATATTTTGGTTATATATATACACATTCGTACGTATATAAAGATTATAAATTTAGGAATCTTGAATTATTTCATATTTTAAATTCATTTGATAAGTTTAAATTATATTATATATGTACATGTATTTGTGATTCGGTACTATAATCTCAAAAGTATTTAAATATAATTTTATAATTATTAAATATAATATAATCCCTTTCAAAAAAAAAGATAATTAATTTTTTAATAAGATGAGGGCACACCTCCCACAAGCATAGACACTGTTAGGATTCGAAATCTCTGGCAATACTCTCCAATTTTCTTTATCGGTTTAACTTCTTTAATATGCCTCATCAGTTCATGTACCAACACACTAATTTTGGAGGCAAAATAGGAGAATTCCCTAAATTATTGAGAAGGAGGCTGCAAGTGAATCTCTGCACTGAAATTGAGATTTTCAAAAATGATTGGAAAAATTTGTCAATTCTTTTTAAACTTTTGATTCTTATAAATAATATGAATAAAACCAAACTCGTCTAAGCAGTAGGCCTAACATTTCATAGAGCAAAGCTATAGGATGACAAATTCATTTTTCTCCATGATATAAAATTTATTTAAGAAATGTAAGGTAACTAGCGCTTTGCACCCCGACAACTGTGAAGGAAGCACTTTAACCTTTAAATAAATGAAAAGAAAAAATTAAAAAGAAAAAAGAAAGCACCATACACTTTAAACTTTCATAAATTTGATTGATTACTTCCACCTTCGTCTAATTCTTGCCAAATGCTATTCAACTTAAACGTAAAAATGTTGGAAAATAAAATCTTACCTCTTTTATTGTTTCAGGGTGTAAAGTGCTTCAATGATCTATTTTCATGGTACAAGTTTTAAATTATTATGTATTTGGATTTTAAAAGGTTTGGCCCAATAGAATTTTATTTTATTTTTTGCTATATAAAGAGAATAATGTGAAACAATGAAGAATATATACTTATCCAATTTAGAATATAATACTATTTTTATTTTTCAACAGAAAGTTTCATAGGAAAATCAAAATAATCCTTTAGTTATATTAAAAAATAAATAAGAAAATATGACAATCCCGAAATAACATTTCGTATAATCGTCTCATATATACATATATAGAGATTAATAGATAGTAATTAATGATTTTATAGTTATTAACATTTAACTCAGAACATATATAACAGTTGTGCTTATACACACACAACACACACACATACACGAATAATTGAAGATAATTTGTAGTTGATTCAGTTAAATTGGGAAAAATATCACATTAATTCAATAAAATTTGGGAAAATATCCAATTAACACAATTGAACAGGGAGAAATATATAGAATTATTATTATCATATTATTATTGCGTAACGATACTCCTAATTTTTTAACTAATTTATTGTCACGTTTTTGTATAATTTTTTACTGTCACGACACTATAAAAAATGTAGTCAATTTAGTTATTTCTAGTAAGTTTTAATCAGAATTGATTCAATTAATTGATTATAACTAATTATAATAGATAATTTGATAGTTTAATTGTAAATTCAATGAAACAAAGCATAAATAAATTAATAAAATTTAATTAATAGATTAGATAAATTTCAGAATCATATAATGAGTACAAAAGAAAAGAATTGTCAATAAAGTATTTTAATAGTCTATCAAAATAACACTCCTCCTTGACAGTGTTGGAGGTGTAGGTTAGAACCCCTACTTACGCAAAAATGAGTTCGCTCGTATGCATGTGGCGGGGCTCTTTGGATGCACATATGATTGCCATAATGTAGATCCGGGTACGGTTCCCGTCTGTGGTGAAAGGGTCATATTTATAAAGGGAGAAGCTGTCATATATAAAAATACCAAAAAAAAATCGACACACCTGTCGTCCACATTCCATTGAATTTTTTTTAATATAAGTAATTTTTATAAAATAGTTCTGACACACCATTCGTCAGAAAAAGTGATTGAAAATTTTGTAATTTCGATTATTAAAAAATAAATTTTCAACAAAATTTTGGTCGATATGTCGTCGAAAAATTCTCAAAATCTATCAAGACCGCAAAGAGCTTTACTGATAACTTTCCAGCAATTAAGTCATCGAAAAATGTTTCAGACGGTGATTGTTCTGACCAAATGGTTTGATCGTTATTTCATCACTTTTCAGTCGGAAATCACTATTCCGACAGCTCTTGCCGACAATTTTCAGATGAAACATGCACTTGGCAAATAACATTTTTCTTGTAGTGAAGGTTACACTACGCATTTGAAAGGAATATAAATTAAGATAAATATTTAACATCTACACATGGGTTACTTTGTACTTTCACGCATTGAGAATAAATTAATGAGACTTTGCACCTTTAAAAAATAAAAAGTAGTAAACATTTATTTTCAAGAATTTTACCTTTATTTGAATAAAATTTTGGCCTAAAAGTAGATTAGTAATGCAACGTGCCACGATCATACCAATTTCTGGGTGTAATATGCTATTTTTGTTATTAAGAGTGCAAAGCACTTCATTTGCATATATTTTAGAATGCATAGTGCAATTAGCCAAATGTACTAGGAATTAGATACCACTAAGAAACATCTATGAGTTGATCGTTATTATAATACCTAACTAATTAAATCCTATGGAGAGTGGGCAGATTGGGTTTACATGCGCCTCTACCTAGGTAATCTCGCTCTGGCGCTTCTCGTGTATATTCCTAATTTTTTTTAATTTTTTTTTGAGTTTATTCTTAACTTTCGTTATATATATAAATACATATTTTTTTGATAGAAAATCTTTTTGAAACAGTGAAATTTCCGAATCATGGTGCTATTCAAGTAGTTAAATCCAAGGTGTAGCTTGCGAGGAGGACGAAATCCAATTTTTATAAAATACAATAGATATTTTTATAAAAATAAATGAGTGTGCAATTATTATGTTCATACCAATTTTAGAGTGCAAGTACTTTTTTTTTATTAAAAACTGCAAAATACTTTATTTGAATATTTTGGGGATGCGACGTGCAAATTACCCAAAATGTAATAGGAATTAGATATACTAAGCAACTATCTATGAGACCCATAATTATTATACAATATATAACTAATTAAATACTATGGGGAGCGACATATCAGGTTTACATGTATCTCGCCTAGCTAGCCTCGCTCCTGGCCCTTCTAGTGTATGTTCTATAATTTTCTTAATTCTTTTTAAAGCTTTATTCCTAAGTTTTTCTTTATATAAATATATACATATATATAGGCTAATTTTTTTGATAGAAAATCTTTTCAAATAGTGAAATTTCTGACGCATGGGGCTTTTTTTAGGGAGGTTAAATCCATGGGGTAGCTTACGCGGGGTGCGAAATCGAATTTTATATAATATCATAGATATTTTTATAATTCAGGAATAAAAATTTAAAATTTTCAAAAGCGCATACAAAATTTAGTCGATATAAATTTTGAAGGGGCCGATCACACATTCCACCCCCTCCCCCAATTCCTAATCTACCTATCCAAACATTGAACATCTTGATCTCCTACAGACAAAGACAATGAACTCATTAATTAATATTGTTACTGCATACAATAGCAATTTTTGTTCTGATTTCACCTCTACTAGCTAGTGCTGAATAGTTAAATAGATTGGCCAATGGCGACCCTTTATATATATATATATATATAATTCATAGTGCTCTTTCCTCGAATACGACCTAATTAGGTCTGTTTGGTTAGGTTTAAAAAGAAGAAGTGCTTTTCAGTTGGTGTTTGTGTAGAACAGCCTTTTTTTGAGGCCAACAGTTTTTTTTTATTTTTTAAAAATAAGTCACTTCTTCTCTGAAAAAAAAACCCCATCCAAACAGGTTCCTAGTCTAGAGCTTACTTAGCACACCTCTAATGATTTGATTAATACATGTATCGTTTTAGAAGGTCTATCTCTAACTATTAAAGCCAATTGCTGCCTGAACTTTGACTACTAAAAAAAATATTTAATATTACATATAACATATCACAGCGTACGCTTTGTTTACCTATTATGAAACTGTTCAAAAATGTCTCAATAACTTATCTTTATTTGACTTATAATACATTTATGGTTGCCACAGTATAAAGTGTCAACTTTTGATTGCTTCAGTAGGTCACTAAATTTTGGCTCAATCAGCATACCTCTAATAATTTGATTAACACCACTCTCTGAAAGATTTTTCTATAAATATATTATCCCAAACAACTATTATCAACACATCAATTTTCAAGTCTTCAAGTCTTTGCATAAAATGGGGTTCTCAACTAATTGTTTCAATTGTCCTATGCTTGTCTCTGATTTTTCTCATTTCTCCAAAAAGTGGCAACTATGGAAACTGGCCAGATTCCAATACCCTTGACACATGTAAGCATTTTCGATTGTATATGTCTATCATCAAAGTGTGTGGTGTGTGTGTCTATATATATGGACAAAGAGATTTAATTTAAACTTCATATGATGGTCGATTCGTTCACTATCTTCAAAATCTAAGGGTAATAAAAAGAATTGTGTGTCGTGAAGGCGCATGTTCTATCGTGTTGTATGGTTAGTGACACGTTTTCAAGTTATTATGAAATTTCAAATGTGATTTTTAAAATTTTTTATGATATTAGTCTTAATATTTTAATTAATAATATTAGAGTCATAAAATTAATTGTTTGGGGGCAAATAAGAATATTCTATTACATATATATATGTGTGTATATATTTGAAAATTCCTTCCACCAAAACTATGAAAGTGAAATATTAACTTTCATTAAGAGTTCCTATAGCAATACTGAATGTGGAACACCGACAAATTTTCTCCCACCAAGACTATTTCATTTCAACTAAAATGAGCTTTATGTTATGCTAATTAATTAACATATGTATCGTAAACTTTTTAATCAAAAGATGCATTAACATGCGCATCACACCATTCATGATATTTTAGATAATCTTCTTAGTTGTTATTGAAATATTAAAGAAAAATAAATTGATAGACTAAATAATTATTTGATGGTTTAATTCAGCTAAGAAGATGTGGGAGACACAATAAATGATGCCAAATACATAGGAGGTGGATATGAAAGTTTTCCTAGGAGTGAATTTGAGGCCAAGAAGATTGGACTTGGAGAAATGTCGGATGTTGAGCCTTAGGCCCAACTCCAAAATAAAGTAAAGCAAAATCGGGAGAATTTGCTCGTTAAGTATTTGTGTAATAAATAATATATTTTATATCTCGTGTTGTGAATGAAAATGGTAAAAATATTTTGGCCAAAAGTTGATAACATGCATAAATTAAAAATAAAAATACAATCACTGTACGGTGTGTGGGATTCAGGCTCCTACGACCACATGTTGGGGATTGGACGCTAAGCATTAGGCAAGGCTCGAAAACTAAGTAAAGAAACGTTGAAAAAAAATTGCAACTTATATCTTCCTATTATATTTACATATATATTTATAGATAAATATATATCTTTCTGTTACAGATAAACCATTTTGTATTTGATGTGCACGAAATTG
Organism: Petrea volubilis; assembly: GCA_026212405.1. Lineage (NCBI taxonomy): Eukaryota > Viridiplantae > Streptophyta > Magnoliopsida > Lamiales > Verbenaceae > Petrea > Petrea volubilis. The sequence continues at coordinate 3,686,904 of CM047880.1, forward strand.
CAAAATAACGTTAGTTCAAAAGTTGAATAACAAGCATAAACAATAAAATCTTTTGTTATCAACTTAATTACTCTATCGATGGTTTGGATTTACGCCCCTGCCACCACGTCAAAGATTCCCACGTGGAAAAAATATGAGGAAGATTGTGTAGTGGACATATACTTTTTAGTGTTTGAAAGAAAGAGCAAGAACCTTGCTTTTGGCCTAATGGATATGTACCATGCCTTCAAGGTGCAGGGAGCCTATTGGCTAAGGTTCAAATCCTAGCAGGTGTCCTCGCGTGGGTTATGATTGTATTGTCAAAAAAAAAAAAACGAAAAAAGAAGATGAAAGAAAGAGCAAGAACCTACTTTGGCTATATTCATACCGTCATATATCAGCTTGGGTTATATCATGTTTTGTAAAAAATAAATAAATAAAAAAGAAAGAAAGAAAGAGCAGGAACCTAGTTTGGCTGTAGAAAACTATTTACACCTACTTTTGCTATAGAAAAAATATTTACATTCATCGATACACACATGATATCTATTCACACCCCATATATTGACTACTAGAAGAAGACCAGTGTCAAAAAAAATATAACAAAGTTGCGAAAATGCATCTTGTCTTCAAGATGCGATTGGGATTTTACGGGGATTGCTTATATAGCGACAAAACCAAGATGTATTCAAACCCATAAGAGACCAATTTGAGGATTTCATCAATTTTTTCTCCAATTATCGTAAATATGCGCAACCACCTAGTCCTTTTCCCTATGAGTTCTGCTCCAAACGTAAGTTAGAAATAGCTATAGAAGCTTAAACTCAGAATTGTCCAGCGAAATCAATTAATGAAATTTTCTGGGTGTATGTTGGTGTTTGTTACGTGAGCAACTGTTTTCTTTTCTTTTTCTTTATTTTTTGTATCTAAGTTCTATAGTTTTTTTTATTTTGTATTTTTGTATATGAATTATGAACTTACATCTTTTTTTGTATGCATATTGCAGCAATATTTTATTTTTTTGTTATTTGCTTCCTTAATTTTTATCAATCACAAATGAATATATTATGGTTTATATATATACACATTCGTACGTATATAAAGATTAAAAATTTAGGAATCTTGAATTATTACATATTTAAATTCATTGATAAGTTTAAATTATTATATATGTACATGTATTGTGATTCGGTACTATAATCTCAAAAGTATTTAATATAATTTTATAATTATTCAATATAATATAATCCCTTTAAAAAAAAGATAATTAATTTTCTAATAATCTGAGCGCACACCATCCACACGCAGAGACACTATAGGATTCGAAATCTTTGGCAATACTCTCCAATTTTCTTTTATTGGTTTAATTCCTTTAGTATGCCTATATTTCATGTACCAACACACTAATTTGGAGGCACAATAGGAGAATTCCCAAAATTATTGAGAAGGAGGCTGCAAGTGAATCTTTGCACTGAAATTGAGATTTTTCAAAATGATTGGAAATATTTGTCAATCTTTTTAAACTTTTGATTCTTATAAATAATATGAATAAAACCAACTCGTCTAATCAGTAGGCCTAAACATTTCAGAGAGTAAATCTATAGGATTGACAAATTCATTTTTCTCCAAGATATAATATTTATTAAGAATGTAAGGTAATTAGCGCTTTGGACCCCAACAACTGTGAAGGGAGCACTTTAAAACCTTTAAGTAAATGAAAAGAAAAAAATTAAAAAGAAAAAGACAAGCACCATACACTTTGAACTTTTCATAAATTTTATAGAATACTTACACCTTCGTCTATCTTGCCAAATGCTATTCAACTTAAACATAAAAATGTTGGAAAATAAATCTACCTCTTTTATTGTTTGAGGGTGTAAAGTTTTTCATTGATCTATTTTCATGGTACAAGTTTTAAATTATTATTTATTGGATTTTGAAAGTTTTGCCCCAATTGAATTTTATTTTATTTTTGGTTCATAAAGACAATAATGTCAAACAATGAAGAATATATACTTATCCAAATTAGAATATGTTACTATTTTTTGTTTTTCAACAGAAAGTTTCATAGGAAAATCAAAATAATCCTTTAGTTACATTAAAAAATAAATAAGAAAATATGACAATCCCTAAAATAACATTTCGTATAATCGTCTCGTATAAGCATATATAGTGATTAATAGATAGTAATTAATTATTTTTATAGTTATTAAACGTTTTAACTCAGAAACATATATAACGGTTTGCTTATATATATACACACACACACACGAATAATGAAGAAAATTGTAGTTGATTCAGTTAAATTGGGAAAAATATCATATTAATTCAATTAAATTTGGGAAATATCCAATTAACACAATTGAATGGGAGAAGTATACAGAATTATTATATTATTATTATTATTATTATTATATATATTATTGCGTAACGATACTCCCAAATTTTTAACTAATTCATTGTCATGTTTTAGTATAATTTTTTATAGTAAGACACTATAAAAATTGTAGTCAATTCGGTTTTTTCTAGTAAGTTTTAAGCAGAAGAATTGATTCAATTAATTAATTATAACGAATTATGATAGATAATTTGATAGTTTAATTGTAAATTCAATGAAACCAAGCATAAATAAATTAATAAAATTTATTTAATAAATAAGATAAATTTCAGAATCATATAATGAGTAAAAAAGAAAAGAATGCCGAATAAAAGTATTTAATAGTCTATCAAAGTAACACTCCTCCTTGACAATGTTGGAGGTGTAAGTTGGAACCCCCACTTACGCAAAATGAGTTCGCTCGTATGCATGTGGCGGGGCTCTTTGGAGGCGCATATGATTGCCATAATGTAGGTTCGGGTACAGTTCCCGTCTGTGGTGAAGGGGTCATATTTATAAAGGGCGAAGCTGTCATAGTTAAAACTACCAAAAACAAATTCCGCAGACTGTCTTGACATTTCCATTGAATTTTTTTGAAATAAGTATTTTTTTATAAGATATTTCTGACACACCATTCATCAGAAAAAAGTGATTGAAAATTTTGTAATTTCGATTATTAAAAAATAAATTTTCAACGAAATTTTGGTAGATATTTCGTCGAAAAAATTCTCAAAATCTAACAAGACCGCAAAGAGCTTACTGATAACTTTCCAGCAAATTAAGTCGTCGGAAAATGTTTTCGACGGTGATTGTTCGACCAAATGGTTTGGTCGTTATTTCATCGCGTTTCAGTCGAGAATCACTATTCTGACAGCTTGTCGACAATTTTCATATGAAACAATGCATTGGCAAATAACATTTTTCTGTAGTGAAGGTTATTCTACGCATTTGAAAGGAATATAAATTAAGATAAATATTTAACATCTATATATGGGTTACTTTGTACTTTCACACATTGAGAATAAATAATCAGACTTTGCACCTTTAAAAAATAAAAAGTAGTAAATATTTATTCTCAACAATTTTACCCTTTATGTGAATAATATTTTTGGTCTAAAACTAGATGGAATGCAAGTTGCCACGTTCATACAATTTTTGGGTGTAATATGCTATTTTTGTTATTTAAGAGTGCAAAGCACTTATTTGCATATATTTTAGAATGCAAAGTGCCAATTAGCCTAAATGTACTGGGAATTAGATACCACTAAGCAACTATCTATGAGTTGATCGTACTATAATATACCTAACTAATTAAATCCTATGGAGAGTGGGCAAAGGGGTTTACGTTTGCCTCCTACCTAGCTAATCTCGCTCTTGGCACTTCTCGTGTATATTCCTTAATTTTTTAATTTATTTTAAGTTTTATTCCTTAACTTTATATATATATAATATATTTTTTTGATAGAAAATCTTTTCAAATAGTGAAATTTCCGAATCATGGTGCTATTCGAGTAGTTAAATCCAAGGTGTGCTTGCGAGGGGGATGAAATCCAATTTTTATAAAATACAATAGATATTTTTATAGAAATAAATGAGTGTTCAATTTATTATGTTCATACCAATTTTAGAGTGCAATGTACTTGTTTTAAGTAAAAGTTCAAAAATATTTACTTGAATATTTGGGGAGGGACATGCAAATTACCCAAAATGTAATAGAAATTAGATTCTACTAAGCAACTATCTTGAGACGATATTAT